>CM071939.1:7055876-7655876 GCA_036784905.1 Acrossocheilus fasciatus | reverse complement strand
GTCCGCCCGGGGCCATGAACACATCTTGGTCATCGTGGACTATGCCACTCGCTACCCCGAAGCCATTCCCCTCCGGAAAGCAACATCGAAGGCGATCGCCCAGGAACTCTTCCTGTTGTGTAGTCGAGTTGGCATCCCCGCGGAGATATTGACCGACCAAGGCACCCCGTTTATGTCCCGGACCATGGCCGACCTCTGTCGGCTCCTGCAGGTCAAACAGCTCCGCACCTCAGTCTACCACCCCCAGACCGATGGGCTGGTCGAAAGATTCAATCAGACCTTGAAGCGGATGCTCCGTCGGGTGGCCGCGGAGGATAAACGGGATTGGGACCGGATGCTCCCGTACGTCCTGTTTGGAATTAGAGAGGTGCCCCAAGCGTCGACCGGTTTCACCCCGTTCGAACTCCTATTCGGACGTCAACCCCGCGGTCTACTCGACGTCGCCAAGGAAGCCTGGGAGCAACAACCGGCCGCCCATCGGTCCACGATCGAGCACATCCGTGAGATGAGGGAACGGATCGACAGGGTCATGCCGATGGTCCGGGAGCACCTCACCAAGGCCCAGCAGGCCCAACAACGGCACTATGACCGGGCAGCCCAACCACGGGAGTTCCAGCCTGGAGACCTCGTCCTGGTCCTGGTCCCGACCGCAGCCTGCAAGTTTCTGGCCAAGTGGCAAGGGCCCTTCACGGTGACGGAGAAGGTGGGACCCGTCACCTATCGCATACATCAACCCGGGAAACGGAAAAAGGAGCAACTATATCACGTGAACCTCCTGAAACGGTGGGTCGGGACAAGGACCCAACTGGCCGCCCTAGCCACCACCACTCCCGTGGTTGTAGACGTTAACCCCCACCTGTCGGCTGCCCAGAAGACGGAGCTACAGCACCTGGTCGGTCAATTCTCCGACGTGTTCTCTCCACTCCCCGGGCGGACCCATGTCCTTCAGCATGACATCCGCACTCCACCAGGCACCATCGTCCGGCAGCGGCCCTATAGAGTGCCAGAGGCTCGGCGACACGCCATTGAAGAGGAAGTGCAGGAGATGCTGAAGTTAGGGGTAATAGAGCCCTCGCGCAGCCCATGGTCCAGCCCCATCGTTATGGTCCCAAAACAGGATGGCACCCTCCGTTTCTGTAATGACTTCCGCCGCCTAAACGAGGTCTCCGAGTTTGATGGGTATCCTATGCCGCGGGTGGACGAACTCCTGGATCGGCTGGGGAGGGCCCGATATATCTCCACCCTGGATCTTACCAAAGGTTACTGGCAAGTGCCCCTGTCGGATGACGCAAAGCCGAAGACCGCCTTTTCTACCCCCAGTGGGCACTGGCAGTATCGGGTCCTCCCCTTCGGCCTGCATGGGGCCCCAGCCACCTTCCAAAGGCTAATGGACATCTTGCTGAGGCCCCATCAACCCTATGCCGCGGCCTACCTGGATGACGTCGTAGTCCATTCGGAGACCTGGGAGGACCATCTAGAGCGGCTACGGAGGGTGCTCATGGAGCTGCGCAGGGCGGGACTAACCGCCAATCCCCGGAAATGCCACCTCGCACTAGATGAAGCCAAGTACCTGGGCTACCAGGTGGGCCGGGGACTCATCAAACCGCAAGAGAAGAAGGTGGCAGCGATTCTCTCGGCCCCACGGCCCACCTCCAAGACCCAGGTACGTGCCTTTTTGGGATTGGCGGGATACTATCGGTGTTTCATCCCTAACTTCTCCTCCTTAGCAGCACCCCTGACAGACCTGACCAGGAAGGGGCAGCCGGAGAGAGTCATCTGGGGACACACCGAGGAGGAGGCATTCAGGAAGGTGAAGGAGGCCCTCACCGCGGCGCCGGTGCTCCGAGCCCCGGACTTCAACTGCCCCTTCCTGCTGCAAACAGACGCCTCCGACACCGGGTTGGGAGCCGTCCTCTCCCAAATACAGGACGGTGAGGAACACCCGGTAATTTACATCAGCCGAAAGCTGACCCCCACGGAGCAACGGTACGCCGCCGTGGAAAAGGAAGCGTTGGCCGTCAAGTGGGCAGTCCTGGAGCTCAGGTATTACCTCCTTGGCCGGAAATTCACACTCTTCACCGATCATGCCCCTCTACAATGGATGGCACGGGCCAAGGAGACAAACGCAAGAGTCACCCGCTGGTTCCTGGCGCTCCAGGACTTCCACTTCGTCGTGCAACATCGGGCGGGGACGGCCAACGCCAACGCCGACGGACTTTCCCGAATCTGGTCAGCTTTCGCAGGTCTGTCAGGTATTTCTCCCCACCCTCCCCCTCTTTCCCCTCTCGCCCGCAGGGACAGGACGACGCTTAGGGGGGGGGAGTGTGACGCGTGTCCCGGGACCTCTTCAGCGTCGCCCTGGAAACAGAGGAGAAACACCTGCACGTCGTTAACACGGGCTGGCCGGCCACACCTGAAGCGGATCAAGGCGGGGATAAAAGGACGCCAGAACGGGAGAGGGGTGAGATATGCCTCCAGTTACAGCATCACTAACTTCCCTCTCCCTCTGCCCTAGACAGCAGCGTCTGACCGGCCAGCACCCAGCACGAAGACTGCACGGACACCAGACCCGCACCTACGCAGAGCACGGAAGCACGAGTAGATCCTGGAGCACGATAATCTCACACACGAGCACTACGGCACGATAGACTCACCAATAAACGCACCCTTCGGGGCCTTTATTGTCCCTCCGTGTCGTGTGATTCTTCCTCCCGTTACAATATATATATATATATATATATATATATATATATATATATATATATATATATATATATATATAATGCACACAAACTCGTTTTGATTATTAAGAACATTTAAAAAATATTTTAACATGTATTTGTATTATTTTTAACACGACTTACTAATAAAATTGTATTTTGAAGAGTTATCAAACTATAACAAATGTAATGAAGTTATTGCATTTACCTGAGACAGATGGAAAGCCGCTCCTTTGAACTGATGGGTTTCCTCAAGTTTGTTTCTGTCTTTGTGATCCTTGTTGCCACCTTCTCATGAAGTAGTTCAAAAAGTTCAGGGGTAAGCATGAAGTAGATCTTGAACCTGAGAGGGTCATTGTAAAGTTCTTGAACCAAATGATGATAGTCTCCCTGCTCTTTTTGTTTAAGGAGTAGTTCATGTACCCATTTTGTCCTCCTTTTTTTTCCTTTTGTGCATGAGCAAATCGATAAGAAGTTTTTTGCATTTCCAGCAAAGCCCTGCACCTGGAATGCATTGTTTAGGCTCAATTAATATTTTAAATTTTCCTTTAAAATTATATTTCCCTCAACTATTTGCAAAATCGTGATCTCACAGGTGATGCTCCTAAGGCAATTCTTCTAAAACAACTTCACTTGTGCCAAATGGAAAACAATAATAATAATGACAATAATTAATGACAGGATGACACAAACACAAATTTCCATTACGTTTTATTTAGTTTTTTGGAAATACAAATGTGACCTTGACAATTGTATCTATAGCAACGTGCGCCCCCAGACTGCGTTGCAAACACCACCTCCACTGCACAAAGCGCTTCCACTACAAGAGAAGGCGGCAGCCACACGGCGATTCCACCGCTTGCTGCGTCCCGTGTGAAAGGGCCTGTAGGATGCCCACCATGTTGACAAGTCGAGTCAAAGCTGTATGTGGGGTAGAGGTTGCTAGTGCAGTAACATGCGATGCTCATGACGATCTGGTGTCTTAAATGCCATTTGGTCTCACTCCCTGTTTATGCCATCAGTTAGTGTGCTCATCAGTTACTGCTTGTTTCTCTATACTTAGTATAACCTGTCAAGGAGCACTAGATTCATAGGACTCACCAGCTGTACACTGATGGGGTCCATGATGAAGCTTTCCTGTGTGTTCTGGTAGGATTGGACAGTAACTTTGTTTTAAGAACTGCAATCTTTTATAGAAGTCTTTGGCAGTTTGTGCAGAAAGTAGTTTCTGAACCAGATGGAGGTATTTCGTCTGAATATTAGACAGCTGTGTTGTGTTGTCTCAGGAATGAGGCCCATACAGAAGTTTAATATGTGACATACATTGTTCAAGCTTAAGAAACTGATGAAAATATTCACAAAGATATCAGACCACAACTCTGACTAGTGATGCAGCCTGGATTTAAACCACACCATGTTGGTTTGCCTGGCCAGAGGAGAACTAGATCCCTGACTGAGCCTGGTTTCTCTCAAGTATTTTCTCTGTTTCTGTCACCGATGGTGTTTGTGTTCCTTGCAACTGTCGCCTTTTGGCTTGCTTAGTTGGGGGCACCTAATATTTGACAGTATTATTGACTTGATTGCAGTGACACTATTGGATGAGAACTGAACTGAGCTGGATGATGACATCACTGTTCTGAGCTGCTTTATAGATGATGAATTAAAGTCATTCCATAATTGACCCTTCGCAAAGACACCCCCCCACCACCACCACCACCACCTCCTCTTAGTTACTGCCATGGTGCTCTAAACATAGATACTGCATGTATAGTTAAATGCCCTATTAGTGGCTGTTTTTATGGGCTGCTATACTTAAGCCGTCCGTTTAAAAAGTGCAAATCTGCACAGGTTTAAAAACCTGTAATATTGAGTTAAATTAATATTAAAAACCGCACGTACGCCTCTCTTTCAGATGTGAAATCTATGAATCACAAATGATCTTGAACTTACACTCAGCTGTATGGTTTCAGCTCTCTGCCTTGTAAACAACTCCTGATTAATGTCATTAAAGGGTTACTCCAACCCAAAATGAAAATTTTGTCATTAATTACTCACCCTCATGTCATTCCAAACCCGTAAGACCTCCATTCATCTTCGGAACACAAATGAAGATATTTTTGATGCATTCTGAGAGCACCACACGGATACATTTTCTACGTTTATTTACACTTTGATTTGAACAAAAACCGCATGTCCGTATATGTATTTACTTCATGTGATGATATATTTCATATATTGAAATTTAATATATGTACATATATATTACATTTGTTGGTCAACACATGAAGTTGAGAAGAAAATTAAAGCGGCTGTTTACATTACAAAAGCAAAGCAAGGCAAGTCAGACATCTGGAAACAATTCTCAATTGTCACGGAAAAAAACGGGAAAGAATTAAACTTCGTAAGCCACTAGTTTTGTTTTAACAGTTAATATTTTATAACGGTAAAAAAAAATACCCAATGTTTTTGTCACGTGTGGTGCTTTGGTTTAGCATTACTTCATCTTATTTAAACGCAATCATGTTTAAAGCCTGTTATTCTGGATGTTAACTTATTTAGTTTGAGTATTTGTGTACATTTTTCACAAGCTCTGAGAGAAAGTCCGCAGGAGCGGGCGGGAGTGGGTTTAAGAAAACAGTCCTACGCAGGGCTCTACTTTGTTGTTTGTGCACTGTTCTGAATTTTTTGTAGTAAAAGTATAGGAGATAAAATAAAAAAAGCAAGAGAGCAAAGCACAGAGCACTGAGATCCAAACAGTAGCTAAACATAAAGCAATGTTGACACTTGCCATATTAATACAGAATTAATTTACAGTCAAAGAAACCTTCATGTTTGGCTCATCCCATTTTAAATGTTAATGTCTGAACTGTCCATTTTATACCATCATTTAACAGGCAGGTTTAAATGTAGCATTTAATTGCCTTGACAGTCTCTTATGGTTCTCATCAACAGTTGTCGAGTAGTCACAATTCTGCCTCGGGAAAGTGTTAGTCGCTGTCCTCTCAATGCCTAATTGAATCAGACCCTTTCAACTGCTACATTAATGAGTGCACCTGCACATCATGCAATATAATGTGACAGTATAATGTCATTAGAGATAATTAGATCTGCTCACTGTTTTGTTGGAAATAATCAGACTACAGTGTGTTCAAACACACTGAGTGGACTTTAAATGTAGCCCCGATGAACAAGGTGCCAAGATGCAGCTCTAAAATACAAAGGCATATCTGAAACACTAGACGCTGTGTTGTCACAGTCCATTCTGTTCTTTAATTAACTAACAGTCTCAGTTCCTAATGACTCAAAGTTTACTTTGTAGTAGTTTAATTGGAACTGAAAGCTTGGAGGCATTTAAAAATTTTCACCTAATAATACCCCAATCCTTTCAGGATTTGCTTGACTTATTTACTTATGGAGGATGGGAATAAAATGCAGCTGGGCTTGGTAGCAGTCAGAATTGTGCTGCAGGCTTCATTCTTCATTCTCAGTCATTTAATAGCCTACATTTGAGATAACAAGCATTATGCCATGGTCTGTCTGAATGCTCGATTCTGATTGGCTGGCAGGTGTTGATTAAATTCGTTTAACTGCACAGGTAGTTCCTGGTCAGTTTAATCACGTTCTATATTAATCCGCTTCCTATAAACATTGGTAACCATAGTAACATACAGTTACAGTTGAATAGTAATACAGATGAAAATAACCGTCATTTCTATCGTTCTGGTCAAATATTGCAGCACAAATATTGTTAACATCTTTAATATGTGAATGCTGGGAAATGACCATTGCATAAACAGGATAATCAACGGCTAGCTGTGCATTAAACGATTCGCGGAGGCAACCACCCTCTGCTGCGCGTCGGGTGGTTCTTCGCCTCCACGTCGTGCATACAAATCGTTTAATGCACAGCTAGCCGTTGATTATCCCTTACGTATACCATCATTCTAATCATGGTAATTCCTCTCTGTTTAATTTGATTCAAAAAGCTTCAAAAAGCTTGTGTGGATATGATTAGTAAATCTGGATATGATTACTAAATCTGGATAGAGTTTTTTGAGATGACTGAATCCTATGTTCATTGGAAAGGGCACATGTATTGTTACTTAGCAAAACAGTGATTCATAAACAATAAAAGAGAAATGGGATGACATTTTATATATATAATATATATATATATATACATATTTAGTGCTGTCAAATGATTAATCATGATTAATATATACTTTTTAAATATTAGATTAATATATACCGGTGCATCTCAATTTAGAATTTTTTGGATTGATCTTAGGAAATATTCTAATATTTTGAGATACTGGATTTTTGATTGTCAAGAGTGGTAAGCTCTAATCATCCAAATTAAAACAAACAGAAAAACTTTTAAAATGTTTTACTTTACATATAATGAATCTAGAATATGAAATTTTCACTTTTTGAAATAAGTTACAGAAAGAAATTTAATTTTTTTACAATATTCAAAT
The DNA here is from genome assembly GCA_036784905.1 of Acrossocheilus fasciatus. NCBI lineage: Eukaryota > Metazoa > Chordata > Actinopteri > Cypriniformes > Cyprinidae > Acrossocheilus > Acrossocheilus fasciatus. Next base: position 7,648,678 of record CM071939.1, on the reverse strand, counting down.
TTTGAGATGTACCTGTGTATATATATACACACACTTTTACATTACTATAAGGTTACAATTAACAACAGAGCCCAAAATTCAATTACTATTTATTTTTTTAACTATAATAACACTCAAATAAAAAATTTGTATGCAAACATGTAAGTTTTTTAATTAACTTCTAAATTGTACAATTTCTATTTGTTGTTGAAATGTAATCATTTACAAAGTGGCTGTCATAAATTGTTTCATAAAAAAATATTTAAAAATACATTAAATAATCAAGACATACCTAACTGGTGAAGTAAAATATAATGAAGTATATAGTCTAATATTTCTCAAAATGCTCTTCTCTAGACTTCATTTCTCTAGCAAATAGCAATCTGGAGACACTGATGACTTGCCTGAGGTAAATGAAATGCTATGTGACATTTTGTTGTTTTGTTGGGAAGAGGGGGGTGTTTATGTCTTTCCGCCATTGAAACACTGATTGAGCGATTACATGAGATGTTAATTCATGTTTATTTCAAGTTAAAACTAGTAGTAAAAAGGAAGGGATGATCATGCTCACTCGCACTCCATGCTGAAATTAGAACTGAGGCTTCTATACAGCGATCATTATTTTGTTTATTTGGTGTAACAGAATATGTTGACATGCTTTAATGTTCAAAAAACACATTACTTTTCAAGTCTTTCGGTAAACCTGAAACCTGTCTACAGTCATACAGGGCTACCTTAGTATTGAGAATTTGAGTAGTCCTCACCAACTAGTTTATTTAGAAAATCTGTAGTTTTATATATCCATATTAAAAGAGTTGCCACTGCTCCACTGATGTGTGAAAAAAATGTATCTAGTTAATTTTCTGTATTTTATTTAAATGTTGAAATGTATAGGAAAGGCTTTGTGTGAATGTGCCGCACTGCACCTTGGTTTAAAAATACCTTCAAAAGTCTGAAATCTACCATGTCAACAGCATTGACCCCTATTTCAACTCTAATCCCATATTTCATACTGGAGGCACAAAGGTATTCGTTTTGATTAGTTCTTCAGTTTACTGTTTTCATTCTGAATGCTTGCTGAGGATTTCTGAGATGTGCTTATCTTTTCATTTATTTGTTATTTTGCTCGGCTGCACAAAGTCGCTCTGCATAATTTTAATAAATATATTCTGTATTGACTCCCCTAGCACCTATCTGACATATTACCACATGCTTATGGTATTAGGAAATCCATTTCCTCTTTTTTAGCAGCCACTGTAATTTCAGCTCTTTGTAGAATTTGGCTGAATGTCAGCAAAATAGCAGAAATGACCTCCCATTATCCAGAGAGTGCTTCCTGAGGCGCCGCCGTTTGTGTATTCTTGGGAAAGTTCTGTTGAATCAACCGTGTGTCGGGATGGATGGCTTTATAGTCCATGAATTCAAGCGCTGGCGGAAAACTGTATGAATAGGGTGAGGGAATAAAAGTCCTAATGCATGCAAAAGGCCTCATCATTCATCGGCTATTATCACAGATCCTGGAGCCTTTGAAAGAGACATTACCCAGATGGGATGTGAGCAGAATTCAAATATTGAAATTGTTCATTATTTTGCTCACTCATATTCCTCCCTGCAGCAAATGCAGCTACGCCCAGATTAGATTTGTAGTTCAACAAAGTCAATTTAGCCCTTGAAGATTGATTTTAGATCTAAAAACGTCAATTCTGGCTGTCTCCGTAAAGTTATTTTTTTTGTTTTGATGTGTAAATGATAGGAGGAAGACATTTAGCTCACGTTGAACACATACAGAACAGAAGCTTGCAGTGTGACAGATTCTGTCTAAAACTGTTTTAAACAGCATTTTACTTATTTTATACCACATTTAACACATGCAATTTTAACTGGAATGCATCAGCTACTCGCAAGCAAAAAAATGAGTGAACTTAAGTGTCATTTTTTCTTGTTTATTGAAGAATGAATTGGAGTGAGATGAAACAGAATAGCAATGCGATTATGTATCTTTTGCCAGATGTTGTGTTAAATAACAATAAGTCACACACCCTGTAAGATACACGAGTTACTCAATAAATAAAAAAAAACACATATCATGAGATTATAATGCAACTCGTTAATCAATTTTTAATCTTTTTACCATATTAAAGTGTAAATTAATATAAGTGGATTACTATTTGAGCCTATTTCAGGTTATTGAATAATAATAAAGAAGGATCTTTGACATGTATTGATCTTAGCATGCCTTAATGCAAAAATCTGCACATAAATTAAATTAATCTGCTTAACTTCGCAATAAATCAAATCCAGAAATATTTCTCCCTACTTTGAATGCACAAGCTATCCTCAGATGAGCTGAAACTGACATTAAAGACATTAGATCTATTTCCAACCATGAAAGATGGTAAAATCGCGCAATGCTGTTTCTCTGAGCTGATAGAGATCAGAGCATAAGGCTTTAGCTTGTCACAGATTAATGAATATTTCTACAGATGAAATCTGTTCAGTAAGCAGTCCAAAGTGGAAAGAGTGAGTTGCGTGATAAATTAGTTCATGCACTGACTCGTCATATAAAACATTTTGAAATTCTGCTTGTACAGAAACTCAGTCAAGACTGTGAATGTACTAATATTTGAGGTCACCTTATTCGTGCATGTATTTCTTCTGAGGCTGTTCATTCACTGCTGAGACTGAGCTATTATGAGTCATAAAGAGTTCTAGCTACTGAAACTTTATGGAGCACTATTTACAGAATGCACAAACAAAACTTATGTCTGCCTAGATTTCCTTTGAGAATTTGGTGAGGGTTCAAAACATCCAGGAATATGCCATTGCATGAAGCAAGGTGTTTTGATCAATGTATCTCTTGCATGAAAGCATCCCTTTATGGCTAACTTAACTGTTTTTCCAAAGTGGGCCAAGACATCCATCAAGATTTACTCAAGCAGCTGCATATGTGCCATCGCCTCAAAATGACAGAGGCCTGACCTATGAATATTAATTAAGTTATCTTAATATTTAGATTGTATTGTTTAGATATCAGGTCTGTAGTAATGTTTGCTCTTGTCAAAACTGCAATGTAAACAATATATGAATACCATTACAGTTATTAAAAGGATAGTTCTTCTTGTTTCTTTCTTCTGCTGAACACAAAATAAGATTTTGAAGAATTTTGACAACCAATAGAAAAAAATACTTTGGAAATCAATGGCTAATGGCAACATTCTTCGAAATATCTTCTTTTGTGTTTAGCAGAAGAAATAAATTCATACAGGTTTGGAAGAACTTGAGGGTGACGGAGATTTAACGGAGGAATTATTTTTGTTGACCAGTTCAAGTAACCAATTTGACATCTTATTTGATCCATTTTGTAGGCAAGAATATAGATGCATGGGTTATAGAGCACGACTGGTTGGACAAGCGGTATACAGTATATGTGTTTCAGGGTTTTAACCTACCTTGATATAAGTTTTTGTTTTAATAAATCAAAATTGTAGCTCTACATCACAACATGTATTCTTGATTTCACTTTAAAGCAATAGAGAAGCAGGGAGCATGTCTGAGAGCTATGCACGGCAGAGAACACTGCCGCTTTCCGTCACGGATGACAACCGCAACGACCACTCAGCAAATTGTAAACTCAACAAATTCCATGGCCAGATTGCCTCTCAAAACACACACTGACAAAATGAAACTCCTGCTAAGCAATTGGAGATGCTTCTTTTGATGATGTATTCAGTCAGCCATGGAAAAAAGTCTCTCCTGTCATGATTGTAAATGACAACTATGGCTGTATAGTGGTTATTTTGATATTATGTTTGATTCTTGCTTTTATCTTGTCCTGATGCCTATTTCTGCTGTATCTACAATAAAACAATTAATTCATTACTGTAGGAAACGTTTTCCTCGTCAAAGCAGAGACCAGGAGACGTTGGGATATCTTTCATACAGAAGTTACTCTTTACTGAGAACTCGCTGTGCGTCGCTGCAGTCATCCAAGTCTAACTAAAGCAGTGATACATTGTAGTTTATATACACTTAGGGGGCAGTGCTTAGGAATGGAAACAAAGCACCTGGGTGACGAACAAAGCATGCAAAACAAAGCATGCAAATGAAGTATTCAGGTATAGCAACCTCCCCATTTAACCATTCCTAATCCAATCAGCATAACTGCCCAAAGATTGGGGGCACCAAGAGCCATTACAAACAAAGGTGAGAGTCTCCGTCATCTGGCTCATTTGGCTTACAATAAGAGAAACAGGAACTGGCAGGAACTTCTTGCTACAAACTTTATTTAACAGAATCGTTCATCTGATGATGTCATCATCTTCACCATAAATGCTAAATACAATGTACATAACGTCTTCAGTTTATATACTGTTACATTGGAACCTAGATTTAACATTTTATAAATTTGTAATCCAACAGTTCCCCCTTTGAGAGTTCTACTAACTCTCACAAAATACAAATTTAGACACTTAAAAGTTCATTCTTGTAACTTGTGATCATTACAGGCACATAGCACTTGCTCTGTGTTGATTGTCTGTAGTGATGAACGGCATGCTGACACAGAAACAAACATGCAGCTAGGGTCAGTGAAGTAACGAAGGTAATAGTCTTTTCTGGTTGAAACTGTAATTTCTTTGTGATGGGCGTGGAGCATTTGTTGAATGAAACACTTGATACTGTGGATACATAGATAGTACACCAGTAGGAAAAAGAAATTTCCGCAGAATTGCTATTTCCTTGATCCACAGCCAGGGTTTACCTAACAGGTTTCCAAACCATGAAAAATGACCTTCAGTCATCTGGTGTAATTTTGCTGAAAAATCAAGAATGTCTTGTTGTACTCGTATGGCAATCTTGATCATGTTGATGAATGACTGAAGTTCTCGTATGTGATTCTCTGCGTTGTGTGTTTTTTATTTATTTTTATTTTTTTGTTCTGTCTTCCGGGACAGTTGGCTCGGCAGGAGGTCTAGTTGTCTTTTAGAGGTTGTGGTTTCATACGCAGGTGAGGAGGTCGGTGCGTATGGGTCTCGGGACAGCCATCAAGTGGTATCTGCACAGAGTAAGAAAGAAAACAAAAGACGACAGAGCAGTATTTGTTGTAAAAGACTGCAAACCCTAGGGTTGTATCCTTTGTTCGATCTGAATTTGCTATTGTTGTTCCTTCTTTCCCTGTTTCTTAATTCCCATGACACCTAAAAATCAGTGAGGTAAGTATGGACTAGAGGATAGGGAAAGCCTATGAGGCGGTTCTTCCCTGCGCTCCTCACTGGTCCATGTGTCCTATCCTATCCATGTAGGTGGTATGCAAACTTTAATGTGTGTCATCTCCATCTTCTAATGGAACATCAGTCATAACAAACATCATAACCCAGAGAGGATAGGTGAGTGACTGGAGTGTGCTGTAGTATAGCTTTGAAGGCTGTGAGTGTACTTAACTAGCATTCTCTCAATGGAATGAAGTGACAGTAACCTTCCTGTAGTTTTATTTACAAAGAATCATTCAGCTTTGTTGTTAAGCACTCACAGCCCTAACAGTTAAGACCTAAGCAAACTGCTCCAACAGTTTGGTGAAGTGGGGAGGGGCTGCTTCAGAGTACTAAGTAGACTGAGTAGGAGCTGAGTAAAGCTGTTAATTTCTCCTAATGTCTTTTTGCTTTTCCTACACTCTTTCATCCAGTGTCCAGGTTTACCACAGTAATGACAACTGCCCTCCTTCATAGGACGTTTACGTTTCTGTCAGTTTTCTGTGTTGACCTTAGAGGATGCTGCTGCAATCTTTACTCTGGCTTTAACATCAGAGCCTCTTTCCCAAGTAGCTAACCTGTCCAAGTTGTTTTGCAAGCTTCCAGTGGACCATGTGAGTTCTAAGAATGGCAAAGCAGATCTGTACTCGGATAAAAGGCCATCAAACCATGTTCAAACTAGTGGTCCTTTATGATCCAGTACCTTCTCTGGAATGTCAGCTATTCCACTGTATGCTGCAGCTAACTGACAAAACCTTTCAGTGTATTCACTCACAGTTTCTTCTTTCCTTTGCACACAGTTAGTGATTCTGGACCAGTCTATTTTGGGTCCTATGATATTCTTTAGAATTTTCAAAAAGCCTTCTCTCAAATCACCTTTACTGGCATGTTGTAGTTCAGAAGTATCAGCAGACTCAAAACTGTTGAATTCAGATTCAGTTAGAAATTGTGACATCAGCTGTGTGACTTCTGCTAACGCCATGTCGTAGAGACGCATTTTGCTGATCAATGCTCTTCTAAATTCAGAAAAATCTGTGCGTGCTGAGGGTAAGCTCTGGGATAGTCTCTCTATATCTTTAGGTCCTAGTGCTTACTTGGACAACAGAAGAGTTAGGAGGAACACTTTCAATTCCCTCAATTCCCTGAGATCTTCTCCTAGCTCCACATAGCTTCACTGAATCTACAGGCACATCAGTAACTGATTGGATGGCTACATCTGTTTCAAAGAAAGCTTGTAAGTCAGGATAATTGTTATCAGGCTGACTAACTTCTTCCACATCAGTTTTTGCTGAAGTTTTGTTGCGGTTAAATTTCTTAGTCAAAGGGGATACTCTAGCACGGAGCTCTTTGTTTTGTTCCTCTAGCCCTGAGTTACGCTGAGACTGTTGTGTAGCTAGCGCTAAACCAAATTCTCTGTGGCAGCAGATAATGCCTTTCACATTGTTCTTGGGAATACATGCTCCTAGTACCTTTTTACACTCGGTTCTTGTCTTGAGTTAGTTCTTGTCTAACTTTCTCAGGTTCATTTGCACTACTAACAGTGATTTGAATTGGCTATCTGACCACAAAGGAGTCACGAGACCACCTTTTTCAGTTGTGGGGACCAGGCTAGTATTCTTCTAAACATTTTGTGAGTTTCTTTGTTACCACACAATCAAAAACACTAAAACTTCTCTGATCAACAGAGGGTATGCTTGTTAACACAGATCAACTATTGTTAACCTTCCCTGGCAAAGCCAAGGATAACACAAATTACTAGCACTTTACACTAATCTTCCCTGCCGAAACAGAGGGTAACCTATTCTTCTCTGCCGAAACAGAGGGTAACACATATTAGCACGTAATGCTAATCTTACCTGCCTGAACAGAGGATAACCTTCATCTTCTAAATAAATATTGTTTTTACTTTGAAAAAAGACAAGACATGTTCATGCAACTCTGCATTGTGCCTATAACAACGCCCATTACCTGATATGAATTCACTGTAAATCGCAGCATTTTGGGACTTTTTGCTTTATAAAGTCATACAATAAAATTGTGTGAGGAACAACATTCAGTGTTAGACATTATTACCTAGAAATCTTAATTCTTCATTCAGCATATTCTAATTGAAGCATCATGACATTTGAATACAAAGCTTTTATTGACGCCCCTATAAAATTCAAGACATGAGAGCAAAAAATGTCCCTGTATGAGTTTGTACGCAATTTGTATGTGATATGGTATATCAATATCACACAAACAAGAGATGTTTTTCCGCGAATATCTGCACCATTGCAAATGTGATAGAGATAAAATAGTTCACTAAATATGATATGATATTGTGTTAAATTTTAGATGCAATATTGTGCAACACAGCAGTATTTTGTTATTGAACGAATCTGTGGTTTTTAACAAATTATTCAGCCAAAAATTCAGTGACCCATTCATAAAGATAGTCAGTTGCTTTGTTCTTGAATGAATCAGCAATTTAGAGGAAGTAATCTGACTGAAAAACTCATTACTTGCCGCCATCTACTTGCGGTTTTAATTTCATATTGAGAGTGTGATTTAATTATTATTTTTTTTAATAATTTCATATTTCAATATGTATTAAAAAACAGTACCCATTAATTATCATTAGTTACACAATCAAAATATTTCTTCCTAAAGCTGCTTTTTGTAATATCTATTCAATGCTTTTCTCATCTACCACAATAATGACTTTAAATGATCTTTTGGTGGGTAATTTCTCAGCCAAAATTAATGTGTGATTCATTTGTGATTCATTTAATTAATTAATCGGCACATCATGTAATTTATTAGCTTAAAAAATTGTATTTACTTGACAGCCCTACTAAAAACATGTACTGCAGCATTAGCTGCTGCTGGATAAATTGAAGTTGTGCTGACCAGGTAAATCCACTTAAGAACAGGAGCTGGTGCACTTACTACAGGCCTATCATTTACTAGCAACCTGCTGACAGCCTCAGGGTTATTAATAGATCTTGCCGAAATGAAAGTAAACACAACCTTAGCTTGGAGGAACTGTCTGTCTTCTTTAATGTGTCAGGTAATAATGGCCATACTTAGTTCCCTCACAAAGATAAATTGGCACAGCCAAAGAGCGCTAGGCAACTCTACCATTCTCCTCTGGCTAAATGAAAAACTCATCCCAAGGGAAGAAATAGTTTAAAACATCTTAGGGAAGCACTGTTCATCTGTGTTAGTCAGCAGAACTGCACCATTAAAAATGAGCTGTTTAGATAAATCAATTAGGTAAAGAATAGCAGTGCTTCTCCATTTCCGCAAGGTTGGTAAGCAATTCTATCACACTAGTGGCATTGTATAATGTTGGCTTGTGGCTATATTTTCCAAATAGTGTTTATTTGAAAGTTTATTCCAGTGTCTTGCCCCGCATACTTAAATTAACAGCATATTTTAATTTTTGGTATTCCTTTGAACTTCAGCCTGTTCATCACACAAAGCTATTTTATTGCTTCTGAATACATGGAATGTAGCACACAGGTTGTATGCACTATTTTTGTGATGTTTTTCTTTATTGAATTTGCTTGAGGTTTTCAAAAGATGCATGAACATTCTTTACAATTTCTCCTTTTGCGCACCACACAAAAAATAACAGCATAGGGGTTTGAAGCAAATAATGACTGAATTTTAACCCCTTTGGGTTTTTCCAGCTACCAGAGAAGCCGTCAATTAAGGGGTGTTGTGTTCAGTTGAACATTTTCTCAGAAACTGTATGAATGGCAATTTTAAGCTGCACAGAGCAGAGTAAGGTTGATAGCTGGGAATTAATGCCTGTACTTTGAAAGCAGGTCTGCTCTTTCTGATGAAATCGGTGTTCTTTACAAAGCGCCTGGGAAATGGATTTTTCCACAGGTGCCAATAGCTTCTCTAAATGGCCACGTGCTCTAATATGTCTTGATGATTGACCATTTTCCTGAGCCCTGCGGGGGAGAGTTTCACAGGCTCGAGTTGCAGAGAATATAAGCATCAAGACTGTGTGATGGAGGTACTGAGTCTGTAGATGTGCTTTTATACAAGTCAAGGTAGCACATGTGCACTTAAAGTGTGATGCTACTTCAGCTTATTTCTGACTTTGAGAATTTCACACAAACTAATTATTTCTTACCTGTGAAGAGAGATACTTTGGTTCTGTATACAGCAGCTTCTGTGTTGTTAGTCCTCACTATAAGGTTCACTTGGTTTATGTTCTACACATAGGTGCTTTATTTTTCTTTTGAAAGAGATATTACAGTATTTTGGGAGCTGTATTGTAGATTATTTAAATATAGATCACTCAAATGCGTGTTGACATGACATTATGATTTTATGTTGGCAGGATTCAGTCGGGGTCGTATCTCAGCACCGGTTGGTTCACACTCATTCTGGCCATGGACATGTGCAAGGAGATCCGAGTCTACGGCATGATCAATGACACGTACTGCAAGTAAGACTGACATGCAATCTATCACTTGACAATGGACTTTAAAGAAGCTTTACCTGTTTCCAGAGTGAAATAGGACAGCCGAGCTGATACAGAGCAGTGCTGTAGGCTTCTTTAAACATTGTGGGACATGTCCACCCTGCCATAATACAGATGTACATGCAAAAGTCTTTGCTTCAGAATTCTTCACTAGTTATCATTTTAGACCATGTATTGTTGCAATATGTTTTAGCATACATTGAACACCAAAAAAATGTCAGAACACGATAGCGGTATGATTTGCTGCATGATAAGAGCAGTGCTAAATTCAGTTCCATTTAGTGATCAGGTATGTGTTTTATATTTGGTTCATTAATTTGAAGGTGTACTCAGTAGCGTCTCGTTATGAAGTCTGTGTCCTCCGGAGGATGCATTTGTCTGTCGCATGCGTCATTGAAACTGTCTCATTTTAGAAATGTACCCATTACATTCCAAAGTAAAAGAGGCAATAATTTATGCCTCTAGATGAAAAATAGTTTGTTTTATAATAATTACTTTTCTGAAATGACACATATTGGATTAAGCATGCAGCCAACAAATCTGACCTTCAGAGGGCACAGGCTACAAAATTAAACATAAGGAGTGTTTTTTTTTCCAAAACTGCATACTATATCCACCTTTTTATTCAACGTAAGTAAGCCTATGGGTGAGACTTCCTGTTTATTAGCTGCTCTAAATAATGAGAATAACAATGTGCAGTAAACCGTAAAACTGTTTGCACTACAAACCAGTGTTCATAATTATACATTAAAATAATATGGTAAGACACACCAATCTGCAATATCAAGCAGTTAAACAAACTGTTTTGTACAGCTAAAAATAGCTGGATGCAGCTGAGACTGGAAGCCAGACCCATAGAATTTACAAATGGCCGTGCCAATTTTTACTGGAAGAAAAAGAATAGTATTCACGGTATTCAACAGTAGCTGAAAACTTTGTAGATGACCTACTACTTCTGGTTCAGTTCTATTTGATGTGGATGACAACAAGAGGTAAATCACAAAACAGGTGTATATTTATTATAAATATAATATAAACACGTGTTATATTTAACATAATTAGCGTCCATGGCAACAAATGAGAATCGGGAACAAAGGAGACAGGAACATAACACAGGAAAACCATGTTGAATAAACTAAAGGTCTAAAAACCAGCCACAGGAGAGAATTTGTAAATGACAGTGAAGTGACGCAACTGTCACTAGGTCACGTCACGATGACACCATGGCGAATGTAGTATGTTTGTATGTAAATTCATACTACACGTTTATACTGTATAGAAGGTACTTTATTAATGAAGTCACAAAGTAATTACTTATTCAAACGAAGGGCCTACTCAGAGTGTAAGAGATTTCGAAAGCAGCCTTTGTTTGTTTACTGATATGTAATAATTAATACTGACACGTAGCGGTGTGGCTGTAGCATCAAAAAACACATTACCAGCCGTTTTCAGTTACCCTGTCATTGTAGAAATACTCTATAGTCATGTACGGCACAATCCACAGCTAGGTGTGCATTTAATGATTTTTTACTACGGGGCTGTTGAATGCATGAATTGGTGTGTAATTATTTTCATTGGGCTAAAGTTATTCCAGGCAGGCCTTGACCACATTACTTGTCCATATCACTTCAGTACATGTCCATATACATATGATTTCAATGGTCCTTACAGCCTAAAATATTTAGGGGCCCACAATCAGTCTTCATTACTGTCCACCACTGACCGCACTGAATGCGTAAAAATAACTGTCAATTTGGTTAGTTTCTATGGTTGTTTTATCTACATTTTAACGCACAATCAGAATCAAATATTTAGATAGACCATAGTGTAAAATAAATATATTCCAGATTAATTAAATTAACATTATTAAGATTAATTAAGAATCAAGATTAATTTAAGTGAAAGTATATTTCAATTGGGAGTTAAGCAACAAGTAGTCAGCTGGCCATGTGTCTAGCTGATTATGTTTGAAACACTCTTTTCAATAGTATTATTGATTTATTTACTAGTATTTATTAATGAGGAAAGTAAAATAACTTGTTTTACTTAAAAAATAAAAAAAAAACTCTTTTGGGCTCTTTCATCATTATGCAATAAATTGTTGCCAAAAATGCCAAAGTAGTCAGTTTGTTGTCTGGTTTTCTGTGCATTTCTCCTGACACTGTATTTTAATAGTTTACTGGCATCACACCATGGTTCCATTTTAATGATAGTGTCCTTAACAACCTGATGCCCCCCCTGCTGCAGATAGACATAAGCAATGCATGCAATGATGTGATTAGCATGTTTGTAAAGTAGCTATTATAATCTGTTTTCCCAGCCATTTATTCATTCTGCTCTCCCTTTCAAAACAATGAGCAATTTTCATTTCACAGCAACTCCCAGTCACCTGTAAAGACTGGCAAATGAGAAAACAGTGGCTACAACAAAGTCATTTTGATGAAAGGCAGTTCAGCTGGGAAGTATCTATTTTAGCATAATGTGCTGAGCTGTTGTTGCAATTGACCTCGCTGGATCTCTTGTAATTAAAATTCAACAGGTGCTACTGGGAGAGAAAAATTGAATCAGGAAAAAATGCCTTCTGAGCTTCCATTTCTCCACAGGAATGCTCCTTACGGACTCAGAGCACTCAATCTTTGAATAAAAAGTAGCAATGGGTTAAAGTTCCAACAACATCAAAACTGCTACAGGCTTCCCAGTCTTTATTGTGCACAATTCATCAGTGCATTACAGAGGGGGGGGAAATCCTTGTTTTTCTGTTTTCCAGTGTTTGTTTTTTTTTTTTCTTTTTTCATTTGGTTTCACTCAGAAATATGTGATGCGGAAATGAAATAAATTGCAAATGCCTTTTAAAATATACTGAAAATGGCATTGATGAGCAAGAATGATTTATTGTGATGGAATAACAAAGTAACATTTATTTAATTTTTAAATTTTAGATCAGAAGGCTACAGGAAGGTGCCGTACCACTACTATGAAGCAGGAAGTCGTGACGAATGTGCCGAATACCTCTTGCACGAGAGCGCCCCTTATGGTGGCCACCGGTTCATCACAGAGAAGGCTGTTTTTGCAAAGTGGGCTAAGACGCACCCCATCAAGTTTTTCAGCCCGGAGTGGCAGCTGTCATGACCAAAACTCCCATTCGTTCAGAATATCCCTTGATACTACAGCTCTGTTGGCTCGTCCCTCCTGCATTGTAAAGTAATACTCACAAAACATTGGCCAAACAAATCATTCCAAATGTGATTTCAAATGGCAGTTGTCTGAGTGAAGTAAGTATCCCATCGTGACCATGAGGAGAGCTTTCTAATCAAACTCGTGTTGATCCTGGTGTGATCAAATAGTGGATTTTGCATGTTCTCATTTTATTCTCATCTGGATAATCAAGTAGTGTATATTTTCCAGAGGTGCACCTTTTGCAGAAGAGATCTACAAAGAACATCACATCCTTGTTTTAGCTTTCATTACTTTAAATGGGCTCACTTTAGGGCTGGCCGATATACCAAATTATTTATAAAGTTATACTGTATTTCCATATTTTTCAGCTTTTTGATTGTATTTTCTATACATTTTTATTTATATATTTGCTCTTAAATGGGGCTAGAATTTTTGCATTTAAAGACACAAAGAAAGTGGAAGTTTAGAGAGTTTTTTACAAGTTGAACTACCCTATTTTTAGACTGCTTTTTCACTTATAAATGATTTCAACTAAACATCCATTGTTGCTCCTTAGATTTAAAAGAGTTAATGCAAAGAAGTAAAGTACAGGAATTTTACCCTACATAAACCCAAGGAATAATGATACTTAGGCCCGGTTTCATAGACAGGGCTTAGCCTAAACCAGAATTAGGCCATAGTTCAATTAGGACATTTAAGTAATTTTTATAAACATGCCATAAAAAAAAAAAAAAAAAAACATTACTGGTGTGCATCTTGAGACAAAACAAAGGCACTGACATGTTTTAAGATCAGTCAGTGCAAGTTTCTTTTAGTTGAAACAGCTCAGATTTACATTTTAGTCTAAGACTAGGCTTAAGCCTTGTCTGTGAAACCGGGGATAAACATTAAAGTACAGGAATTTTACCCTACATAAACCCAAGGAATAATGATACTTAGGCCCGGTTTCATAGACAGGGCTTAGCCTAAACCAGAATTAGGCCATAGTTCAATTAGGACATTTAAGTAATTTTTATAAACATGCCATAAAAAAAAAAAAAAAAACATTACTGGTGTGCATCTTGAGACAAAACAAAGGCACTGACATGTTTTAAGATCAGTCAGTGCAAGTTTCTTTTAGTTGAAACAGCTCAGATTTACATTTTAGTCTAAGACTAGGCTTAAGCCTTGTCTGTGAAACCGGGGATAAACATTATAATAATTTATCTGAAGCATTATTTTTACAAACAGTATATTGTGTTTGTAAATAGCCATTGTAGCCAATTCAATTCAAATGATTAATGCAAATTAAATTAATCTAAACCAACATACCTACATTTTTTTTTTTTTTTTTGCAAAACTGTACAAAAAAACTACATTCTGTGCAAATAAATAATGAACCAGAATTTTGATTGAACTAATTAACAAATATTAATTGAACTTACAAATTCTAATGAAGTTTAGGCTTTAGTAATGCTACTAAATCAGATTAAACATTCTCATACTTGAGATTGCTGCTTATTTTTATATTTCCTGCAACATAATTGTGAAAATTTGATATATCTTCCAGCTCTGGTTTCATATATTATTTTATGGTTATTTTTATTATAATATTATGGTTATTCTTGTCTCATAGACAAGCATTGGACTGAAACAGATCTTAGGAAAACAGTCACTGTCAAACTTTTTACTTTCATAAAAAACCCACAAAAATCATTAGCCCAAAATCGTAAACATTTTTCACTACACCGCTGACATCCCTTTGGAAACGTAACATTGAAAGCATCCTTTGAGCAGGTTAATGGGTCATTCAGGAACTTATTTTTCCCCATTTTTTATTTATTCCCTGAACAAAAGAATACATAGGCATTTGTTGATCTGAGATTGTAGAATACAAAGCGTTATTCTGTTGTTACGTGCCATGACAATAACACAGCATTGCTTACGATATCTAGGTCTGCTGTTGACAAAAGACTTGAGGAACGATTCAGAATGAGTGAATTCAGATGTCAAGACTGTGCCTGTATGAAGTGTAGCATATGTTGACTGTGCAAAGCAACCAATCCTTCATTCTTTATGCCTTATTTGCTTATTTAAAAATGACACTCCTGTCCACCACCTGTCAGTATCCTGAATTCCCGTGAGATGAAGCTACACCGTCTCTGTTGTCAGATCAGCAGGTTAATTTGATCAGCTACTGTAGCTATGTGTCGTAGCATCATATAAACCAGCAGACAATGCAGCACCCTTGGGGCTCCCCTACTGCTTCGAGACATCCATTTTTTTTCCCCATCAAACTAAGCACGCACTCTTTTTGCATGTATATCAAGAACATTCATCATTGCCGATACTGTACGTAACAAGTTTTCGTATCAGCTTGTGATTCAGACATCATCTGGCAGCTCAGCCCGAACAGCCTTTCTCTTCTAATGGACCACTGTGCATGTTTGACCAGCACTGCGACAAAGTTTGAGCACCATCACAGTTTTTTTCCCTGGAAAAAAAGATGGATGCGCTGACTGTGTGAAGAGAGAATTATATACGGCATGATAATATGAGACTGATACACAGCACGGGAAGCAGGCGCCAGTGCTGGAGCACTTTGATGAGATACTGCTCACTCCTCTGGCCAACCTGTTCATTAAAACAATTGATGTCAGCTCAGTTTCTCCGAGTGCTGACCCAGGATCGTCATTTTCTGGCTTCTGTATTGATTTTGTTCACCATGTGACATAAACCAGAGCTGGTCAAGAAATGGCACTTTCACTTTTCGATGTATTTTTGACTTAAGCTTCTGTTGTTCATGCCTCAGTCATACTTGATGTTCTCATGATATATACGCTTCATGACCAAAAGTATGTGGACAATGCAAAAAATCATTTTGTATTTTTGTCTTGTTTTCCATAAAAAAAAAAAAAAAAAAAAAAAAAAAAAAAAAAAAAATATATATATATATATATATATATATATATATATATATATATATATATATATATATATATATATATATATATATATATATATATATATATATATATAAAAATACATTTACTGGAGAAACTAAATAGTGTTAGGTAATTTTTCACATTTTTCTATGCCCTTTTTTTTGCTTGTGTTAAGCATAAACCTCACTAAATATGGTTATATTTATACTTGAAGCAAGATAAAAAAAATTATTTGCTGAAGGTATAAGAAAAATGATTCTTACAACAAAAACAACAATAATAAAATATTATTATTATTATTATTTAGCAAATTTACACTAATGTCCAAATGTTTGGGGTCAATAATATATATATATATATATATATATATATATATATTTTTTTATTTTTTTTTTTTTTTATTTTTTTTTTTTTAAAGAAATTAATACTTTTATTCAGCAAAGATTTATTCAGTATAAGATCTGTTCAGAACAAAAGTTATCATGTTTTCCACAAAAATATTAAGCAGCACAACTGTTTTCAACGTTGATAATAGGAAATGTTTATTAAGCAGCATATTAGAATGATTTCTGAAGGATCTTATGACGCTAAAGACTAAAGCCATCACATAAATAAATTACATTTTAAATTATAGTAAAATAATAAACAATTATGTTAAATGGTAATAATATTTCACAATATTACTGTTTACTGTATTTTGAATCAAACAAATGCAACATGTGTAAGCATAAGAGACTTTATTTCTTCTTCTTTTTTTCAAAGATCTTACCGTCCCAAAACTTTTGAACTATATCTTGTGGATGTACAGATATTTTTAATTGAAAACAAGACAAAAATACTGATTGGGAAAATTATTCTGCAGTACACTTGAACATCACACCCATATGCGCTTGTTTTAAAGCCATTGGCATTAAGCTGGAGTTGGTTCTTCTTTTGCCGCTATAACAGCTTCTACTCTGGGCAGTCTTTACAGCAGATGTTGGAATATAGATGCAGGGAATTGCTTCCATTCAGACACAGGAGCATCTGTGCGGTCAGGTGCTGATGTTGGGTGATGAGGTCTGGCTCACTCAGCTTTCCAAATTAATTCCAGTGGTGTTCAGTGGGATTCGTGTCACGCTTTGTGAAAGCCACTCAAGTTTTTCCATCAACCTTTCTTTCTACACAGAGACTAGAACAGAAAAAGGATCCATTCTTCTAAAAATGCTTATTTTAGGAGATTGCATGGTTGTATTCTCGTTTTTATTAACTTCATAGTAACGAGTGCAGATGAAATAGCAACACTTGCTAACTGGAAGTGGGTGTCCACATGCTTATGGCCATGTTTTGTATATCAGAAGTACAGAAGAGAGTTCTCTTATCTCAATCTCATGATCTGCTTGATGCAGTCGATGCCTTTCCACAGATCTGCAGCAGCATGTGAATGTTGACTTGTCACTCAGATACCCGACTGAGTCAAAATTCAGAAATTTTTTTAGTTTGTTTGTGAAATACACAATACTTGCTTTTGCATTGAGTTTGTCCTGTTAGTTTGTGTCTTTATCAAATGTCGCACAGTAAGTGCTTTTCTTGAGCCTTTTAAAAGGGTGCGAGCTTAAGGTGTACACTTTATCACTTTTTCTTTGCAGCATAAAGTGTCCTTTTTTTAGTTGCTTTTATCTTTCAGTGTAGTTATTGTATTTTTGCTGCATTTCTTTTTCTTCTTTTCTTTCTTGTTTTGCTTATGTCCTCACACATTTAAGGCTTTGGCCATTAACCGCAATCAGAAGTGTCTGTTTTTTGTTTTTTTGTTTTGTTTTTTTCCTCCAGGTGATGATTTGCTGAGTGTTTCCCTCCATTGTTAGTGCAATCTACTAAGAGACAAATATACAGTGCTTTCCAAAAGTAACAATCCCACTAACAAGGACACAATTGCCTTACAATTGGCCTCTAACTGTGACTCATTGAAATGACTTCCAGATTTTCTGGAAAATAAATAAATAAATAAAACAAGGGATCATCATTCAGATTGTTATTCTGATGGATAATACAGTAAAAAAAACATTAGTAAAGTGCTTTACAATTAAGCGAGAACAAACGCATAGATGAGGAGATCTATACATATTACAATAGTACAAGCTATTACTTCAGCATTTCACATTGAAATAAAAAATAACAAAATATTGTGACTATTTAAACAGAAGGACACAAAGAAGTAAAGTCACTGTGGAGCTGCTTTTCAAAAGCAAGGACTTGGCATCTTGTTAAAAAGAAGGAAGGATGGATAATATATTTTAGCTTGAAATTGATCCCATGCACAAGGCCGGTTTAACAATGGAGTGGCCTAACAGGTAGGAATTTCCTGCAGTGGCACCATTAATGCCATGATCTCAGTCCAATTGTGAATCTCTGGCGCAATTTGAAAATCATCAGTGCGCAAGAGTCACTGACTAACCTGAAATATCAATCTGCCTGGGGAAAATGGGACAAAAATATACCATAATACAGCTGTGAAAAGCTGGTACATACCACAAAAGACATTTATAGAGCCAGCTTTGCGGCTGTCATTGCTTCAATACTAGCTTTATAATATACTCAAATGCACTGACTGAATACACCATTTGTATTAAAAATGTAAAGCACATTTTCTTTCAAATTGGATTTGTACTTCAGTATGATGAGAGAGCTATTTAAGGGTCTGAAAACCTTTGCAAAGCACTGTATCATCCTGTGTTGTGATCTTGAGCATGTTATGGAGCTTGCCTTCACAATGTTGATCTGTAAAATGTTAACGATTTTGTGGTGTGTACCAAATATGTCTGTTCCTCATTGCAAAACTGATGGATTCAAACTGTTTAGGCATAGTCCTCTTATATATAATTACATTATATTTATTATAAGTTTATTTACAGATCAGTCTGCTGTATTTGAATCTGTAATTATCAGCAGTGCACAATCAAATAGAGAGCAGATAGTTTGACTTTTTGATTCATCTTCACTGATAAAACAGTTTTTACTAGGAATTTACTAGGTGTACAGTAATTACTTTGTCTTGTCATTTCCTGTTTCTTCTCTTCATGCTGTCATAGAATGTGTGAATATCATGATAAGATTAGAGGAGATTGATTAAGATTTTTTTTTTGATTGATTGATTGATTGATTGATTGATTGATTGATTGATTGATTGATTGATTGATTGATTGATTGATTGATTGATTGATTGATTGATTGATTGGAGAAGAGATGCATAAAGATCTTTATGTGTTCCACTGAGAAAAAAAAAAAGAAAAAGCAAAAGGCTTTGGAATAACATGGTAAAATAATTACAGATTTTTAATTTTAGGGTGAGCAATTCCTTTAAAAAAATGTGTGTTGTACAATATACAAGACGCTACTGGTCCAACGTTTGGAATAATTAAGATTTTTAATTTTTTTTTTTTTTTTTTTTTTTTTTTTTTTTTTAAGGTGCTTTTGCTGACCAAGGCTCTGTTTTTTTAATTAATAATGCAGTAAAACAATAATATTGTGAATTATTATTATTATAATTTAAAAGAACTGTTTTCTATTTATTTTATTTGTTCAAATATTAATGTACATATATACATACTTCAGTCTTCGGTGTCACGTGATCCTTCAGAATTTGGTGCTCAATCATTGTCAATTTTTATTGGTGCTCAATTATTAATAATGGTTCTCATTACATTATTATATGTTGAAAGCAGCGTTTGCTGATACATATTTTTGTGGAAACCATTATGCATTTTTCTTTGATGAATAGAAAGTTCAAATGAACAGCATTTATGTGGAAAAATAAATATTTTGTAACAATTCAATGTGTCTTTGTTGAATAAAAATATTAATTTCTATGAAACAAAATGTATGGTAGTGTATGGTAGGTTGAAGGGTAGTGTTTCATGATTACCACAAAAATATTAAGCAACAAAAACAGTTTTTAACATTGATAATAATAATAATAATAATAATAATAATGATAAATGTTTCTTGAGCACCAAATCAGCATATTAGAATGATTTCTGAAGGATCATATGACTGGAGTTATGAGGCTGAAATTTCATCTTGGCCATCATGTTTTAAAATATAGTAAACTAGAAAACAGTTATTTCAAATTGTAATAATAGTTCACAATATTACTGTTTTTACTGCATTCAAACAAAGGCATCTTTGGTGAGCATATAAGAATTCTGTAAAAAAAAAAAATATATATATATATATCTCATTCCAAACTTTTGACCGATTATGTTAGTATAAAGCAAACTGTAAATATTATTGTCTCTGATTAACAGTCCAGGTTGGAAAATGACATTACAGTCCAGATTATTAGTTGGTGACATGTATTCATGATGTCTTTGTTTTATTGGTTGGTTCGCTGCTCTGTTGTTTCCAGATGTGGTTGCATTTTGAAGTGGAAGTGATTATGAACAATGGTTACACTCCTCATTAAAATCTAAGTGAACCTTGGGACAGTGAGGGGGAATGAGCTTTAATACCCCATCAGCTCCAGCTAGCTCATTTCAACATATCTTTGTTCTTTTCCATTGTGTTATATCTTCTGTAATTCAAAAAGTCCTGTACGATCCCTAAGGCTAAATGGCAGTGGGCAGCATTCTTGACATTCTGTAGTGCATCTCAAACTTTCAAAAGTTCAGACAACTCGTCACTTCAGTTTTTTTTTAAATCGAATGCATAGATTTTCCTGCAAAATAATTTCTCCCAGAATATGCTGATGCCCTTCATTGAACAGATGGCATTGCCATATGTACTGTTCTCACACCTAAGCCTCTGCTCACAGCTCGCAACCACTACTTCACTGCTGTTCTGTGGAATTACAATAGCTGTATGAAAAACACCCGTGGAGTATCTGTCTACATCAGCGGTTCTGCTTCACATTGTATATGTAATGAAAAAAAAATCTTTTGTATGGTTTAAAATTATGTTGTTGATAACCCTGCTGAGAAAAAAAGCAACAAAAAGCTGGTCTGCTTTGCTGGTTTTAAAGGGGCATTTGTACAGTCAGACTTGGAGACCAAATGGCTGGCCAGCTGCACAGCAGCTTGACCAAACTGGAAGACCAGCTTAAACCAGGTAAGACCAGCAAACCGTCTTAGGTTTGTTTTAAAGTATTAGTTCACCCAAAATTGAAAATTTGCTGAAAATATGCTCTCCCTCAGGATGAGCAGATGAGTTTGTTTCTTCATCAGAACAGATCTGGAGAAATGTAGCATTACATCACTTGCTTACAAATGGGTCCTCTGTAGCGAATGGGTGCCGTCAGAATGAGAGTCCAAACAGCTGATTAAAACATCACAATAATCCTCCATTAATCCACACAAATCTAGTCAATCAATTAACATCTTGTGAAGTGGACAGCTGTGTGTTTGTAATAAATTTAACTTCAAACCATCTTCAGTGAAAAAGTCATCTCGTCTGAATCAGGAAAGCAAAAACAGTTCTAACCAAACATGTTGGTGGGATGAACTTTTTCACTGTAGGAAGCTTTATTTGGGATTATTATGGATTTGTTTCTTACAAAAATGCAGGAAGAAGTAAATGAATGGACTAGAGTCATTTTGTGGATTATTGTGATGTTTTTATCAGCTATTTGGACTCTCATTCTGACGGCACCCATTCACTGCAGGGGACCTATTGATGAACATGAGATGTAATGCTACATTTCTCCAAATCTCTTTCGATAAAGAATCAAATTCATCTTCATCTTGGATGGCCTGAGGGTGAGTATATTTTCAGCAAATTTTCATTTTGGGGTGAACTATTCCTTTAAACCCACTTTTCAGCAGCATATATTATTATGATAATATATTTATATTATTGAAAATGATATATTATTTCACCTACCAATCACAGTGGGGAAATCAGTGGTCCATCACACCCTTGTTATGGAGTTTACATTTTTGGTGTCGTGGAAGCTGATTGTTCTGTGCTGTTTAATATTATCACTTTGTCTTTAACGCCTGTAACTATGTATGCTGCTTTTTTTCCTTTCACCTCCTCCTTATTGTCTGCAGTGTTTGGTTTTTTTTAAGAAAAAAAAAGTTATACATTAACAAAATGTTTGCTTTTCAAGCAATGTGATTGTGTCACACTCATTTTTGTACTTGCTGTCTGGCTGTTTGTAATAAATGACAAAATTGAATATGTGACTTTTGTGCTTGGTAGTCACATGAATCACATAACATAATGCATTCTGAAAATCTTGACATTTTTTGTCTGGGTTTATTAACTTATTTTAAAAACCAATTCAATAAAAAGAATTATAATTAAAATTAATTTGGATGTTTGTGGGAGCCTAAAGTCAAAATGTCAGGGTAATGCATCTGCCCTGATGTTATAATGAAGAAAAAAAGCCTCATTAAAAGGATAAGCTACTTTACTGCTAATTGATATCTGAAAAACATTCGCCTGCCACATTAAGTGCATCAAATTTATTTATATCGCTTTTCACAATGTTTATAATATATCGTCATGCCTTATAGTCACATTTAGCAGATAAGAGCTGGGCAACAATAATGCATTTTGCAACAGTACAAGCAATCAAGCAGTTATGCTGTATATAATACTTTTTTTTTCACAATATAAATAATCACACAGTTGGGATTTGCTATATAGTACATATTTCTCTATGTGCACATGTATATTATACAATACAGCTGCTGAAATTTGCTATATAGTACATATTTTTTTGTGTACGGTATATACCCACGTATACAATGTACTATATATCAATCACTAGGCGATAAAATAGTAAAATTCCTATGATATAACAATACAGATGCTGAGATTTGCTATATAGTTTGTACTGCAGAAGAAAAAAAATATATTTATTTTATGATATATATACTAAAAATAGATTGACATGTCTATACTAACTGAAAATACATTCTAAATGTAGTTATTTCATGCTTTCATCAAGCACAAACTTAGTGCACTACAAATTCATTTGTAAAACACTACTTTTTACAAATGCATTTGGGGAAGGATGAAATATATATATTCATCTTTAAGAAAGTACACTGGCTAGGTTCTTAATTCCATCTACTACATGTTTGAAACATGTTAAAATTGATTTTCACACATACTGTACATACCCATATAAACTAACTAGACGAAACCTTTGAAAGAGGACACCACTTCATAAGCCCAATGACATGTCCATGCTCGCTCATCCCAACAACTAGTGTCGATAAGAGATGAATAAAGCAACTCATCTCATGATCCTGTAGCTGTAGGAAGGCTATATGATGTATGTCTGTGGGGATTGTTTGTATTGTTGTCATATCATTTAAGTAAACAAGGCCGCTGTATGAGTTCTCACCTAAGGCTATGGCACAAGAGACAATATCACATTCTATGTATTGATATTTGTTTGTTCCTTCACCCCTTAAAAGTGTCTTAAGTATTTTAATAATGTGATTTTAACATCGGCCTAAATATAGGCTACAGTATGTTCAGTGAAGGGGGCTTGATAAGTCAGTCTCTCCTCACCTTATATCTTCATGAGCTCTGAAATTCACCAACAATGTGTTTTGCTGTAAACATCTGAACTCGGTAGAGTGCACACTATTGGGAATCTGTGTTGCAGATTTGGCACATTTTTTCAGAAGAAACCTTTAGAGTCTAGAGTCATTGCAGCTAGTCTCACCATGTATTTCAAATATGTGACCTTGGACCACAAAACCAGTCATAAGTGTCATAAGTGTTTTTAAAGTCTGAAAGCTGAATAAATAAGATTTCCTTTGATGTATGGTTTGTTAGGATCGGACAATATTTGGCCGAGATACAACTATTTGAAAATCTGGAGTCTGAGGGTGCAAAAAAATCTAAATATTGAGAAAATCACCTTTAAAGTTGCCCAAATGAAGTTCTTAGCAATGCATATTACTAATCAAAAATTAAGTTTTAATATATTTACGGTAGGAAATTTACAAAATATCTTCATGGAATATGGTCTTTACTTAATATCCTAATGATTTTTGGCATAAAAGTAAAATGGATAGTTTTGACCCATACAATGTGTTTTTGGCTATTGAAAGCCTATTTATTCAGCTTTCAGGTGATAAAAAACAAAACAAAACAAAAAAACCTTATGACTGGTTTTGTGGCCCATGGTCACATATAGAAAGTAGTTGCAAAAGTACAGATACTGTATGTAAACAATATAGTCATGGGTTTGAAATGGTGAAAGAAATTCACAAACTTGATCAGAAGGTTTATTACTTTAGTATATTCCCAATACACTCCAATGCACCTGGACCAACACACATTTTTCCATTAATGGTTCTTTAATGTATGAACAACGACAACACTGCAGTTGGAAATGTGGACTGCAGCCCTTTGGGCTGTCAAAATATTATGAATTATTAAACGAATGATTAAAATTATCCTGACCAGCCCTCAAAACTACACAAAAATATAAAATGACAAATAAATTCTGAAACTTTAACTACATAAAAAGTAACAAAATGTATTAAAATAATTTAAATTAATTTATATGTCACATATAAATCCGCAGCGTACTGTCAAACTGCCAAAACATTTCATTGCATTTTACATTAATATTTGTGCAATGCATTGAGAGTTGAAGCATGCAGAGATGTTACGGATGGGTTTATTCCTTCCACATGCACTGAAACATAAGCAGTACGTTCACATTCTTCCCCCAACTAATGGAACTGTCTGTTTTTAGGGTAGACTGAGTACAGGAGAGACATTTTCTGCTTTTTTCATCACTACACAAAAACTAGATGCTGAAATGAAGTAATTTTTTCACATGATATTTCTTTTGCTTGTGTACTAACATATCATAAATTGATAATAGCCATAAGTAGTTTATATTTTCCACAATTAGCTCATAAACATGAGATGCATTTTTGTCTCTAAATACAAAATATATGGCAAACATTACAAATGTAAACATAACAGTAAATATATACATACCTGTATATTCTATAACCCTACCCCTAAACCTATACGCATCACTCAAATCTTTCTGTATTTTTACATTTTCAATAATTCTGTATGATTTATAAGTTTGTTTCATCATGGGGACCTAAAAATATCCCCACAAGGTTAGAATTTACTGGTATTACTGTGGGGACATTTGGTCCCAATAATGTAGGTAATACCAGGCTACACAAACACACACAGCCTCTGTATGCATTTTATTTTATATGATTGAACTGTTACTGTATACAGTACATAGCAACCTATAAAGGGTGTCTCAACTGTACCCACTTTACCACTTTATTAAAATGCTATGTAATCCTTTTAACATTCACGTTAGAAAATATGTCCATTAATAATAGACAGTTGAAATATCAGAATTTGCATAGCATATGTGTAAATGTGACTTTTATCCTATTATGACAACACTGTACAACTAAACAGCATGTGAAGCAATTGGACACCGATCCGGGTACAGTTGATACACTGTGTCTCAACCGTACCCCACTGACATGCTCGCACATTTCTCTAGATTATGAAAAGACCTTGCATGGCACAATATCATGAACTATGTCTATTTTTATCGCACAGAGTAACGTTTGCAAAGATATATATTAAATTTAACAATCATAAAAGAATAATAAGCTATTCATTGTGGAAGGGACATGGTGAAATGAAAATCTCACCTTGGAAAAAAAAACAACTTTTGCCGATATCTTCGGAGTGGAAAGATGCACACATTTCAAATTTCCCACGATCAAAGAGAACACTAATACACATGTGTGGAGCAAAAATCACGGCTCGGGGTTCTTGTGCACGCGAGTTATTTAAGGTGTTTCAACTGTACACGTCTCAAATGTACTCGGTCTACCCTACAAGAATAAAACCAATGTTATGTCGTTTTATCCAATGTTTCCTGAAGTGTTAATGACAGATCATGTCACTTAAAAGGGAAGCACAACATTCTGCAGATGATATTTAATGTTGTTTCCGCTGACTTTAACAGCTTCAAGTTTAACGTACTTTGGTGTTCTATAGCCTACCGGTCATTTCACGTTTATTTCCACGCACTTACTGCGCCTATACTAAGACTTTTTGGCGACTCCCAGTCTTTAAGTCCATATTATTTGTGCTGTCACTGATGGAAAAAAAACTGTTTACTTATAGTGGTATTTTTAACAGTAGAAAGACTACAAAGTAACTGCAGTTTATTGCAGCGCATGTCTGCTTTGGTGATGCATCTGGCAGCGACCCGAGTTCGAATCCATCCGCAGCGATTCCTCCAGCCGTTGTTCAAATGTCTGAGTCCAATGTTCCACTAATGTTCTCTGAATAATTGAGTTGACTGTTCGTAAAAGTCAATTTCTTAAGCTTTGCTACTATTCATAAAGGTTAATTTATTGCAATAGAAGCACACAATAACTGTGCCATTAGCACACTTCAAGTTTACTTGGAATGCCATTGCAATGCATTTTAAAGTCACTAAAAGTAAGGGATAGCATGACCTCAGTTTGTTATTAGTATAATATGAATGTATGTTCAACACTCTTACAGTGTAATTGAATTGCATTTGTAATGTCACCAAAATACATTTTAAGTTTTAGCTGAATGAATTCTGCATTTCAAAAATTAAATAAAAGAGTGGATATTTAAAGTGTACTATAAGTATACTTGAAATAGTCCCACTTTGGCACAAACAAATATATTTATTACAACTTTAATTGAACTTTAGCACTGCTTTTGCGCAACTAAAATGCATTTAGTACAAAATTAGTTGTTCCAATTTAGCAGACTTTAAGTATACCAATTTATAGTGTGCCACAAATATATTTAGTTATACTAAAGTACATACGAATATATTGTACTTAAGTATACAATTTTTTTTCACTAGGGAAGGCAAGGTTAGTTTAAGTTGGTAAATGTCATTGTAGTGCAACTCCACAAAAATGATATTTATGAATAATTTATGATATTCTGCAAGGGAAAATGTATTTTAAAACCTTTTTGAAAATAATAATTAAGATGTGTATGCTTACAAGATGTAAGAAAAATCTATTTGATATACCACATGATATTTTTAGAACTGAAATGTTTCTCAGGAACGGTGTAAAGGTTTATCGAAACTATTTACAAAGAGCACATTTCTAGAATTTGACATGCATTTTAAACTAGATTTTAAAATGATTTCTTCCCATTCTTTATTGAGGACCCTTATTTGTTATTGACCGTAGTATATTATAATTGACAATGAACCTTTATACTATAAACAAATAGTTCCACAGAAGTGAAATCAGTGGTGTTGAGCAGATCAAGAAAACATTTGAGGACCATTGCTCGGTCACATTCTGTTGACTTTTAGCTGGTAACTAAAAAATAATACTGTGATTCAAGTTTTCCCTGACAGGGGACTTGAATCGCATCAGCTATCTTTTTTTCCTGCCACACAACCCAATTAACTACTGCTCCCTGCCTGCTGCAACAGATTGCTTCAAAGATATTCTGAAGCAGACGCTCTACAATCACATTCTCCCACACAATGTTTACAATAAATGAGTTCCTCCCCATTAAATGTGTTATATCTTTTCATTGACTCCAGCCCCAGATAAAAAGCATTTTTGTTTTCCCATTTAAAGATAGAACCACATGAGCCAAATGGATAAACGATAAGCAGGTTGAAATATAGACTCCCAGAGCCAAAGCCTCCGGGTTCAGTGCTGCTGTGGTGGTCTGTTCGAAGTTGATAAACGGCCTGATTTTTACCTGCAGGTGGGATAGTGCGTCCATACAGCTGCTGGCAATGATGACCACATAGGTTTATAAGAAAATGTGTATTGTAAATATGCCATATTAAGCTTCTGCAGGAGAGAGTCTTCCCAGAGAAAAATGTTTTTTGCTCTGGGGTCACTCTTTTATAGCTCAGGACACTTAATGGAGTTTGTCCCATTCTCTTATGAAACTTAAAATGAGATTAATCAAGTCTTTTTCTCATGAGAAATATTTAAATTAGCGCTGTCAAAGGATTAATCGCGATTAATCGCATCCAAAATAAAAGTTTTTGTTCACATAATATAAACACTACATAAACATAAATATAAACAGTACACTCATATATGTTATGTAAACAATAACTTTTATTTTGGATGCGATTAATTGTGATTAATCCTTTGACAGCACTAATTCAAATAAACAAGTTTATTTGCTTGTATCCGAAATACTCAGAATGTATGACTAGAGAGTTAAATTCCTTCTTAGTCTGTTTGATTAGTTGGTTCTGGTCATCTCAAGTCAAGTAGAATTGGGTAATATAAACACCTAGATTTCACACACTTAAGAATAATGACATTGCATTTTTATGATGTAATTGATAATTGATATTTTAATCAGATTTCTTAGCTTAAATGAATTGTCATTAACCTCACTGTGACAGAAGTTAAGCATATTTCTGCATGAGTGTCATTTTAAATGATGGAGGCTATTAAGTGGCGGAGTTCTAATCACACTAATACCTCCTTTCCACAATATCAATCAGCTCAGCTCTCTCTGAAGTCAAAGACCAAAGCGCCTCCAATCAAATTTTAATGAGGAACACGCTGGCAGACTGAGACTTGCCAGAGAATGGGCAACAGTTCAAAGAAACACTCAGATAACATCATATTTCGTCATGGGGACATTTCAAGCTACAAGCTTTCTGAAACGTGTGACTTTATCCTGGAGTCATAGACCGATAAAGTTAGTTTTGCAGCTGAGACATTGGCAACACCTGGAAATTTTCAAATGTCACGTTAATTAGAATCAGCAGGTTTGTGATGCTGCTAGTCCTTACGAAAAAGAAGTCAAAGTGCGTTTATTAAGTAAATTTATTTCCAGATATAGTAAGTGTACTAACATCAGTGTACTAGTAGATGTGTACCAGATGGGCCAGATTTACAAATAAGCTAAGAGCAGCGCAAATTAGCATAGGGTCGCAAACAAGCAGAACCATTTTTTTTATCGTTAAATAAGCAGAGCTTTTTGGGGGTGTTAAATAATGGTACAAATGCCAGTAAATCGACCTACCATAAATTTTGCATCTGAAAGGAAAACTCATACAAATGCATTTGCAATAAGGTCAGATGCAAAAAAAAAAAAAAAAACTGTCCACACCTTTTCATTGCTAATTTTTTTACTGAACGTCTGACAGTAGTTTTTTTTTTTTTTTTATGTCAAAAGAGGGATTGCATTGGTGCAAGTTCATAGTAATCTGTATAGTATAGTAATCTGGTTTTACAAGTATACCAATACATGTGAAAACATGTATTTAATAGGCTATAATAAAGATTAAACACAACTACAAGCCAAGTATGCTTATAACACAATAAAAAAATTTTTTGGGAGATTTTGTCATTTTGAAATTTGCTGTTTTGGTGATACACATAAGAACAAACAAAGTTTGCTCATATTTTGCTACTTATATGATGTCCATTGTATTTTCTGTGCTGAGCTAATGTTAACACACTTAAAAAAAAGAAGTATACTTCAAGTAAATTTAGTTTTTTTCCAAGTTTGCTTTATGCTGTATATTAAAATTAATACTAGTAGTCTAAAAGTAAGTGTATTATAGTTTAAAATTAATTGTAGGCTATAATTATACCTTTAGTTTATATATACATATTTATAAAAGTACACCATTAAGTGCAGGTTAAGTATAACAGTAGTAGACATTGAGTACAAGTGATGTTTTATTAACAAATTTCGGGAGGTGCACGCGCAGATAATTAACACGGCCAATTCATCATCAGCAATCACACGGTCTATCCTATCAGCCGAGAGAGAACTTCTATAAATAGCCCAAGCCATCTTACATTCATCCTCTCTACAGTCTTTCAGCATCCATCCTCCACCCCGACTCCTCACCATCAGCCCGTACCTACCCCACGGGGAGGAGCACTTGGTGGGAGTGCTCTGTGTCCGGGCTAAATGCCGAGCTCGGACCCCTCTCCCCGGACAGGGGGAGCACCCCGGGTTTGGGAGTAATTACTGACCTCGGAGCCCTCTCCCCGGACAGCACGCCAAATACGCATAACCTTTACTCAGTTCATTATATGCAAGTGTGAACTCGTGAGCTGGTTTACATGTAAATCTTTTGTTTATACTGTGAACTTAAGTATAATAGCCCACTTTTTAGTTTGTGAAAGTACATTTTGAAGTATGCTGTTGTATTCTTTGTAAATTACCAGTTTAATAGTTGAATTACTACTGAATTACAACACTGAATGAATTACATTACTTATGAGTATCCTGAAAGTATACTTGTAAGTGTTCAAGTCAACTTGACCGTCAAACTTATAGTTTACTAACCATGGAAGAAAAAAAGTAAAAAAGTCCTCTCTTTAAAAAAAAAAAAAAACACAACTACAAGCCAATTATGCTTAGAATAATAAATAAAAAAAATTGTAAGTATATCTTGATTAAAAGATAAAGTATCAAGCATCAAGTGTTGGCCAAATATATGGTACTTCAAATTATCTGTATGTAGTGTAAGTCTCTGTACATAGGTACATACAAAGTAGATAAAGCATACTTTAATATTTTTTATTTTAAAAGAAGTGCACTATAAGCACAGAGGAATAAACTTGGTTTTTGTAAGGGCAAAGACATTCTCTTGTGTATCATTACTGTGCCAGATCTCTGGATGTGCAGAATTTCAGTGGCCTACTTATGGTCTACTTTTATGGTCCTTTTTTAATTTAATTTAATTACTTTTTAATGTCTATGTCTTGAAGTAAGCATCCTTCATAGATCCATAGAAACTGCATAGCATTAGCACATACTAGAAGCCTTCAGAACACATTAAATGCATAGATGCACCACCCAGAGATTTGTCTATTTCTATTTCCTATTGTCATTATCTCCCTAAAAATTCCCAAAATGCTCCATAAAATCCATTGACTCAGCTGCTTACTATATTCACTTACTGAAAATGTTGTCATGTTTTATTCAGTTTCTTAAGCCGAGAGAAATCAAGGACATTGGATACTAATCTACTCTACTAACAACTACGAATAAAGATGTAGCAAGCACCACATTAGCAAGTTCCACTACCAAAGAACCGCATTGAGGGACTGTTAAAACAGCTGCTGCAAATTAACCCCCAGATCAGATCTAGCCTGTAAGCCTCATAGTAATTCCCTAACAGGGATTGTCATCAAGACTAATTATTAAGGAAAAACAGAAAGGGAAACAAGGTGTAGTTGCTTTTTTCTTTTTGTGTCATGTGGATTAGGGCAAAATGTCTACAAGGGCTGGTGTGTATAAGTCAGCCAGGCATAAGAGCTGGGAGTCTCAGAGCTCCTGTAGCGTAGTCACCCCTGAAACTAGATTCCAGCTCCATCATGCCTCAGGGAGCAATTTAATTAAAGCTCT
The DNA here is from genome assembly GCA_036784905.1 of Acrossocheilus fasciatus. Taxonomy (NCBI): domain Eukaryota; kingdom Metazoa; phylum Chordata; class Actinopteri; order Cypriniformes; family Cyprinidae; genus Acrossocheilus; species Acrossocheilus fasciatus. The sequence goes on along the minus strand of CM071939.1, from coordinate 7,617,506 downwards.
ACTCTGAGCGTAGGACAATCATCAGCTCTAACCAAACTCAGAGAGGAACAAGAAAACTAGAATATCTTACTGGACATTGCTCTTCCTTTTGATAAAAAGGGTAAACGTCTGATGGAAATTAGTCTGATAGAGCTTTTGTCTCATGAGACAATGGCATATAGGAGCACCAAAGGGGGAAAAAAATATTATAATAAATAATATTATTAAAGTTAATTTATACCATAAAATGTACTGACTCAACAAATGGCACATGGTGCAACTATCAGGTAAAAAGTCATAACATATTTTCTTGCAAAATTAACACCACATGACACTTTACAAACTGAACTAACTTAATAAAAATGTATTCGTTCATTCAATCATTCATTCATTTAGAAACTTATTGATCTTGACACAAAGTCACATGGGTCTTGATCCTCTGTATAATGCTATTTTGGCCCCCAACATACTTCTCATACTTTTTAAAAAATATTATTATTATTATTTATTTATTTATTTTTAATATCTTTGGTCACTTTTGATTGAAAAAAAATGTGATGTTTTGAAATTTAAAAAAAAAAACTGTGATGGTACAAAGAATGGTGCAAAAAAAACAAACAAAAAAAAAACAAATTGGTAGATTTTTGGCACCTGTTTAAACACACACAAAAAAGATATGACTGGAAAAGGCTAAAAAAAATATTTACCCTTTGCACTCACAGGAAATTAATTTGAAATACTAAAAAATATGAGAATATAGATAATTTTGGGGGGTACAATCCAATACAGAAAAAAAGCCAGCAATGAAGGAGTGAAACACTAAAACATTATTTTTTTGCAAATTTAATTAAATAAAATCAGTTATTCAGACACAATGTAAGAAAAAAAGTATATGCAATGAAGGGGTTAAACTCTTAAACATCAAGGCAATAAATGTAACGTGCAATAAACCAATCAGAGTCTCATCTCCCATTCCCTTTAAGAGCGAGTTGCACTCGCGCCATGGCGGCTTCACTATTTAAACGGCGGAATTTTAAGGCCCACCGACTGAACGCGTCTCCAGAGAGCAAACGGATCTGCTCATGCGCGAGCAAATAGGTAGGCTAATTCTGATACACGCAATGACTATCCATTATGGCATGTATGACATTTTTATATTTATGCAGCCTACACAATAATATTCTTTTATTCTTTTACAATGTAATCCTTTCATTTTTAATATTTGGCATGTTTGTGTGCTTCTGCACGTCCCAATGTGTAATAAGCAAAGTGAAGGCGCGTTGTGGACCCGCAGAGGCGCATTTTCTACTAACTTGATATCAAAAATATTGCGCCATTGACTTTAGACCAGGTTTGAGTTGGTCTATGGCGCAGTCTATTTTCAGTTCCTCAAAATAGCAACGCACAGACCAACATGCCCATTGGCGCAAAAATGGGCGCAAATGCATTTTCTATTTAAACAACTGCGTCAGGCTGAAACTAGCAAAAACACTTGCGCTGCGCCTTGCGCCGCATTGCACCGGGTGTATGATAGGGCCCCAAGAGTGCAAAACAGACACACACACACAAAACAAGCATCCCTCATCACCAGAAATGACCTCAACATACAGTAAACATCTATTTCTGCTCTCTGTATATGTTTATACTAAACCTTCATTAAAACTATCCAAACAAAAAATGCCTATCAGTACAGCAGCAATAATACCAATGAAAGAGTACATTTTCGGCCACAGAGAAATCTGCAGAAATACAGCAGTGACTTGCCAAATGAGCTCATTACAGCAGCTAAAGAATGGCTACACATGTCATTTCAGCTTGACTCTTCACTAGATGATTGCATCCCTGATGATAATGAGGATCTTCATGCATTTCTTTTTAAGCCACGACAAATTTAAGACTTTTGTGCATTTTCTTCATCAGCCACAGCTCTTGCCGCAGTAGTGCTGAGACCTTGACTCAAGGCTTTGGCTGGCTCTTTGTCCTATATATAATTAGCAAGTACGTCCAATCCACCTCGTTCATTACCCAAACGCAAGTGACAAATGGGAGGGAGGCCTATTTTCACTCCGGTATCTGTTCCCTGCAGAAATATGGCACTGCTGAGGAGAACATGTTGAGGTGATGGACGATACTGTGTCGTACATTAGAGAACGCAACAGAGCTTCCATTACGGATATTTTTCATTTACATGAAATAGCCTTTACATTTTGTTAATGAATTATTCTTAGGATTCTGTTTTAGATTGTCTTCATCATTCCCCTTAGGTTCCTGCTTATGAGCTAAGTTTCATTTAAAAAATAATATTCAAAAAAGAATATTCTGGATATTTATTTTTTTAATCATTTTTCTATCATGTATAAAGTATTCACACATAGTTTCTAACAATAAAATTGTGAAAACCGTGAAACGAGTGATTTGTTTGCATTTGTTGTCTATAAGCACTTTCGTACCTCAATTTTATTGAAATATTTATGTTTATATTTAATATTTATTAATATTAATATTAATGTATTGTTGAAATACAGCACCATTACCATTCACAACAGACTTGTCCGTTGCCATGTTTCACACTAACACCCTTCGATCATCACAAACTGGCAACTTGAATATCGTTAGTAAACACATTAAACAAATCTACCCAAGTTTCTCTAATTTGATTCGTCAAATATTGTTCCAAGAGTGCTGACAGTACAACAGCACTGAAACTTTTCTCTGACTTATTGCATCACACTACTTATCTGTGCATTCCAGGCACACTATCCGTATCCTCCACTTACATCCAATCAGTTGTTCCTGTCTTTATGGGTAAGTTAGTCATTGAATCGATCCTTTGAAAAACACTAAGCACTGTTGAGAGAAATGCGTTGAAGTGATGGATAATACTGTGTCGCTGTACGTTAGTGAATGCAGCAGAACTTCCATCGGGGATTTTTATATACATTTACATGGAAGTTTCAGCATATAATATTGACAGCTAATCATTTGAAATGGGTACTGCAGTCCAAATTCTAAATATTAGAAAGTGTTGTTTCTCCCGCCCCTGCTCCTCAAACTCAACACCCACACGGGTTGCCAGATTGAGGACACGCAGCAATGCGCGCAATTGACTCTTCGCAAAGACCTGCCCCGTTTAGTTACTGTTGCTATGTCCGACAAGCAATGCCGCTCTCACACCACACATCATGTTCTTGTGCAGTAAAAAAAAAAAAATGTCACAGAGCCGAAAGACAAGACAAAGTGCTTACTTCTAGTATGAAACAAAGTCTCATCTTTCAAATTTGAATTGCCTCATTTCAAGCCACATGTGAACTGAGTTACTTAAAGCAAGAAATAAACATGAATGAACATCAGAAAGTATGTTATTTTAACCACGGAAAGATGTCAATACACACCATTTTTCAAGTTTGTCCACTGAAGATAATCTATATTCTCCTGTCTGATTTATTTGTCAGACAAAATGGCAGATTCAATGGCAGAATCAAGCTCTTTGCGAAGTGTCAATTGACCCTTCGCTTGGAGTTTGACTAACAGGTGATCTGACCAATCATAACGCCGAATCTGCCATTTTTGTCCAACAAACATGTAACGCTTGGCCTTATTGGTCGAATTACATGGGTATAAAATGGGGTCAGATTTAACTGTGAGAGACAAAATAAGTGTTGTTTTTTTTTTTTTGTTTTTTTGAAGATGAGACAAACGAGAAAAGTAGAATGAATAAATAGTGTATTTACATAATGGACATGGAACTTAAAACAACACACACAACTAGAATAACTTAAGCTTTTAAAAGTAGATCGTCCATTTGAATTGTACTCTAAAACAGTCCTTAAGAATCCTAGTGTGTTGTCCACCAGTATACAGTCCAAAGAAAGTGATAATCCAAGATGTGTGAAATTCTGGAATTGTAAATCTGAAATAACTCCACAATCCAGGGAGTGCAGTGGTTTGGTCAATGACCCTGTTTGTTTGTCATGCTGCTTTCTTTATACTGGTCTACTTCCTGATTTCTGTCACATGACTGATCACATGACAGGCAGACCCATGAACATTTAAAGACAGCCACACATAAAATAATTAACAGGATTAAAATGGCTAAAACAACATGTAAAACCATTAAAACTCAAATATATAGACATAAAACCATCTTAATATATATTGAGCAGTATAAAACATGTCTTTGTGTGACAGTGTCACAAACAAACCAGACAGGAGAGTAGATTACAGTTATATATAATTATCTCAATAGAGAACACACCTATAGTTTTGATGTTAAAATTTACTTTTAGTAAATTATTAGAAAAAAATGCAGTGCTTCATTCTGCAGTAAAGTTGAACTGTTTGATTTAAAATAAGCATGTGTTTAAATGGCTGTGTTAATTGTTTTAAGAGCAATTACATTAAATTCGATTCGAGAAAAGTGTCAAATCGATTGAGAAAAAATGTAACATGGGTGGAGTAGAACTTGAAAAATGGCGTGTATTCACGTCTTTCAGCAGTTGAAACAAGATACCTTCTAATGTTCACTCAAGTTTACAAGAGATAACTGAGATGCTTGAACGCTTGAACTGAGATGCTACAATGTTCTGTCACGACTCATTAAAGAGCCACAAAACTGTATTAATTGTAAATTGTAAAGGGGGACACACCCCCTCCTCAGCAGAATACAATTCTACAAAAGTTTTCAATATTTCTCATTATACAAGTGACTAGTGACACACACAGTCCCTTTAAGCATAGGCGTTCTGTGTCGCTGCAGTCTTTCGGTCAGGTGTGTTTCCATCTGCACTGGCTGTGATGGTAATCAGTCTGTAGCATTACTTCTTGTATCAGGTCCTTTGAGTTGATCAAGCGAGTTGAAAGGGTCCTTCTATTCTGGGGAAACATCTGTGTCCAGTGCCATCCTCCCCAGGATGTTTATCTAACCTGCTGAGAAGCCTTCAGTCACCTTCAGGTAGAAGGTGTGATTTGCCGAATTTGTCAGATCTCCAAAGGTGAAGGAATCATTACACTGATGATGCTCCAATGCGTGCGGGCCATCTAAACAACTTCTGAATGACCATGCAATACTTAACACTGATGGCTTTGGTGATGTTGTGGGATGAAAAGAGGGTTATAACATAATACAAAATAACAATCGTGTCCAAAATGTGAGTGGTAAATAAGGTCTCCATTTTTCAGAGTCAAATATTTAGTGGACAGGTCTCATTTGGTTACCAGATTGTATACCATTAAATATTGTAATTTGAATTTTTAGGTTCTTGGTCTGGGTGAATAAAAGGGAAGTAGCAAAATCAATATAACCGGTATATTTACCAGTGGTATGCATAATTAAATTGTCACATAATTAAACATAGAAATATACAATTTCATAATTACCATCATAAAATTGTCTATATTAAGTGTTTTAATTGTAAAGCATTAATGCAGAGCTAAGGTTTCAACTAGGTCAATCAGAGAATGAAATTAACAGAAAGAGATTTAAACCTTTCACTTTTTCAATCATTTTCTGCACATTTGATGTGCAGACTAAGTCACAATTGATAATGCAGATTTGATTGTAAATTGAGTAATTGATTGTTCATATCAGATGTTATTTGTTTAAATAAATTTGTATGGTCATTAGACCTGTTGTAAAGTAGTGGGCTCCCTAGTTTGCAACAATGCTAATGATTGGAGATGATAAATATTTTGTCCTAAGAGACCAGTTGCATTGCTGAATAGGTCTCATTTTAGAATTTGCAAATAGGATTTGAATCAATTGATGTGTGACTGTAGCCATGCAAGTCCTATGCACATTACAGTGTTTACATACAGTAAGTTCATAAGACCATACAATTTGCACAAGACTTTAAAATTGTAAAAATGTTTGCCATAATCGAAATGAAATTATAAAAAAATAATTTCCTTGGACCTATATGTATAAAGTCAATAATGCTTGATAGGTTTGAATGTGAGTAATTTAGACCTGGATGTCCTTATGTTCAATACCAGGTAAGTATATTGTGCAGTTGCAATAATGAAAGTGTGTTCTGTATGTTAGTGTGTATGTTTGTGTATAGGAGATGGGTGATGTCTAGCCTACCATAATCTGTGTTGTATAATTTGGTTCCGGCACTACACCGGGAGGTCATGTAACTACTTGTGTAGTGCTATGAGGTGTGAATGACCCCTTGAAGTATCTACACCCCCATCTCCTTGTGTGTGCAGGCATCCTTGTGGAATTTGTCCCTCAGAGATGGTAGCAATCAGTCTGAAAGGGAAACAGCTTAATCTTGAGCCTTTTCACAATTTGCTTGAAGACTGGTGTATCTTAATTTTCCTGTAATGGCAACAGCCATACAGTTGCTGCAGTTGTTGCAGATGCTTGTGATTGCATACCATCAGGAGTGAATTTGATTTAGTTTACAAAGACATATCAAATTAGGAATTTATTGAGGGAAAAGTCATAGTAAATAGTGAATAAGTGTTACCTGTTCTAAAGTGTTACCAAAATGTCTTATGGCCTTGGATGAATTTGGCCTATTCAAGATATTGCAATCAGATTAGTACATTCTGGACATGTTATTTTTTCTCATTGAAGATTCTTACACAAATAGAAGATAAAGAAGTTCTTTCTCATTACTTTGATCATGCTTCCTTTCAATTTCCTTTCTTAACAATTCTTGCTTCTCATCACCTGTGTTTTTCTTTCCAATATTCCAACACTAATAGTGCTCCCAACTTCTTTCTACGTACACATTCACTCTTTCTACATTCTGATCATTTCTCATATTCTTCTACAACTTTCTTTCTTCTTCTAAATTAATGTTTAATCACCATGAGATCAAGGCTATTTAATCGTAAAATTACGATTGATCCAGTGATGTCACATGGACTATTTTACTGCTGTCCTTTCTATGTTTCTGAGCCTGGGAACATTTCAGTTGTGTCGCTGTCTATGCGGGGTCAGATAACTCTTGGATTTCATTAAAAATACCTTAATTTGTGTTCTGAAGATGAACAAAGGTCTTACAGGTTTGGAACGACATGAGGGTGAGTAATTAATGGCAGAATTTTGGGGTGGACTATCCCTGTTTTGGCTCTGGCTCTGTTGGCTCTGTCTTCATCATTCCCCCTACGTTTCTGCTTTTGAGCTCCTTCTAAGCTTGTCATTTAAAAAAAAAAATCTGAAAAAGTTCATTTTGAATTATGATGAAAGACCCATTACAAGAGCATGAGTACTTTTAGCTCTGAAATAGGTAAAGGATCATTTGCATTTCTGTGAATATCATCAAGATTCACAAAGATCCCAATTAGCTCTATTCAGTATGCTGGAGTTCAGCAGCGATTTTGGGTCCAGGTGAGAACACGCGAAGACAAAATCACTGGCAGTTTCACATCATTATTTCACATCATTTGTCTGTGCCTACAAGAAGATATGGACAAATTTCTTTGTATGATTTTTTCAAGCTAGCTCTTTTCTGCCATTTTGAACCCCATCCTTTAAAGGGCCATAAAAAGGCCCATCAATGATTATTTGACATAATTGGGGCTTATTATCTTCATTACTGGCTATAATACCTCAAAAAATTTGAAGCTTTTAATCATAGATGTCTCTCATAGATGGATGTCGTTATGCTTGTTGTCACAAAGAGTCGTTTTGAATCTCTATTCTGACACCTTTGAGGTCTTTATAGGGATCCGAGCACATGCTGTGCTGCATAAGGCTCACATCCCACTGTTTCTTGGTAACACATTTTTTGATTACCTTTTCCAGGAAAGCTTCTTAGCGATGACCATTCCTTTAATGAAAAGACTGTATGAAACATAAATAATAGCCTGTGCCTCACGTTTCCCATTTAGATTTTATTGCCTTGGTGCCCTCCTAACCCGCTCTGGCTCTGATTCAGGTGCAATTTATTACTTTCCTGTTTTATGATCTTCTTGAGCTTTAATTTGGTTCTCTTTAATATTTCACTGATATGTGCTAGCTCAAACCATCTGTCTGTTGATGACTTGTCAAAAATCTATGTTGCTGTCTCAAACACATGATTACTTATAAAAAAATAAATAAATAAATAAAAAAAAAAGGTTGACATATATGTGAAGCACAAAACTAATCTTACTGGAACTGTATTATACTGAAATATTTGGCCAGGTGGGATAAGCAAATAACAATGCCAAGTATTTGTGTAATTTAATGTGTAAGCTTTAAATAGACCCAAATGATACAGGTGCACCTCAAATCATAATTTGATAGTTTTTATATCTTCATTAAATCATTTGATAAACATACAGAATAAAATAACCCATGTCACGGTTTGGTGCGGGAGAGATGATGACAAAGGAGGATAGTGCTCAACAGTCTTTAATAATCCAAACACAAGGGAAGGCATCACAAACATACATCGACGAGATCGGACACCGGAACACAGAACTGAATGCAACTTATAAGGGGAAGGTAATTAATGATAATGAGGGGACACACCTGAACATAATGATACAATAATGGAATACAGAAACTAGGTCACACACGGGGAATGAAACAAATAAAAGTCCAGGGGTGTGACATTACCTCCCCCTCCCGGAAGGTGCGTCCTCGCACCGTGGAACAACAGAGGGGAGGGAAACGGGTGGGAGCAGGTGGTGGAGGAGCCTGAGGTGGAGACGGAGAGCCGATGAGCCAGGGGGATGCCGAGGATCCGGGGGGCCAAGGTGGAGCCGAGTGCTCTGGTGACTGAGGCGGAGACGGAGCTCCGGAGATCCGCGGCGAAGCCGGAGCGACTGAGGACCAAGGTGGAGCTGGCGGGAGGAAGGAGCCCAACTGAGCTGGTGGGACGGAGCGACGAGGTGCAGCCGGAGGAGCGGAGTCCTGAGGCGATGGCGGGTCGACGCCCGACCAAGGCGGAGCCGGAGGGACGAGGGAGCCCGGTGGAGCTGGAGGATCGATGGGTGACGGTGGAGGCGAGGGAGCTAGGAGCCGAGGTGGAGCCACTGGGTCAACGGACCGAGGCGGAGTCCAGGCCGAGGAGGCTGGAGGCGGAGGTGAGGGATACTCCAGCCCCGGCGACGCTGGAGGATGGCAGTCCCGTGGGGCTCGCACCACATTGATGGCGGGCAGAGGGCGAGCAAAGGGGCTGCCAGACGACAGCGGTGGAGGAGGCAGGAGCGGGTGGGAGGGCGGGCATTTGTGAGGGGCCGGCACTGGTCGGTGCTCTTGCAGCGCGGATTCTGAGGGGCGCACTTGCAGCGCCGAGACAGGGAGGTGCCTTCTTGGCGCAGGCACTGGGCGGCGCTCTTGCAGCGTGGGCTCTGGTTTGCGCTCTTGCAGCGCGGGCTCTGGTTTGTGCTCTTGCAGCGCGGATTCTGAGGGGCGCTCTTGCAGCGCGGAGACAGGGAGGTGCCTTCTTGGCGCAGGCACTGGGCGGCTCTCTTGCAGCGTGGGTTCTGATGGGCGCTTTTGCAGCGCGGGCTCTAGGGGGCACTCGGGAGGCTCTGAGCTGGACGGGACCAGCGGAGGCAAAGGTGGGCTGGACGGGACCAGCGGAGGCAAAGGTGGGCTGGACGGGACCAGCGGAGGCAAAGGTGGGCTGGCCGGGACCAGCGGCGGCAAAGGATCCGTTTCCCAGTTAATGAGATCCCCTTCAAAGTCCAGCAGCCCCAGATGAATAATCAACTCATCCTCAGCCGTGATACAGGGGGCGGAGCTCCACTCCGCGCTCACACCGTCCACGGCTGGCTCCCTCGCGATGGGCACTGTCGCCGGCTCTCGCACCTGATCTGACGTATTGGGCTCAACTTCCGGGGCGATCTTCCGCTCAGTCGCTCGGCTTCGCGCTGGCTCGCAGATCGCGGCAGGGAATGGCTCTCCGTCATCGGTGGGCTCGGGCTGATGCTCCGTACCGCTGGGAGTTGGTGGGCTGGGCTCTGGGTCTGGAGTGGATCTGGCGAGATCATCCTCGGGTGAGACGGTGAGGGGTGATCCGTTTCTCACCAGAATCCACTCCACGAAGGCGGCGAAATCCTCTCGAGGACCATCCGCAGACGACAGCGCTCTGCACGCGGTGCAGAAATGGAAAATAAAACGAGGGGAAACACGCCGCTTACTTTCTTAGGGTCCGATCTTCTGTCACGGTTTGGTGCGGGAGAGATGATGACAAAGAAGGATAGTGCTCAACAGTCTTTAATAATCCAAACACAAGGGAAGGCATCACAAACATACATCGACGAGATCGGACACCGGAACACAGAACTGAATGCATAATGATACAATAATGGAAGACAGAAACTAGGTCACACACGGGGAATGAAACAAATAAAAGTCCAGGGGTGTGACAACCCATGAGTTAAGTTTATCTTTCTAGTTCATCTGGAAAGTTTCTACTTTGATTTGACATTCATTCAGGTCTAAAAAAAAATGGAAATTTTAATTTTATTATATATATTTTTTTTATTATTTCTATTGCTTATTTACACATATCTAACAAAAACATTTATTTTGTATAAAGAAATCTGATTGTCTAACTTGCCATTTGTTGTTTATAAGCCCTTTTCTTACCTTAATTCTATTCAAATATATTCATTTATTGTTGAAATTTGAAAGGAGTGAAATTATTTCCTTTATGAAATTAATTCCTCATGAGGCCAAAACTCAGGAACTCTTGCAGCACACATGACATGCAATAAAACAATAAATGTTCTAATCTGACAGGAAGATCTGGGAGAAAGACCATTCGCTCATCTGTCCCTTGACCCATCCTTAGGCTCCATCCTTCCCCCCTGGGCATGACATAGAAGTGTCAAGAACTCAAGCTGCCAGACTTACAAACTGAATTTATGATATCTTAAGAATTAATGATCTTAACCCTTTCATGTTTGGTATCATTTTAAAGGTCTCTGTGTGATTTGTAAACTGGACTCAATTTCACAGTAGTCACTTATATTATGAGAAATATTGAAAACTTGAGTGAATTCTGTACCTCTGTTGTGGGCGGTCTCCTTTCAAAATCGGATAAATATTGCTCTACACCAGGTGTGACCATTTGGGGCACGAGAACAGCTCCTACTAAGGTTTCTCATCCCCCATACACAGATGTAATCTGTTTTGGGGCAGAGAATAAATGTTTATGGCCCTTTTGTTCTGGTAAGGGAAAGTTGCAGAATCACTCATTGTGATTCTGTAGCCAGATCGGCCCATAGTGTGGAGTGTATTTCATATGCTCCGTTCTATGTATTTTCTTGAAGTCAGGTATACATTTTTACTCTTAGATTCATTTTCGAACAACTGATGTTATGTATTTCCTTATTTTTTTTAATTGGCTTCTTATTGTTTTATGTAATTGGCACGACACATTTACCTGACTAATAATAAATTGTTATATTTGATTTATTCTGATCTCTTCTGAAATCATTTTTCAAGTAGATTAATGTGTAGTGGTATTTCCGCAAATCTGCGTTCAGAACAGATCACACCAAAGTACCAATGGATGAACCATGGGGAGCACCATGAGGGAGACTTTGGATTTCTGACTGTCACTGGCTTAACACGGTGTAGCACTCGTGGTTATAGAAAAATTCGCTTTTTGTTATGAGTATGCAGGCGCAGTTCACATAAAGGTATTATAACCACTCTGTACCCTCTGAGTAAGTTCAGAACTGACGAGTTTGTGTCCGTGGATTCACTAAAAAATCGGCCGACGTGTAATTCCTGTGCAATACCTGGTCCTGTCACGGATCAGTCAGGCCCTTCACTCCACCAATCACAGCGTTCCAGGTCACCCGAATACTAATCACACGCACCTGCACCTAATCACCACAGCCATCAATCCCGCTACTTAAGCCAGCACCACTCAGACCACGCCGTCCGATCTCGTTAGTTTCAACGTGGACTCCGATCTCAAGAGAAGCAAAAGATATCCTTACCTTCCAAGTACTTACCTTGTGATTCGTACCTTCTGTTCTCCATCTCCCTGTGTTGTATTCTCCTTCCAGATCCTTCGTCGACGGTGTTTGCATGTGAGTCTGTCCTCGTGGATCCCCTCGTCTCATCCTCAAGCTCTATTACAGAAAGAAACAAGTCACTCACGGATAACCACTGCATTATTTGAATACTCACCTCTCACTAACCTGTTTAAACTCACCATTGTATCGTTCATCTCTGTGACCTGTTAAACTCACCATTGTATCATTCATCTCTGTGTCCGGCTCCAATCATAACAGAAGATCGGACCAAGACCGACACCATCAGAATGAGCACTCCGGATCCATTTCAGGAGCTGGTGGATTCCCTCAAAAAGGTACTGCTGCAGCGATCCACACCACCAACGCCACCAGCTCCACCATCACCACAACAACCTCCCACTATCACCAACCCTTCCTCGCAGATCATACTCGCCAGTCCCATGGCCCGCCCAACACCCTTCTCTGGTTCGGCAGAGGAATGCAATGGCTTTTTAATGCAATGCACCTTAACCATAAACCTTCACCCCCACATCTTTTCAACAGATCAAGCGAAAATCGCATTCATAGTAACATCCCTCACGGGACCTGCGCTGAAATGGGCGGAGACCATCCTCAACCAAGCCGGTCCCGCGACTCACACCTTCGCCAACTTCTCATTTCAAGGAAGTGTTCAGCAGTTCAGCTGCTTCCAGCTTCTTCTTCATCGCTAAAAAGGATGGCGGCCTACGATCCTGCATTGACTACCGAAAACTCAACGACATCACCATGAAATACCGGTATCCCCTTCCTCTTGTCCCAGCAGCACTGGAAAAACTCCGCGGCACCACCATCTTTACCAAACTGGACCTCCGCGCGCTTACAATCTCATCCGAATCCGAGAAGGAGATGAGTGGAAAACCGCCTTCGTCATTCCTACCGGTCACTACGAATACCGGGTTATGCCCTATGGGCTTGTCAACGCCCCCTCGGTATTCCAGGGATTCATCCACGAAGTGCTCCGGGAGTTTTACACAGATTCATGATCGTATATATATATGACATCCTAATCTACTCCCGGAGCCTGGCCGAACATCGCCATCATGTTGTGGAGGTCCTTCAACAGCTCCGAAAATTCCAACTCTACCTCAAAGCAGAAAAATGTTTATTCCACCAACCTTCCGTTCACTTTCTAGGATACATCATTGATCAGCGTGCCGTCTGCATGGACAAGGGGAAGGTGGAAGCAGTCACCTCCTGGCCCACACCTTCCAATATCAAAGAACTTCAAAGATTTCTCGGCTTCTCAAACTTTTATCGAAGATTCATCGCCAACTACAGCACTGTCACCAGTCCTCTCACCGACTTACTCAAAGGTCAACCCAAGACACTTTCCTGGAACCCTAGAGCTCAAGAAGCCTTCCAGAGACTCAAACACGCCTTCACAGATGCACCTCTCCTCACTCACCCCGATCCGGAATTACCATTTATGGTAGAGGTAGATGCATCCACCACGGGAGCAGCAGCAGGGGAAGCCTCCCAAACTCCATCCATGTGCCTATTTCATTACGACATCGGCAACCTAAACTCCTGGCCATTAAACTCGCCCTAGAGGAGTGGAGGCACTGGTTGGAGGGGTCGAAACACCCATTCATCGTCCTAACAGATCCGTGACGCGAAACGACTCAACCCCCGACAAGCCAGATGGGCCCTATTCTTTACCAGATTTCAATTCCAAATCTCCTACTGACCCGGCACCAGGAACATCAAGGCAGAAGCCCTATCTCACATACATACCCCAGAAGACAATAATGAGGAACCTGAAACCATTTTACCCACCAAACTAATCACCAATCCCATTCAATGGACCTCTCCACCAGTCGCATCGGCTAATCCACCTGCCAATCCGCCGGGCTGCCCACAACACCTCCAATATGTTCCCCGCCTTCAACTCACCCATCTCATCAAAACCACTCATACTTCCCTTTGTACAGGCCACCCAGGGTCAATGCAACTCTCTCGCTGCTACGAAATCCTTTCTGGCACTACTTTACTCTGAGATCTCTGAGATCGATTGCTTCAGTCTGTTGCACGCTGCTGAGAGGTTTGTGATTGTAGCTCTGTGTAGCTTCGCTTTTTATTGAATCTCTACCTTACTTTCACTCCTTTTTTTTCTAAAGTGATAACATATAATTTAATTCCCACCATATTTCAGGTGCTATCCTTCAAACTAATCTAACTAATTTGATCGTTCGCTTTTAAAACCGCGAGTGCAGCTTGTTAGCCCGTTAGCTTGTCACTCGCGGTTCCATTTGCATTTCGCGCCTATTATTTATTTATTTTTATTTTTTCCTCGCTCCGTTTTTCACAAGCTCATCAAACAACAGTGGTAAGTGGTAAGTTAAGTTGGTATCATTCATCAATCACGGTGAGTAATGGCTTCTTCTCCTGCTATTGTTGTTTGCACTGTCTGCCACATGTATAGTTTATCTGTCTCTGTCAGCAGCGAGGGATTCACATGTGATAAATGCAGAGAAATAGTTAGGCTGACAGAGAAGGTTTTAGAATTAGAAACTTTAATTGCATCCAAACTTTAATTTAAACGCATCCAAACTTTAATTGAGGATAGTAAGAATGTGAGGGCTGTAGATACTGCTTTGGATGCGACTAGTTCAGGGAGTCCTGTACATTGTTCGGTTTCGGTTGAGCCCGTGCAGCAGGGCAGCTGGGTGACATTGAGGCGGCATAGTCGCGGGTCAAAACACCACTCTTCCGTTCCGATCAGAACATCAAACAGGTTCTCCCCACTCAGTGAAGCACCCACTGAGAAACCTGATGAAAGTGCTCTAGTTATTGGCGATTCTATTGTACGGAACGTGAAAATAGAGACACCAGCCACCATAGTCCATTGTTTACCAGGAGCCAGAGCGCCTGACATCTTGGCAAATTTAAAAGTGCTGGCTAATGCTAAACGTAAATTCAGTAAGATTGTTATCCACGTCGGCGCTAATGATGTTCGACTTCGCCAGTCGGAGATCACTAAAAATAATGTTAAAGAGGTGTGTGAACTTGCAAGTACGATGTCAGACACTGTAATATGCTCTGGTCCCCTCCCTGCTTACCGGGGTGATGAGATTCATAGCAGACTGTCGTCACTTAATGGCTGGATGTCTAAGTGGTGCCCGCAAAATAACATAGGCTTTATAGACAATTGGATGAGTTTTTGGGGCAGACCTGACCTGTTGAAAAGAGATGGTGTTCATCCCTCCTGGGGTGGTGCCGCTCTTCTCTCTAGAAATATGGCACATAGTCTTAGAGTTTGTACTTGACTAACTGGAGCCCAGGTCAGGAAGCAGACAGACTGGCTAAACCGATCGTCTGCTAGCCGCCTCACGTCACAGAAGTCAGTTAACTCTCAGCACATAGAGACTCCTTCACCTAGATATCACACTATAGAGACTGTGTCTGTTCCCCGAACTAGAAAAAGAACTAGAAAATACAGAAAACATCCAAACCAATGTAATAGTAACAATTTAATTGATGTTCAACAAATAAAAAAACAATATAATACACATAAAGACTTGATAAAGCTTGGCTTATTGAATATTAGATCCCTTTCTTCAAAAGCACTTTTTGTAAATGATATGTTCACTGACCATAAACTAGATGTGCTTTGTCTGACAGAAACCTGGCTAAAACAAGATGATTACATTACTTTAAACGAGTCTACACCCCAAGATTACTGTTACAAACATGAACCGCGTCCAAAAGGTAAAGGGGGAGGTGTTGCTACAATTTATAGAAATATTTTCAGTATCTCTCAAAGGTCGGGCTTCAAGTATAATTCGTTTGAAGTAATGGTGCTCCATATAACGTTATCCAAAGAAACAAGCGTTAATGATAAATCCTCTGTGATGTTTGTACTGGCTACTGTATACAGGCCACCAGGGCACCATACAGACTTTATTAAAGAATTTTCTGATTTTCTGTCGGAGTTAGTGCTGACTGCAGATAAAGTCCTAATTGTTGGTGATTTTAATATCCATGTTGATAATGAAAAAGATTCGTTGGGATCAGCATTTATAGACATTTTAAACTCTATTGGTGTTAAACAACATGTGTCAGGACCTACTCATTGTCAAAATCATACTCTAGATTTAATACTGTCACATGGAATTGATGTTAGTGGGGTTGAAATTTTGCAGCAGAGCGATGATATCTCAGATCATTATCTAGTCTCCTGTATATTCCATATAGCTAAAGCTGTAAAGCCAACTTCTTGTTACAAATATGGTAGAACCATTACCTCCACCACAAAAGATTGCTTTATAAATAATCTTCCTGACTTATCTCAGTTCCTCAGTTTATCCAATAGCTCAGAACAACTAGATGATGTAACAGGAACTATGGACTCTCTCTTTTCTAGCACTTTAGATGCGGTTGCTCCTTTACGCTTAAGGAAGATTAAGGATAAGAGTCCAACACCGTGGTATAATGAGCACACTCGCGCCCTAAAGAGAGCAGCCCGGAAAATGGAGCGCAGCTGGAGGAAAACTAAATTAGAGGTATTTCGTTTAGCTTGGCGGGAAAGTACCCTATCCTACAGAAAAGCATTAAAAACTGCTAGATCTGATTTCTTTTCGTCTCTTCTAGAAGTAAACAAACATAACCCTCGGTATTTATTCAATACAGTGACTAAATTAACGAAAAATAAAGCATCAACAGGTGTTGGCATTTCCCAAGAGCATAGCAGTAATGACTTTATGAACTATTTTACTTCCAAGATCGATACTATCAGAGATAAAATTGTATCCTTGCAGCCGTCAGTTACAGTATCGCATCAGATAGCACACTATAGATCCCCTGAGGAACAATTCCGTTCATTCTCTACTGTAGGAGAGGAAGAATTGTATAAACTTGTTAAATCATCTAAACCAACAACATGTATGTTAGACCCGATTCCATCGAAACTACTAAAAGAGCTGCTTCCAGAAGTCATAGATCCTCTTTTGGCTATTATTAATTCATCATTGTCATTAGGATATGTCCCCAAAACCTTCAAATTGGCTGTTATTAAGCCTCTCATTAAAAAACCACAACTTGACCCCAAAGACCTAGTTAATTATAGACCGATCTCAAATCTCCCTTTTCTGTCAAAGATACTAGAAAAGGTAGTATCCTCACAATTATATTCCTTCCTAGAGAAAAATGATATCTGTGAGGAATTCCAGTCAGGATTTAGATCATATCATAGTACTGAGACTGCTCTCATTAGAGTTACAAATGACCTGCTTCTATCATCTGATCGTGGTTGTATCTCTTTATTAGTTCTACTGGATCTTAGCGCTGCGTTCGACACTATCGACCACAACATTCTTTTAAATAGACTACAAAACTTTGTTGGCATTAGTGGAAGCGCCTTAGCATGGTTCAAATCATACTTATCTGACCGCCATCAGTTCGTAGCAGTGAATGAAGAGGTATCATATCGATCACAAGTACAGTATGGAGTACCTCAAGGCTCAGTACTAGGGCCGTTACTTTTCACGCTTTACATGTTACCCTTGGGAGATATTATCAGGGGACATGGTGTTAGCTTTCACTGTTATGCTGATGATACTCAGCTCTATATTTCTTCGCGGCCCAGTGAAACATACCAAATTGAGAAACTAACGGAATGCATAGTCGATATAAAAAACTGGATGACGAGTAATTTTTTACTGCTAAATTCTGAAAAAACAGAGGTGTTAGTTATCGGACCTAAAAAACCCACATGTAACAACCTAGAACATTATCTAACACTTGATGGCTGCTCTGTAAATTCTTCTTCATCAGTCAGGAACCTAGGTGTGCTGTTCGATAGCAATCTTTCATTTGAAAGCCATGTTTCTAGCATCTGTAAAACTGCGTTTTTTCATCTCAAAAACATATCTAAATTACGACCTATGCTCTCAACGTCAAATGCAGAAATGTTAGTTCATGCGTTTATGACCTCAAGGCTAGACTACTGTAATGTTTTATTGGGTGGTTGTTCTGCACGCTTGATCAACAAACTACAGTTAGTCCAAAATGCAGCAGCTAGAGTCCTTACTAGAACGATCAGAAATTATCATATTAGCCCGGTCCTGTCAACACTGCACTGGCTCCCCATCAAACATCGGATAGATTTTAAAATCTTGTTAATTACTTATAAAGCCCTGAATGGTTTAGCTCCTCAGTACTTGAGCGAGCTCTTATCGCATTATAGTCCTCCACGTCCGCTGCGTTCTCAAAACTCTGGCTGTTTGATAATACCTAGAATATCAAAATCGACTGCGGGCGGCAGATCCTTTTCCTATTTAGCACCCAAACTCTGGAACAATCTACCTAACACTGTTCGGGAGGCAGACACACTCTGTCAGTTTAAATCTAGATTAAAGACCCATCTCTTTACCCTGGCGTACACATAACACACTAATACGCTTCTATTATTCAAATCCGTTAAAGGATTGTTAGGCTGCATTAATTAGATCAACCGGAACCGGGAACACTTCCCACAACACACGGTGTACTCGTTACATCGTAAGTAGAATGGCATCTACGCTAATATTTGTCTGTTTCTTTCCTATGATCAGATGGTGGATCAGCACCAAGAGATGATGTCTGCAGCCCTGATCATCAGCGGAGACCAGGACACCCAGATGACCCCCGGAGACCTCGATTAAAATACATTAAAACTAAAAAATATAACTAAAAATATAATAAAATACCTAACTACATAATACTACTATCGTTAGAACCTGAAGCTTTTGAACTGTGGGTGTCGTCTGGTCAGAGGAGAACTGGCCCCCCGACTGAGCCTGGTTTCTCCCAAGGTTTTTTTCTCCACTCTGTCACAGAGGGAGTTTTGGTTCCTTGCCGCTGTCGCCTCTGGCTTGCTCAGTTGGGGACACCTCATTTCTAGCGATTATCGCCGATTTGATTGCTCATATACTATTTAAACTAAACTGAGCTAGACAATGACATCTCTGAATTCAATAATGAAATGCCTTTGACTGAAAATTGAATGTTTAATCTTATTATATATTACTGACACTCTGTCCTCCAATTTGATACTGTTAAGTGCTTTGACACAATCTGTATTGGTAAAAGCGCTATATAAATAAAGGTGACTTATGACTTCTGGTGGCCCAACATGGCCAGGGACGTGAGAAGGTTTGTGCAAGGCTGCCCGGACTGTGCCATCTCCAAAAGCCCCTGTCATCTCCCTACCGGCAAACTCCATCCACTACCCATACCTCAATGCCCTTGGTCACACCTAGGAGTTGACTTCATTACTGACCTACCCGAGTCAGATGGGAAAACCTGTGTCCTTGTCATAGTTGATCGATTCTCTAAGTTCTACGACTACTCCCCCTCACTGGTCTCCCCACGGCACTCCACACTGCCGAATTACTCTTTAACCATGTCTTCCGCTATTATGGTCTCCCGGAGGACATTGTGTCAGACCGTGGACCCCAATTCATTTCAAGAGTATGGAAAGCATTCTTCTCTCTCCTAGGTGTAACCGTCAGCCTCTCCTCAGGATACCACCCACAGTCCAACGGGCAGACCGAGCGAAAAATCCAGGAAGTGGGACGATTCCTGAGAACCTTCTGCCACGGCCACCAGAACTCTTGGAACCGACTTCCGGTTGAAGGGGAACGCTGGCGCGTTTGGCTGCCGCTCCTTTCTCCTGTTTTTCTGTTTTATTGTTTTTAACATCTCTGCGATCCAGTGCAGTGGCTTTTGGGAACTGTGGAAAGTGCCCGGTTATGTACGTCTTCAGCGTAATGCAGAACAGCGCTTTAATTGGTGGACTACTATTTTTATTAGTGAGTTATATCCGCAGAGATCACCTCTACGGCTGGGATCAGGATTTAAATGGCAACAAGACTCCTGCTGCAGAGGATTCCCTTCTCATGGCCTTAAGGTACACGGCTCGCAATCTACTGAACTTAAAGAGGAACTATTATCTAGCTAACGACACATATGATCTGTGCCATAATGTTGGTATTCTGCGACCTCCGCGATATTTACACCGCGCATCAAGGCGCATGTTTACTCACTCCTCATCGGATTATATCTTGGTGCCATCATTTCAGCGCAAAAATAATCGTTTGGCGTGTGTTGGCGCCGATTTGAATAACTTGTCAGCGCTCAAACGTGAGCAGTCGTGACTATCCTCTACTACAGCACTGCCTCAGGTAAAATCAGCGCTTTTTAATGCACGTTCGGTAAACAACAAGTCTCTCATCTTATCGGATTTCATTGTGGAAAATGAACTTGATCTGGTGTGCTTTACAGAAACGTGGCATAGCCAGTCTGATGGTCTTCTGTTCAATGAACTTACCCCCACTGGTTATGGTCTGTTTGACTCCCCTAGACCCTCTGGTAGAGGGGGTGGTATCATTGTGTTGTTCAATCAACGTTTAAAAATAAGTCCTATGGTTATCCCCAAGTTTCAGTCCTTTGAATGTCTGGTTTTAACTGTTTCTAAACCCTGTACTACTGTTATTGCAACTATTTACAGACCTACAAAGTCAAATGAAGTTTTTTTTATCAGAATTTGCTGATTTGTTGTCTATCCTATGCCTTAACTTTGAGAGAACTCTTGTCCTTGGGGATTTTAACATTCATGTTGACAAGAAAGACTCTGGACTGACAAAGGACTTCTTGTCTCTTTTAGAGTGTTTTGATCTGAAACAACTAATGGACTTCTCTACTCATAACAAGGGTCACACCTTGGATTTAGTGATTACCAACTGTTCATTTTTGTCTCGCCAACCCCTTTAGATTTAGGGTTGTCTGACCACCTGGCTATCCTTTTTAATATGGAACTGCCATGTACAAAAATGCCATGTACACAAACGGTAAATTATCGTAATTGGAAATCGATAGATCTTCAGGACTTCTCTGCTTTTGTTGAGTCTTCTGTAAGTGGTCTCTCTACATCTGACCCCCTGGAGGACAAAGTCGCTGTGTTAAATTCTGTTCTTCTCTCTGCTTTGGACTTTTTTGGACCTAGGAAATCTCGATCTGTGTCCTATGTACGCTCTGCTCCTTGGTTTAATGATGAGCTGCGCTCTAAGAAGGCAGCTTGCCGTAAGATGGAGCGTAGGCAGAGGCGGACAGTAACGAAGTAAATTTACTTGAGTATTGTACTTAAGTACACTTTTTGAGTATCTGTACTTTATTTGAGTATTATTTTTTCTGGAAACTTGCAACTTTAACTTCACTACATTTGAAAGACAAATATCGTACTTTTTACTCAACTACATTTATATCAAGGTCCCCAAGTAGAAAGTCGTTATATGTAACAGTTTTTACAATGAGTGCATTTTCAGATTCACTGCACCCTTTTTTTCTGCGAAAATCCGGCCTGCGATCTGCCGGGACCTTCCTGTGTTGCCAAGTCTTACAGTATTTCTAAGCCTGCAGTTTTCCGCCTAGCTTTGAATGGACATTTGGCTGATTTTTTTTTATGCAAATCTGGCAACCTCGGGATCTTCCCCACTAAACTAATGTGAACATCCGCGCTACTGCACAGCTAAAAGCGCTCTAAAAAGGCATGTTAACTCATTAAAGCCCTTTGGAAAATTAACCATGTTTTTACTATAGTAACCATAACTATGGTATTTGCAGTAAAATCACAGTATCCACAAATTTACTATTTACTATTATCTCACTATAGTAACCTATAGTTTGTTTTCTTTTCAATGTTTGCTTTGTTTGCCTAATGAACCATATCATATACTTCAATATCTCTTTGAAAAAGAACTTTGTAACTTTTAAACAAGTATTAAAATTAGTTCAATGTAGCTGTAGGAGTGTTAGATAAAAATAAAGATGATTATCTTCCTTCAGTTGTTCCCTTTTAATATGTTTTGTAACATAAAAGCTCTTAATTCCAAAGATAATACAAGCTAATCAGTGCATTCAGTAGGTTGCATTAGTGGCATGTGGTATTGTAAATATACAACAATACGACAATGCATTTACTTTTTACTTTTGATACTTAAGTACTTTTAAAAACATGTACTTCCGTACTTTCACTTAAGTGAAAATCTGTCTTTACAACTTTCACTTGTAGTGGAGTAATATTTGACCAGTGGTATCTGTACTTTCACTCAAGTAAGGAAGTTGTGTACTTTGTCCGCCTCTGAGCGTAGGTGGCGTCTTTCTGGCCTGAATGTTCATCACCTAGTTTGGAAGGACCATTTAAATGAATATAAAGCTGAGATTGCATCCGTCAGGTCTCAGTACTTCTCCCAGATCATTTTAAATAATCAAAGTAATCCCAGACAATTGTTTCATGTCATTAACAAAATTTTGAAAGGTAACAGTTCTGCCAGCGTACCTATTACGGCTAATTTCTGTGATAGGTTCCTTGATTTTTTTAGTTCTAAGATCGATAAAGCTCGTAGCTATATGAGTACTACCTTTGTTTCGGCTGATACTGCTCTTAATACCACTCAGTTCTCTGGAGCCCCTCTCTCAAATTTTTCACACTTGATTTAATTTCTCTGAGCAAAGAAGTTTCACCAATGAAGGCTGCCACCTCCATAGTTGATCTTATTTAAAGCATGTTTTACTTGTGTGGGCCCTGTTGTCTTGTGTATTGTTAATGACTCCCTGGGCTCTGGTGTTGTCCCAGCATCTTTTAAAATCGCTTCGGTCACCCCTGTACCAAAAAAGATGAATTCGAACTTGGACAATTTAAATAATTACCGCCCCATTTCGAATCTCCCTTTTTTGGCCAAAATTCTGGAGCGAATTGTGGCATCTCAATTACATACTCATCTTACACGTAATAATTTGTTTGAGCCTTTTCAATCTGGATTTCGTAAGTTTCATAGCACAGAAACAGCATTAGTGAAGGTTACTAATGATCTGTTACTTGCTGCGGACTCTGGCTGCCTGTCAATTTTGATCCTTCTTGATCTCAGTGCAGCTTTTGACACGGTTGATCATTCACTTTTACTTTTGCGGTTGGAAACTGTGTTTGGTATTACAGAGACAGCATTGAATTTGTTTAAGTCTTATCTCTCAGACCGTACGCAGTTTGTCTCCATGGGAGGACACAAGTCTAAAATTGGCTCAGTCAAATTTGGGGTACCTCAGGAAGCACTACTGAGTCCATTACTCTTCTGTATGTATATTTTTCCTCTTGGCCATCTCTTGAGATCATTTGGTCTTAATTATCACTTATATGCAGATGACACACAAGTGTACATTCATTCTAAACCGGGTGACTATCCTGCTGTTGCTTTTTTGGAGCACTGTATCTCTGAGATAAAAATTTGGATGTCTCAATTTTCTTTGCCTTAACAGCGATAAGACGGAGGTTATGCTTATTGGATCAACACACCAACTTCGTAAAGCTGGACCTTTAACACTAACTGTTGATGGTTCAGTCTTGGAATTTCAAACAAAACTAAAAAACCTGGGGGTGAAAACCTGGGTGTTTCAAAAACCACCCTAAATAAATTGCAGTATGTTCAAAATTCAGCTGCTAGAATCCTGACAGGGACCAGAACTAGGGAGCACATCACTCCAATATTGGAATCCCTACACTGGCTCCCTGTTAGGTTTCGTATTGACTTCAAAATTCTTATGCTTACGTATAAGGCTTTGCATGGTTTGGCACCAAATTACCTATCGGAACTTCTAACGATTTACTCGCCTAAACGGAATCTCCGCTCCTCTGATTCTGGCCTTCTGACTGTCCCTACAACTCGTTTACGCTCTATGGGTGACCGGGCATTTTCCTCCCTTGCTCCTAGACTCTGGAATTCTCTTCCTTATAATATTAGAAATGCAGAATCTTTTAATGTGTTTAAATCTTTTTTGAAAACTCACTTTTTTAGACTTGCTTATCCGTGAGTTGTTTGGTGCTGAAGGGAAGGGTATCTGTTTTTTTAATGAACAAATGTTGTTGTTTTTTTTGTGTTGTTTTTTCTCTTCTTGCTGTGGTTTTGTTTTGTTTTCCTTCATTGTGTTTCTACTGTTACCCCTTCCCTCTATATATTTTGTATCCTTTTAAGTGTAAAGCGCCTTGAGAATTAACTTTTAAAGGCGCTATATAAAAATAAATTTATTATTATAACCAGTTCCTAGGCTGGGCCGAGTACGCCCAGAATTCTTTACACTCGACTGGACTCACTCCCTTCCAGTGCGTACTCGGTTTCCAGCCTTCCCTATTCCCTTGGTCAGGAGAACCATCTGACGTCCCCGCCGTCGACCACTGGTTCCGGGAGAGCGAGAGAGTCTGGGACGCAGCACACCATCAGCTCCAGCAGGCAGTGCGCAGGCAACGGATGACAGCCGACATCAGAAGGAAAGACAACCCTGATTACCAACCTGGACAAAAAGTATGGTTATCCACCAGAGACATCAGACTGCGCCTGCCTAGCCGCAAATTAAGTCCCAGATTCGTTGGCCCTTTCACCATCCTGGAACGCATAAACCCGGTCACCTATAGACTTCAGCTACCTCCACAATATCGAATTCACCCAACCTTCCATGTATCATTACTCAAACCCTTCTCTCCTCCTATCTCCACAGGGCCTGACCAGAACGAGGAACTCCCTCTCCCGCTCATAATGGATGAAGGAGCAGTCTATCGAGTCAAAGAGATTCTGGAATCCCAGTGTCGTGGTGGAAAACTCGAATATCTCGTGGACTGGGAAGGTTACGGCCCGGAAGAACGATCTTGGGTACCCAGAGACGATATCCTGGATCCAACACTCCTTCAAGAATTCCATTCAACACATCCCGATTGCCCAGCACCCCGAGGCAGGGGTAGACCACCGCGACGCCGAGGTCGGCCCTCAGGAGTGAGCCGTGGAGTGGGGGGTACTGTCACGGATCAGTCAGGCCCTTCACTCCACCAATCACAGCGTTCCAGGTCACCCGAATACTAATCACATGCACCTGCACCTAATCACCACAGCCCGCTACTTAATCCCGCTACTTAAGCCAGCACCACTCACACCACGCCGTCCGATCTCGTTAGTTTCAACGTGGACTCCGATCTCAAGAGAAGCAAAAGATATCCTTACCTTCCAAGTACTTACCTTGTGATACCTTCTGTTCTCCATCTCCCTGTGTTGTATTCTCCTTCCAGATCCTTCATTGACGTTGTTTGCGTGTGAGTCTGTTCTTGTGGATCCCCTCGTCTCGTCCTCAAGCTCTACTACAGAAAGAAACAAGTCACTCACAGATAACCACTGCATTACTTGAATACTCACCTCTCACTAACCTGTTTAATAAACTCACCATTGTATCATTCATCTCTGTGTCCGGCTCCAATCATAACAGGTCCCTAATGAATGAATAATTGAAAGTATGGGATTTTCAGAATAATGAAATATCTAAATTGATATACAGTCGATATCTGTGATCAGTTTTTAATTAAGAATATTGCCTAAATTTAACAATCACTTGAAATTGGAGTCAGATCAAGCACAGAGCTAGACTAAAATTGAAACTAAATTCAGATAAATTCAGAGGTGCAAGTAAAAGACCGAACATGCATCGAACCTTTGACCAGGCCGCTGGATTCCGCTGTTTGGACTAGCGGGTGGATCCTTACAAAATACATCATGAAAAAGAAAAATCATTTGTTACCATTCACAACAGACTTGTCTGCCTCCATGTTTCAAACTGATACCCCTCCAAATGTCACAGTTTGGCAACTTTGATAACATTATGATATTTCCTCAACAGTTCAATACAGTTCAATAGCAGTGAAACGTTTCACTGACTTTATGTATCACTACCCTTGTCTGTGCATTCCAGACAGGCTATTTTAGTTTCCTCCACTCACATGTGTGACTCTCCTTATGGGTAAAGTAAGTTAGTCAATGAATCATTTACTCAACCAGTCTGTTGAAAAAACATTGATACGTTCAGCAATGAAACACAACTGCTGTGAGATTTGCACCCTGGACAAGTCGACACTAGTTGCCAAAAGTCAGAGTTGAAAAATATGAGAATGCCATATAGTGTATGATGGGCAGGAGGATTTGAGAGTTGTTTGATATTTTAAGCTTATTTTAGAAAAAATATTTGGTAACACTTTATAATAACTGCACGCTATGAATCATTAGGTAAGCATTAGTAAATAGTCAATTTATCCTTTATAAAGCATTGTTCCAACATTAATAGTCATTAGTAAGCAGTTTATAAATACAGCTATAAATGCCTTGTTCTGGATTTATAAGCATATCTATTACAAAGGAGATTTAAAGGCTCAGTTATCTTCCTAACAGAAAAAAATAAACAAACACAACACAGAGGGATACAGAACTCAAAAATATTTATTTCAAGATGAAAAAAAAATGAAACTGTCCAACTGTACACTTTAATTTTTCTTTTTAGTTGTACAGTTTCATTTTTGCATCTTGAAAAAATATTTCAATGTTCTGTATCCCTCGGTGTTGTGTTTGTTTAACTTGTCTGTTTGGAAGATAAATTAGCCTTTAAATCTCCTTTGTAAATGCTTTACAAGGTATGAGATGTATGCTTTGTAAATGCTTTACAGGGTATGCTCACTTTAGATGAGCTCACAAAAATAGATGGCTGGCAACTACTAAATGTTTTATAATTACCTGACTTAATCATGAATTACAGCAGGAATGTGTTAATAAAGCATTTATTAACACACTGAGCAACTATTATCATGTGTCTAAATAATAAGATTTATAAATGTACATTTAAATAGTTTATTAATCATTTACTTACACTTTCTAAATGATCTTATGAACCACTGACAACTCCTAAATAACTGGTTTGTAAATAACGTAATAATTTAGAAATGATAAATACAATTATTAAACATTATAGATATGCTCAAGAACAAAACATTTATAGCTGTTTTTATAAACTGCTTACTAATGCCTATTAATTTTGTAACAATGCTTTATAAATAATGAATTGACTATTTACTAATGATTAACTATTGATTCATAGTGTGCAGTTATTATAAAGTGTTACCAAATATTGTTTTAACTTGTCTTGCATCTACTCGCAATGAGGCAAATGTTTCTGCATGCGTTTTTCTGAGTTTGTAGTGTTCGAAATGGCATGACAGCCTGCTGTGTGATCCTCATTCATTTAGTTTATGATGCCCAGTCTTTCCCTGTAGCTATTTTGATATTTTGAGCTGATTATAGAATGCATATTGTTTTCATTTTCATGCATCTACTAGCAACAAGGTGCATGTTTCTGTGTGAGTTTGTTGTATTTGTACTTAAATGTATAGTAGTGTGTGATCCTCAGTCATTTTGTGTATGATGCCCAGTTTTTCTCTGTAACCATTTACAAAGTTGGCAAGTGTATGATGTCTAGTGTTTAAAAACCTGTGTGGATTTTAAAGGTGGTGTAGAGTATTCCAGTCTTAACTGCTAAAATGGTGTCTAAAATGTCTTCCAAAACTTATTGTTTACTGAATTTGCATCAAAGCAATATCACAATTGTTCTGTTTACTGGAGGTGTGAAAAGCTGCTTTTTAAAATTTAGCTTTTAGATGAGCCATGACCATGAGACTTTTGGCTAAAAATGACAATATCTGAAATAAGTAGGTTTATCATAAAATTCATGCACAGCATATTAGTTGTTTGTGTTGTCAGCCATTTACTTCTTCTGGACAAACGTCCCACAGCATTGCATATGTATTTCTAAGCCTTGCTGTGTTTTACGACTTCTCAAAGGGACTTGAAATATGAAAGAATTATGAAATATGCATGATCTTATGCGGTTGACGACATATAGCAAATCAGCTGCTGTGCCTCTTCCTCACGCTCTCTCTCCCTCTCTCCTAATGTGGCTGTCATAGCAACATCCACACATGTGCCTTTTGGCAGCAAATGTAATGAGGTGAGCACACACACTGTGTGCATGGTGTGCTTTGGCAAACTCATTCGGCATAGTCCTCACAGAAAATAGTATCAGTGAGGATCTAAAGCGAACTGTTTTGCACACACCTCTTTATTCTAGCATCAGACGGTGTTAGACAACCAATCTGACCTTCTTCTTTTAAATAAGCTTTGAAAACACAGTACATTAGTACATGAGGATTTTTACCTAAATTGTTAAAGAACATTGATTGAGGTTGCAGTTCAGCTGGAGCAGTTAACTGCTTAAGGGAAAATGGTGTTCTATCAGTTGGACCCTGGATTATAGGTAGTCTCTCAAAGCCAGACATTTGGCTAGCGGCATAAAGTCGGATCCACTTTGCAACTTATGGTCAAGAACTCAAGAACTGTTCAATAAGACGGTGGTAGAAAAAGTGGGGGCGCAAGGGAACTCAGTCTGGGAAGTTAATGTCAAGTGAGTTTTGTGTGGTAACAGTTCATTATACAATAACTTGAATACCTGGATGCTAATCTTTGACCTGTCTGCTATGACATATTCATTTTGTAAAGAGCTTTATGTGGATTGTGTTAAAAACCTCATGGGAGTTGTGTGACTAATTTTATTTATGGAACTGACTGGTTTTATTTATGGAACTACCCACTCATGTCTATAGTTTTCACCAAAAGTTACTGACTGTCATAAAACTTTGGGTTGAACTCATCAGAAATATTTTTTTTTCTTATCATATGTAACTTCTTTCTTTCTTTCTTAATGTAATAGATGAAAAAAATATGGCAAGGATAAATTTAAATTATAAATTATTATAATCATTATCTTAGTTACTGCAAGCTTAAAGTGTGGTTTACCTAAATAACCAAAATGGATGGATGGATGTATTGATTGATTTGGTTATAGGTGTTTTACTGCAAGCTTAGTGTGTGGTTTTTAGTAATAGCCTATAACAAATTACCATTAGAAAGACTGGTGCTATTCTACATTGATTATAACAATTACATGGCATCAATAAATATGGAATATGGATACTGCATTCATTTATGACCCTCTGTCTTCAACTAGTTGCAATTCTGATTTTTAGTCTCACAACTTTAAGCAATCAGGCTGCTCTGTGGTAATCAGTATTATTTATTAATAATTAATAAATTAATAATGAATTAATAATTGCTAAAAATTTATAAATATTTCTTAAAAATTGCATGTTTCTGTACAAATCACATTATATAATTTCACTGGAAGTTGCCACCTAATAAAATAATTGTTTTCTCATGATATTGGGTTGAAAATTTTTAAGGGCAAATCAGCTGGAAATAACTGTTGTAGCCTGTTGTAAACCAATTCTGTCAGTTCACATGTATATTTTTATGTACAGATCTAGATCAGACATGCTCTTTATTGTCATTTTGGGGTTGAACAGTATAGACGTTTTCACAATTTGACCCTTTGCCGGGAGTTTGATCGGCAGGCGATCTGATCAGTCATAATGCTGAATCTGCCATTTTGTCCGACAAACAAACCAGAGTAGAGAGTAGATTTACGTCGGTAGACCTGAACTTGACAAATCTGACTTGTGTGTATTGACGTCTTACTGCAGTTGAAAAAAGACACCTTCTGATGTTCATTCATGTTTATTTTGTGCTATAACTAGTAAAGAGAAAGAGATGATCAGTTCACATGCTGCTTGAACTGAGGCGTAACAATATATTAAAGAGCCATAAAACTGTATTTATTGTTTGAATTTCATAAAAAATGACAAAAAAGGAACCTGCTCGGTCTTGTCTGTCAGCATGTTGCAGTGTCCTCTTTGCTCCATTATGTAATTTTGAACTGCGTGAGAACATGATGTGTGGCGTAAAAGTGTCATGGCTTGTCAGACTTAGCGACTGTAACTAAGAGGGGGCCGGTCTATGCAAAGGAGGGTCAACTGCACAAATACTGTATATGAAATGTTTTTCACACAATATAGTGTTATTTTAGTATCAGTGATATACTATTGTAGTTTTTGTTAATATTTTGAATCAAAAAAAAAAAAAAAACAGGAAACAAAAATAACAGTAATAGTACTAATATAGATTCATACATAATAGAATATATCATAATAATGATAAAAAACTAAAATAATATAATAATATAATAGCAGTAATGCCTGTTAGAAACCAGTAACAGAGATTCAGAGGTTTCCGACATTTTAATCGTGTCAACGCAGCTTGACTCATCATAGAGCTCGATGAAGCACCTCAGCGGGTGACGGATGGGTCTCTGTGTTCAGCTTCTCATGGGATTGCTGTCATACTATTTGGTAATGACCCATGGTGTTAGGTGGTGTGATATTCTCACTCACTCAACCCAAGTGAAACACTCTTATTGTAGCGAGATGCTGCTTTATTTCTCTCACTCACAGGGAAGCTCAATAGCGAAGGCTTCGCTCGGTGGGTGAAGGATGGGGTTCAGTTCAGCTTCTTGTGGGACTGCTGACTCGTTCAGTAGATGTTGTGCTGAGAGCCAGTGTGAATTTAGTTTGGATTGTGTCTGGTGCTGGCCCTCTTTGGGGTCAACCTCACAGAGGGTCAGCATCAGGGTCAGCATCAGCTGGAAGGAAGCCAACAACATCCTGTGCTGTGATGAGCTGGAAATGGGTAAAAAATATATATAATATAATATAATATAATATAATATAATATAATATAATATAATATAATATAATATAATATAATATAATATAATATAATATAATATAATATAATATAATATAATATAATATAATATAGAGCAACAATATGTAAATGATAATACTAAAAATATAAGAGATACTTTATTAGAATAAAATTATATAATAAAATATAAAGTAATACTAATAAATTTAATAATATTGGTTTAATTCAATAATAATATAATATAAAGTAACGAATAATATTAATATGTTATTAATAATAATAGAATATAGAATATCAAAAATAACTGAAATAGAATAGAATGTATAATCATAAAACAACAAATCAACTTCATTAAGAACAATAATAATAAAAACATAAATAATTTAAATCTAATAACAAACAACAACAAAATAGAAAATACTAATAATATTAAATAAAATATTGTAATAAAATATGTAATATAAACTAACAATCATAAATTATAAAATACATCATAAATTCATAAATTAAAAAAATCATAAATTACAAATAAAATATTAAAATAGCTTTTGTTATATTGGTGTATATATTTCTGTTGTCTAAAATAAAGTTGATCTAGTTTTCTTAGTGCATACAGTGCAACATACAGTATTATGGTCTACAGTATAAAACCATTTCACTGACTGGAAGAAAAAGAATGAAAAGTTCTGTCCAAGTTCCCTGTTGAAGAGAACAATCATTATAAAACAGTACTGAAAAAAGTTATAAATCCTACCAATAATTTTACAGTGCACCTCTGAACATTGTGTGTGGTTGAAATGAATGGAAATGGCAGTTTTCAAACAATATTAGCAGTGGTGCAATACCAAATCTAGCTGGGTAGACTACAGTACAGAACATGGTCACATGAAGTGTGCCATTAGGACAGGGTGCTTTGTATCTGAATGAATCAGCCATTTGAATGAACTGGTTGAATGAATGACTGAAAGACTCATTCATAAGACAGTGCCTTGCCACCACCTAAAAACAATTAATACCGATTTATTATCATTATTTTCTTGAATCAAAAAGTTTCTTTCTAAATCTACTTTTTGTAATGTCTATTCAATACTTTTCTCATCTAACACAGTGGACATTGATCTTTTGGGTGGTAATTTCTTAGCCAAAATTGATGTGCGATTCAATTTCCGATCAGTTAATCAGCACATGTAATTAATTCGCTTTTTTTTTTCTTTTTCTTTTTTTTTTTTTTTTAATTAATTGCTTGACAGCCCTACAAAAATTTATTTATTTATTTTTGGTAAGGTTTAGGGGACAGGGAAACAGGAATAAACCATTAACAGTATCATTATAAGTTGTCAAATACACTGCAAGTTTGACATTCTGCAATGATCAAACCCATCAAGTGGGTCAACCCTATCAACTGTTCTGAGGAGTTAAATCAAAAGTATAATTAAATAGATAGATAGGTTTAGTATTTAATTTGATTTATGTTAAATTATAATTAAATATGAGGGCAAATATTTAAGAAAACCTTCCAAGGTAAATTATACCCTGAGTTTATTTAATTGTACAGCATATGAAAATGAAAGACAAGTATTGGGAATTTAAATATGAAAGCAGCATAATATATTGGAGAATTTATATACAGTAGTATACTGGCTGTTTCAGCTCTTACCATTTTTGTGTACAATATGCATAAACTATAAATTGAGCTTTCACTCATATTGAACCTGGAATATTCCTGCAGTTGTACAATTGTATGGACATTAGCTAAGCAAAAGAATATATATATATATTTATAAAACACTACGCACAAATATATTAGCCTCTTAGAAGAAATGCTTATTATATTTCCATGTCACCAATGACTAGCCTGTATGTGTGAAATTTGTCCTAAACTCTGAATTAGAAGTCAAACCCAATGCTCTTTAGGACCGCGCGTTTTCACATTCGCTCTTGTGCTCGCCGCTCTCAAGAATGGGTTCAGTCCGCGCGCACGGCACACACACTGCCATCTCCCAGCGCGAGCGGAGCGCGGCAATTTAATCACGACATAATCTGATGAAGTAGCTACAATCTGGGGAAAAAAGTGGATCTTCATGCGCACATTCCTGGGAATATTCCAGCTGGCTTCAGGATGAAGACACCGATGGTAATTGTAGTAAAAACTGTTTGAATGTCTCGCATCTCTCCTGTGCAGCATTGTTGTTAAAGTACTGCGGCTCTCTGTTGCTTTCACATGCTGAATGAAAGAAGATTAAAGACAATAAAAAAAAAACCTAATCCCTTTTTCCTGAATAATGACTTGTCGGAAATTAATTTTGGGGGACAGGGAATTTTGCTTTGAGAAAAGAACATGGCTTTTGTGATTTTCTTTTTAAAATATTTTTTAAACCTTTAAGAATATGGTGTAGGCTATTCTCATGCGCTGCAATATTCTTATTTTAGTATGGCACTATTAAATAGGTAACATTGTTTTAAATAAGGTAGCTTTTTAGCGCTTTTTTATTTTTGTTATAGTAAGATCACCACATAGCCTAATTATCGTACTTAGTTTAATGTTGCTGATGCGAAACCGTTATTGCATGATCTGATGCCTTAGTTTTAGGCATCAGCATTTAGTAACAACCTGCAAGTTCTTATCATCTCCATCCCAAACTAATTAATATTTGAGCATGGGCATGTGATTTGTATCCTATAATTGACTGCGCTCAGGGCATGAGTTGGTGATGATTTATGACCTTGTGCTCTGTGCTGGATTGAACTTTTGCCCTCGTGTTTTCCAGCGCCATGGAGTAGCCGTGTTTCTCGCGATCACCATGTGCACCAGTCTGTTGTTCGTGTACAGCGTCAGCTACAATAATAACACTACAGCATCCAGCGCGTCTAAGGGCGCGTCAGGTGAGAAAGTGGAGCCCACCAGTGCGCCCCGCGCGCCTCCAGCACTGCAGGGATACAGCAGCATCATTGAGCACAAGGTAAACGCGTCTACTTTATGTATTCAAGTGAAGTTAATTGTTCGTAACCAATGGAGTGATGCACGTTTCTATGTCCTTCTGGAAAATCCAGCTGTGTTTTGAAACAAAATAGCCAGTTTCTCACAACCCCAAGGTGGTTATTAGCTGGTTTAATCTGAATGAGCTAAAACCACTTTTAAAAGAAATACCAGCTGTGACAGTGTTATCCAAAATAATAATATTAAAATAATAAATAAAAATAGGAAATAAAAAAAATAAAAAAAAAATAATAATAATAATATCAATATTGTTAAAATTATATAATCAATAATATTTATTAATTGTTTTTTATATATATATATATATATATATATATATATATATATATATATATATATATATATATATATATATATATATATATATATGTATATGTGTATATTTCAATGTTATATATTATGAAATCAAAAATATGTATCATTTTTATATTAATTATATAAGATTTAACAGTAATTTCAGTACAATAAAATATTAGATTCTCAATTGTACCGTTAAATCAGTGCAGGCTAGGCATTTTACACCAAACTGCAGGATTTCTTCTAGCCCGTAATAGTTTTACAATCAGTTCCCTTATTACATGGAGAAACAGTACAAGCGTTATGATTGACCTTTATGCATAATCATAACTTGCAATCTGCACTTTATGTACTGTAGCAATTTTGTGCCTAACAGTCCTAATATAATAGGGGAAATGGTTTGAACAGATATTAACACTCAGCATACAAAAGTCAAGAATGGTGACATCATTTCAGATTAAAAAATTATATAATATTAATCTGTTTATGTTCATGAGATTACTGCGGTGAAGACATAGCTAATCACTTTGCGACGTCACAGTCATTTCCTGATCTTGTTCACAGTTGCCGCGAAATTGTAAAATGTTAATATATGGCAAATAGTAGCAAGAAATGTACTATAAATATTTGGACGTTGTCACAGAATGTTTCCATCTGCTATAAAATGTTCAATAGATTTTAGAGAAATTCTCCACACACTGCACCCCTGTCTTATTTTTTAAATGTTCATAATTCAACATCATTATTTAAGCTTGAATTTTGTATAGCAGTGTGCTTATCAGACTTGTTTTAGTTTTCATGGAAACTAGTTTTGTCTAGGCGAGTAGCACAATAGAAAGTACTTCAATGTATTTTTGAACAATGGAGGTCTTGTGGTTAAAAATTGAACTGTGGCATTTAAAATGTGTAACCACTGACTACAGGCAGACATATTTCTACTAGCTTATTTTCAAACTTGGATCCAGTTCAGTCAATACTGCCTGAGCCATTCTGACAGATTTAAAGCTTATTCAGTTGCTGACACGGCTAATCAATAAACCAGATTAGTTTGGAAAATGATAAAATCATCGCCAGTGTTCTCTAATCTCATTTTTGGTTAGCTGGAACAGTTTTAGGCAAAAAGAGATCGTTCCATTTCAGAATTCACTTCTCTTGTTGAAATCGACGGAGTTGCATGTGCTTGAGCAGAGCAAGGTTGAAGAGAAGAGTCAGATTGCAGGCACTCACACAGCTCCTTGCGAAACCTTCCTCCATTGCCCATTAATCACTATTTACCCCTGGCTCAGGCAGACGGACCGTTCGATACTCACCTGCCTTTAGCAATATCAGCTTCAACTGGAGCGAAATCCCTCACTGCCCTCTTCTATCTGTTATTGATAAACCCAAAGCAATTTTTCTGCAATGAGATTTGACACCACTTGTCTGATGCCACCACTAGTGACTGCCATTGTTGTTCACATGAGGGCTGATAGAAAATGTACTGTTATGTTAGGCGCTGTGCACTTTAAGTCACAGAAGAGCTGTTGACAAAGCCAAATGACTCTGTGATCGATTGCTGAGTTGCTTTGATGACTCTCTATGGATTGGTCTTCTGACGCTCAAGGTTTTTTGGGAGTTGACATTTCTTTAATGATTTCATTTCATAATGCAATTGTTTTAATATATTAATTAAAACTCATTCATTTAAACTGATATGTAAACAATGCAGGCAAGAACCTAAATATGCACCATATAAAAAATATGCATTTTATTTTATTTAGTCACTAGCAAACACTCTAAACTTTGACCTTGATAATGCATTAAGCATGTTGCTATTTTGGGCTGTTGGGATGAGAATTGTTGCTGTCTTTATGGAATAATTCTCAATAGCAAGATCCAATGCAGACATCAGATGTTTTGTAATCTTTAATGATCTCTGAGTCTTAACGCCTTTATGAAATGCAGTATGTCTCTCCATCTCTCTTTTTTATTTTTTTTTGATAAATACATTCGACTAACATTCCAATATCATAGATAGTGGTTTAATGAATATCGTTTCAGCTTTTGTTTCTGACTGTATGACTCAAGTGAAGAGGATCAGAATTCAGTGCATGTCTTTTCAAGTACTATTTAAGTGTCTGAGCCTCGATAGATGTCTGGGAGGTCTGTTTCTTTCAGCTCTGAATTTGGGTTTTTTCATCAGATCGTTGGATGGCAGTGTGAAAGCAACGTATAATTTCAACATTTGCAATTTTTTTTTTGGGACAGTAAGGTCAAAGATGAGAGCAAAGCACATGAATCTGCTTAAAAGCAGTTGGTGGTATAACT
Source organism: Acrossocheilus fasciatus (assembly GCA_036784905.1). Lineage (NCBI taxonomy): Eukaryota > Metazoa > Chordata > Actinopteri > Cypriniformes > Cyprinidae > Acrossocheilus > Acrossocheilus fasciatus. The sequence continues at coordinate 7,581,461 of CM071939.1, read as the reverse complement.
GATGGTGGAGTGCACATGCATTCATGCTGCTTTAAGACTTTAAAATGGGCAGGGGTTTAATCTTTAAAGTAGATGCCAAGTGCTGTTTATTGTTTTGTTTGCCATCGGATTATGTGGGTGGATTAAAAAGTCCATCATTACATCCGTGATGTCTGGCTGACAGTATAGAAAGAATGCGTATTATACTGCCCCAAATTCAGACTTGCCAGTTCAAAGGAAACAATTCTCAAGAGCATGTTAGAGAACGTACAGCCTGCTAATGTGGTTTGAAGAAGGGCTCAGTTTGGAAGAACCGCACACGGACGCAAATAGAATTATGAAATACTATTTAAAATGCTTTTAAACCCAGCTGGATTCTTTGAAATGCTAAGAGATGTGTGCGAGTGCATTCTACTGTTTCACAGAACTTTTCAGTCTCATATGACTTTCTTCAGTGGAACACCAAAGGAGATGTTCACATTGCTCTGTTCCATACAATGAAAGTAAATTATGACCGGGGCTGTAAAACCCAGAAAAGGACAAAAAAGTTGTCTCTTCATGTAGTGCGCTACATTTGGAATCTTCTCAAACAACAAAAAAAATAAAAATAATAATCGTTCACATTATCTTTTCCTCATTCATGTACAATATGTGTGTATTTGAGCTTCAAAACATGAAGTACAGTAAAACATGTTAAACCTTGAAATATAATATACAAATTGAGCAAAATATTTGCATGAAATGTTTTGTCATTTTGAAGCATGACAGCCTTTGGTTAGTAAAAACCGTCATACAATGAAAAATATTTAATTTTGTAATCTACAGAAAAAGGGGCTGGAATGACAGAAGGGTGAGTTAATGATGACAGAATGTTCACTTTTTTTCAGTGAACTATTCCTTTAAGAATGATAGAAAACGATTTTATAGTCCATAGCTCTTACAATTCCTCATTACACAGCACATTAGTTGCACACAGGTTTGGATCCATATGCACTTTGAGGATTCAGTAATTGAGAGGACTGACTAGATCTTATGATTCGAGACAGGCGATGTAAAGATATATCAGTACTGTAGCATTCATGTGGACATCCAAGGATTTCTTTTTATCTTCAGTATGTGATTGTGTATGAATGTGTATGTGATGTATATGAGGAAAATGTACTATTTACTTGTACTACTTTTTCACACTTTCACACAGCCCCAACAAAAGTCCATCTCCATTGATTGATTGATTGATTCCTTCATGCATTCATTCATCTGCAATCCAGTTTAACCACATGCTATCTGTGCTGGTATAGCACTTGACCGTTTTCTTTATCAGGAACGCAATCAAATGTAGAATAAAATGCATAAGTCTTCTCTATGTGAATTAAACAAAATTTGATTTGTATTAAACCTACTGTATAACTCATTCAGTCAAGAGCAGTGAGGGATTTTCTCTTTTTCTTTTGTTGTTTGATTAATGACATAGATTGCAGCATGTACATTAGGCTGCTGTCACTTTAAAGCCCAAGACACACTGCGCAATTTGTCAGCTGTCCCAGACGTCGTGAAACAATCGTGACGATTTCTGTGATCGTGGCTCCTAATCTGTGGCCCTGTGTCGTACAGTGAGAGAGGTTCAAAGATGGCCGTTGCCATGGTCTCGTGACCAAAGATAGCCTGCGATTTAATTTTCTGACAGTGTCAGAAATTCAGCATGATCATCACACACTGTTTGCTGCTACGACCCATGTTTACTGACCAGCCAATAAAAATGCGACATGAAATCAACGTGACAATAATGCTAAAACATAAAACTGCTTACCTCAAGCTCTTATCCCTTCCTCTTTCACTGCTTCCACTTTTTTCAGCACATATAAAAACTACAACTGCCAAATTGTGATTAATCATGCTCCTTTTGTTTACCACTAGCGCATTCTGATGATGTTTTATTCGTGCGTCGTAGCGTACGAGTCAATAGGTGTCATCACTGAACAGTCTACATGCATGTCGTACCAGGTTTATTAGATCCATGTCGCACAGTGTGATCTGCAATGATCTTATAGGATTGCTAAAATCTTGCAGTGTGTAGAAGGCTTAAGACATAGTGCATGGATACAGTATACTGATACACATCTGATTTTGTCCCAACAGTAGACTGCATTTTATAACAGTCAGGTTACATGTTTTGACTGATTTGGATGTTAATTTTGGAATTTTTATTAGGAGGGGCAAAAGCAAACCACTGTAAAGGAAAGGAACTGAATGCAGCACAGTAATCATTTTTATCTCGATTGTTGATTTTCATAATCATTGGAAGCCAAAATCTAAATATGAACTAAAATTCGATCTGAAAAATCTCATTAGTGTGAGAGACAATCTCTCTCTTCACTTCCCTCATCTTTTGAGTGTGATTTATTTTATTGTGAAAATGTAAAACAAGTCAAAGATGAATTTGACTTATAGCACCGTTAATTAATTTACTTATTTAAATGTCAATAGTTATTGCTATTACATTGTTATTGTGAATTACTTCTGTCACAATAATTGTGGTGTGAAAATCTGATATTGTGATAGGCGTAATTCATGCCATTGCACTAATTTCTTTAGTGAATTGTGCGTTACAACAGCTCTAATGGTCACAATTAATTGTTTAACTCAGCACCAGTGTTTCCTCTAGCTGTAGTCAAGTAATGTTGACAGTACAGTCAAATATTAGATGTACAAGGATCATTTAATTTTGTCGGTCACAGTTTGAAAAAGGTTTTTATCCCGGCCTCTGCAATTAACAGTTTCCGAAAGGTGGATGGTGATAGGATTGGTCCCCCTGCTCTCCGCTGAGCCCTCTCTGCATTTCATTTGCTGGATGACTGCTCCTTTGAATCCTCCCAGTGTGGGACGAGATGAGTGTCAGTTCTTCTCTCGACTGTGGAGAGGGAAGAGAAGCTGAATGAGAGAGAGAGAGACTGAGAGATCCCAGTGGTCTTCCCTCAGCTCAGCAAGCCGGGCTGATGTCTCCAGTGATGGCGGATTTGCACGCTCTCAGCTCTGGGCTGAAAACATCCTCTCCGCTCACTCTGAAAACACACAACCTGTGGACATAACCAGTAGGGGAGCTCTGAATGCGCACTGATATGTACACCTCAGGAACACTATTTTAGAGGGTATTGAGAAGGCAGGGTTATGAAAGTCATTCCCCTACAGTCACTATCTGCCAGTTCAGATGTTACTATGTGCCTGATACCTCATTTCCATTAGGTGTTAAAATTCTGTTTTTCCCAAAAGCTTGTTTTTTGGAGCTGATTTGACTTTTATGATGGCCTAGTGGCTGCTTAGTACATGAATTAATGTTAAAAGTATTTGCATTTCAACACTTTAAGTTGTTAGTGCTACTTGCTATTACATACGTTTATGGATTTGGATGACCCTCTAACTCTAAGAGTTAAACGGGTGACATAATGTTTTTAAATTTTAATTTCTCCCTGAACTACACTTACAATGTTTGTAAAGTTTCGACCCTCTCTGACCTGAACAATTAAACAGGTCTTTTTTTGCGTCTGTGCCTTAAAGAAACAGCCCTTCTTTAAAATGAAGGAAAGTTGAGAACATATTTTCAAGAGAATTTTTGGATATTTCATAAAAATGGTAAATGCATTCCCTTTGAAAAGGATACATTTTTAGGTATACATAATTTATAGGTACCATATCGGTTTCTGTTGGGCTTAGAGTTTTTTGGTTTTTTTTTTTCATTTATCGGTACTGGTTAATATTTTCATATGTATCAGACAGTGGCTGATATTTACAATATTTCTGTTTCTTTTGGCATTACAGTTTTTTTTAATCAGTATCGGTTAATATTTTGAATACATATCAGATATTGGCCGATATTGCCAGTACTTTTACAGGTAGATTAAATGCGTCATATATCATTTCGCCCTCTTATTTATTTTTTACACAAATTATGTATCATTTTAATAACACCCGTTTAAAGGTCATCATCCATAACATGACATAGCAGCATCAGCTAGAATTTTAATATGGGTGCATACCTAAAAAAAATTTATTCACACATGAAAATATGTAACGTGTTTACGAATGATAGAAACGTGTTTACCAAATAAATTCCTAGATGCCTCAAATAAAGCTCCTGTGACTTTGCTTTAACAAGTAAGTAATATCATTGCTTAACATCTCAAAATGTTGAAATGTCATTGGCTACAATTACCTCACAGGACTGCCAGACAAACTGTCTCTTCTAGAAATAGGGCATCTTCCAGCAATCCCTACCTAACATGAAGTTTCTTAGATTGTTTTGTCCATGCACTCTAAACCATGTTTTTTGTGAACCATTTTTTCTTGGATTTTGTTCTATTGAACACATGGGATTGACCCACAGCTTTATCCGCAAACTATTTTTGTGATATTCCAATTCCAACATTTCTGGACAGGCAAGCACCCCTCAGGTTTTCCTGTGAGTATCTTTTGAATTATTTAGTCATTTCAGCTGAGGCCATACCAAGTAGTCCTTCATGATTATGCTGGATTGGTCTCGGCTGAATGCTCATCTCCGCCATAGAGACACAGCAGGTCCTTTTATGTCGAACAGAAGCACTCTCGGTAACACCTGGTGGGAAGCACTACAAACAGTATATGTTTGGACTAGAATTCCTTCATGAATGTAATATCATGGATGGGCCATTTGGGTATTCTAGGTCAGGAAACTGCTTCTGGATGTTTCAGTACAAAACAGGAAACGGGGATGTTGGAAGCACTTGTAGGTACAGAATGATAATTTTATGGTTTTCATGTTTAACCTCTTATTTTCTCTGATCAGTCAGCTCGAGGGGATGATGTTTGCTGGTTGAGTCTCAAAAGGCATTTTGCAAACCATAAACTGCTACACTATGCAGTAAGGTGTACATGCATAACATATGGATTGATCTTCCTCTGGCTATTCTCCTGGTGAGAAATGTAGAAGGGAAAGCAGCAGATGAATTGGATATTAATGATTTTTTTGCCCCGTAGTGCTCTAGAAGCCCAGGGCATTATGCAGCTATTTAGCGGTGATTGATGAGTTTGTCGTTCAGCCTCAGAAAAGAGCGATCAAGCTGTTATTTGTGTTTTCGATGTAATCTGGCTTTGATAAGTTTGTATGCCGATAACATTTCCCGGGAGAGTCGCAACATATTGCGTGAACCACATGGAGCAATTTATTATTGCTCCACCAAGTCAAATCATTCCTATGAAGTTGCTCCAAATGAGCTTTTCTTAGTTGAAAGAAAAAAGTAAATGAGGAATAGTTTTAAAACACCCTCATTTGACTTTAAAAATATGTTCCTAACTCAAAAATTAAGATTTCAAAAAAGGGGGTTTGCAGTGATGCAATAAAAGAACCCCAAAGAACATTTTAATAAACAGTTCTGAAACGAACCATTTTTTTCTAAGTACAAATAACATTTTAATAATCTAAAGAGCAATTTTCCACTATAAAGAACATTTTGTGCAATTAAAAGGTTCAGTGGATGTTAATGAAGTTAATAAATGCCAAAGAAGAACCTTTATTTTTAAGAGTGTAGATAAACCGGTAACATTAATATAATCTTGAGGACTCAAAGCAGTGCAGGTTTAATCAAATCACCAATATATCCTTTATTTTCCCCACTGGACTCAATTCACAGCGATCCGAGAACCAGCCGACACTCTCCGCCAGCTCATACTAAAGTGGTATTCCCAGAAGAATTCGACAGTTTTACCCACATTTCAACACTGACTAATGGCACGGCTTCACAAGAATGATGGATGCCGTTGACAGCTCTCATCAGCTCCTGACATGACAGATTGAAATATTGCACAATAGTTTGGTCCCAAATACACTTGACAGCCCATTGTGTGAGACTTCCTAAGCTCTATAGTACAGATAGAGTATTATCATTCATTTTTATGCATATGCAGATCCCCGCTGGGAGCCCATAGTAATTCAGGATCGGTCTTGTTGCTGAGGGATAAGCAAGAATGTGGGAGATGAATGGAGAACGTTTGTGACCGCATCCCCTAGATCTGGGCACTTTAATGACTTCTTCTGATATCTGCCAGCTATTATAGATATGAACGCACTTTCTTTAGAGCTATTATGGAGGTCAGGGGTTTAAAGAGAGGTCTGAGTGGTGAATCGCATACAATAATGAACCTTATTGAGGGACAATGTGCTTTGTTACCAAGTCTAATCATATTGCATTAATCACTTTTAAATTGAACAGAGTCTTCAGGGTTAATTGCACTAAATGTGCCTTATTCTCCTGGTGAACTTCAAACTGGCAGTTGTGGCTGATAACATTGATAACAACTAATACAGGTGGAATTATTACAGGACATCTTAAAGTTCTTTAAAACTGGCCTTTTTATAAAAAATGTCTAATGAACATGCACAGTAATAAACACACATGACATTAAAAATGCACTTTTAGAAACATAAAATGAAACACAAGACCATAATGTGTATAACTGCTAATAAAAATGTACTATTGAAATAAAATATCATTAAATGTGACAAGTTATTTTAATATCATCAGTTATAGTTTTTGTTAATATTTTGAATAAGATTTTATTTTTATATTTTATGCTTTTATTTTAAATTTAATAATTGTTTTGTAATTTTATGTTTTTATTAGTTTTAGTTGTTTTTAGATATTGTTTTATTTATTTATTTATTTATTTTCAGTTCTAGTTGTTTTAGTAAAGGTTCATATTTTATTTTATTTCAGTTAACATTAATTTAAAGTAAATAAATGTGCACATGTTTTATGGTTTTAGTTGTAATTAATTATAATAATCCTGCTTTGCAATATTCGTACACATCCTACACATGCAATATTAGGTATGTAATACAGAATTTGAGATGTCTTTTATTAGAAAAAAAAAAAAAAGGATAATTTTAGTTCCCTGTCGATACTCCACTTGTGCTGTGTCTTGATAAAGACGCATAAGGGAAAAAGGTTTTTTTTCTCCTGAACTGAAGCCTGCACAAGCCTATGGCGACAAAGCCTGCTATAGGATCCTCAGATATCTTCTCCTTCAGCGACAACGACTTCGACTCGCCGTTGGCACGCCTCGCAGCTGGACCCAGCGACCTTGATCTGCTCGGCTGATTTGCCTTTTCCTTGCGCCCCAGCATCGCAGCAGTTCCAGTCCCGTTTGCTGCCGCCGTTTGGCGATCTATACTCTAAAAGAGCCGGCATTGTTGCAAATGCCGCACTGTTATTGCGGTTAGTGCAGGTATTCCGCTGATGACGGCCACAGCGACTGCGTTTCCTGCCTGGGGAAATCAACAAGCCTCGCTCGTTGGATCTGATTGTTCTCACTGCGAGAACATCAGTCTCGCCTCTGCGCTCGCGGATAGCCTTCTTTTCAGAAAGCGACTCTGCCCCTCGTGCCCTCTGGTTTTCTTCCTCTCAGGGACCTGTGAGGAAAAAACAGCAGGGCAGAGGATCTCAGCACCTGGCTGAGAGCGAGCTCACGTCGGCTCAGATCCTGCGTGCCTCGCTCTCGCCACACAGAGAGGTTTCTCTCGTCCTCTTTTCCCAACCTGACCAGCGTCCCTCTGCCAGCGTGAGCGATCTGGTCTCGTTCGGTGGGAGTGACAAAGAGCTGGCCGATTACAGCATGTCCATTGGCTGTTTCGGACGCAAAGCTGACGGGCTTGGTAACTGACCCCACCCTCCTGCCTTCTTCCACACCCAGCACCACCAAAGCCGGGATGGATGGTGAACTTCTCCGTGTCCTCTCAAAAGCGGTTGAAGAGCTGGGATTGGAGTGGTCTCCACCAGAGGAGCCCTCTCGCAGCCATCTGGACGAGAGGTTCCTCCCGCGGCGCCGTCAGGCCCCTCACCAGCAATCCTCGCTGTTCTTCCCCAAAGTTCATGACGAGCTCATGAGATCCTGGTGCTCCCCCTACTCTGCTCACCTCCGTACTTCTTCTTCATCCGCCCTCACCACGGTTGACCGCACTGAAGAAAAGCGGTACGAGAAGATGCCTCCTCTGGATGAGTCAGTGGCTGCGCACCTCTGCCCACCCACTGCGATCGGCTGGAAGGCAAAGGCCGTCCACCCGTCCAAGCCATGCAGGACCACTTCAGCGCTCAAGCACCACCTGTGGCTCACGCTGACAGAAATCAAGGACGCAGACAAGGTCCCCTTCCTTGATGCCCCGATTTCCCCCAACGGCCTCTTTGGACCTGCAGTAGAAGGATTTGCTGAGCGCTTCACAGAGGCACAGACGTTGTCACAGGCCATGGGACACTTCCTGCCAAACCGCTCCAGCTCCGCAGCTGCTTTTAGTCGGCCTAAGCCTATGCCGAATCAGCAGCCCGCGAAGCCTGCACCTGCTGCCCCCGCCCCTCAGCCTGCCAAGACTCAGCAGACACGAGGGCGTTCCCACTCAGCCAGACGCCACCCCTTTCCAAAGTGATCTGCAGGACAGGAAGAGCAGAGGGCCAAGTCCCACCACAGACGGACCGCCCACCAAACAGCCACTCTTAAACCTCTTTTCACCCCATTCATCTCCGGAAGCAGAGGGAAATATGTTTTTTGTAAATACAGGTCCCGTACAAGCGCCCAAGCAACCGCCCGCTGTGATAGTGGGTAAAATAAAACACAAACATTCTCAAAAAGAGAGCAGATTTCCTCTTCCGTTCCTCACGAGTGCCCTGCCCCCGTGCAGCTGGTCACTTGAGTTTATCCAACCCCTTGCCACGTGGGCCGAGGCCTGGCAGGCCATCCCCGGAGTGTCAGAGCGGGTTATAGGGATAATAAAATGAGGTTTTTCAATCCAATTCGCTCAAAGACCCCTGCGTTTCAGCGGCGTGGTCTCCACCTCGGTGTAAAGCAAGAACACCCATGTTCTACGCTCAGAGGTGATGACTCTGCTGGAAAAAGGAGCTATAGAAATGGTTCCTCCAGCTCAGAGCGAGTCAGGCTTCTACAGTCATTACTTCCTTGTCCCCAAAAAGGATGGCAGCCTCCAGCCCATCCTCGATCTCAGATGCCTGAATCACGCCCTCATGAGGAGGTCGTTCAGGATGATCACGCTGAAACAGATCCTCTTGCACATTCGCACAGGGGACTGATTTGATTTCTCTGGACCTGAAGACGCATACTTTCACATCCAGATAGCCCCCCATCACAGACGATTCTTGAGATTCGCCTTCGAGGGAGTGGCTGTAGTCAGTACACGGTCCTTCCCTTTGGATTATCCCTGGCCTCCCGCACTTTTTTACGAAGTGCATGGACGTGGCTCTTTCCCCTCTAAGACAGATGGGAATCTGCATTCTCAACTACCTTGATGACTGGCTTGTTCTGGCCCAGTCAGAGGTGGAGCTACTATCACACAAAACCCTTCTCCTCAGCCACCTAGAGCTCCTGGGGCTCAGGGTCAATTTCGCCAAGAGCACACTGTCCCCCAGCCAGCGGGAATTGTTTCTGAGAACAGTTCTAGACTCAGCTCAGATGAGCGTAGTGGTTGCACCAGAACGTGCTCTGGCCATACAGAAACTCACGGCCTACTTTAAGAGCGGCACCGCTCGCCCTATCAAAGCATTTCAGAGGATGCTAGGCCTCATGGCCGCACCATTGCCAGTACTACAGCTGGGCCTGCTTCGCATGCGGCCCCTTCAATGCTGGTTGAAACCACGGGCTCCACCCTATGCATGGTGTCACAGGCAACTACATATCAGGGTGAGCCAGGCCTGTGTAACAGCCTTAGCCCCCTGGAAGAACCCTCGCTGGATAGAGAAGGGCGTGGCCATGGGAATGGTTTGCAGCAGAAAGGTTGTCACGACAGATGCCTACAACACAGGTTGGGGGCGCTGTGTGAAGGCAAACCAACTTTCGGCCATTGGTCGAAAGCGGAAAAAGGCTTCCACATCAACTGCTTGGAAATGCTAGCAGTATGTCGAGCCTGCCAGTTCTTCCTGCCAGATCTAACAGGACGCCATGTGCTGATCCTCTCAGACAACATGTCCATGGTGTCCTATATAAATCACCAAGGAGGTCTCTCCTCGAAGCGCCTCTTCATTCTAGTAGAGTGCCTTCTGGAGTGGGCTCAGCTCAACCTGCGCTCTCTGAGAGCAGCACATTTACCAGGCAAATTGAACCAGGGAGTGGATATGTTATCTCGGAGCAATGTCTCCTCAGAGGAGCGGATGCTCCATCCACAGACTGTTCAGATGATTTGGAAGATCATGCTTGTAGCAGCCTGAGTTATCGGTGGTTCTGTCCTTCCCGCAGGAGCTGCTGGATAAAGGACGTTCCCCGTCCACACTCAAGGTGTTCGTAGCAGCTATAGCGGCCTTCCATGCCCCTATAGCAGGCCAATTAGTGGGCAGGAACAACTCAGTTGTCCGCTTTCTGAGGGGAGCCAAGAGGCTGAATCCGCCTCGGCCCCTCACCATCCCTACATGGGATTTTCCCACTGTTTCCCACTGTCCCTTTGAGCCGCTACAGTCTACGAACCTTCGGTCACTGTCTAAAGACCGCTCTGCTTCTAGCACTAGCGTCGGTTAAGCGAGTAGAAGACCTACAGTCGCTCTCCATTAGCCCTGCCTGCCTGGAATTCGGGCCCAACGGCTCCAAGGTCGTCCTGAAACCAAGGCATGGTTACGTACCCAAGGTGCTTTCCACTCCATTCAGAGCTCAGGTCATCACGCTCTCCGCGCTTCCTCCTTCTGAAGAGGACCGGGAGTTATCCTTGCTCTGCCCTGTCGTAACCTCGGTTTCCTGAGATACGGAACAAGTACTGCGTACTTTGCCGTGCTAGGTAGCTGCATGACTCAGTCATCGCTTCAGTCAAAATAACCTGAGGATCCTATGGCGAAATGGCCACTTATATAGCCAGATGGCTCCGCCCATTCTGGCAGGCTCTGGCGGGCTTTGTCACCATAGGATTCATTTTTTTACACACTGCAAGAACCAATGGTTGTGCATTTTCACTGCATGATTGAATAAGGCTTCAGTTCAGGAGAAAAAAGTATTTTTCCCTTATGCGTTTTCAAGACGCAGTACTCGTTCCGTATCTCAGATAACCGAGGTTACAACAGTAACAGAGTACGTTAATGTGTGTTGTCTTGAGAATTTTTTTTTTTTCTGTAGAATACTATAAAATTGTTTTTAAGTAAAAATAATTAATTATCATGCACTGATATAAAGTACTGATATATTATAATTTAACAGGAAACTACTTATAAAGCACTTTTTAAAAAACAAAACAAAAAATGAAAAATTATTTATAAAACAAATTATGATAATAATACATGCAGTTAGCTAGTTAGGATTTACTGTAGCATTTTTAAATTTTTCTATTGAAATTAAATTTTTTTTTACAGTACAATGCATAATTTATTATACAATTCTGCGATGGTGTCTAGGTTGTGATAGCGGAGATGCACATAAGTTGTGATCAACGATAAATGGCTTTATTGTCTGTGGTTATGTTTGCATGTGGAGTGTGATAAAAGCATTTGGGGATCGACTTGTGCGACACAAGTGTGCAACCGGTGAAACAAATGCTATCTGCTCAACAGCCCATGGAGAAATGAGGCATTATCAACACAAGGTTAGAGTCTCAGTAGCTCAGCAGAAGCCTAGGATCATTATCATTATCTGATAAAGAGCAGAGAAGTTAATGACTGGCAGAGCGTGTGTGTATTCTTGTGTTTTATATGGAGATGATAGGATATCTCTAATGATACATTATGGGTATCGCTATGTGCCTTCAGTTCAGAGCTGTTATTATTGTTACACAATTTTACTGTTTTCATTCAGAAAAAACACAGACACAACACAGCATATGGAATGCCAAACACAAAACACACTAAAACAGTTCCAGCAGCAGGGTTCTTATCCTGTGAAGCATCTCATCTGGAGTTGTTTACTTTCATGTTTTATGTTGGTGAACTTTTCCAATCTTTCTTTCACTCTGCAAAGTTTTTGATAGGCTTGATCACACTTTTATAGAACTTATTGCTGTTTGCAAGATTTTAAAGAACAACAAAATAACTTCCTAAAATTTTGGGCTGTCAAAGTTAAAGTGTTAATTTATACAATTAATTAAATACACCTTTATTTTGACAAGATTCATTTTCCAAATACCCTTTGAGTTACAATTATTAACAGAAAATGTCTGTGATTTCATGTATTCATGTATTGAAGCTAATGAAAAACTTATACTGTGTATGTGGTATAACTATAGCGTTATGCATATAGTTTAGTAATGTAATTAATTAAGAAAAATATCAAACCTGAAGCTGGTCGTTCTGTGCAGTGCATGGTCTAATGCTCTTTATTGATTTAATTCCCTTTTTACATTAGATGGGATGCCAGCAGAAGCAGGACCAACTGTTATTTTACGTAGAAAGTTGGCAGAAAGGTTTAATTCCATAATGAAGGTGCACCAGGCAGCAGAGTGATAAATTTAGCCACAGTTATTAAGGTCAAAATACATACAGAGAAGCACTTAAAAAGAAAATTATATACTGAAATTTCAGACATTCCTCAAACAATCTAGACGGCATAAGATTTCTCAGAGGACCCTGGAGTTAGATGAATGGCTAGGTGGGTAATTTTCTCCATAATTTTTACTGAGTTTGTGTGAGGGAGAAAAAAAATGGATTAAAAACACAAATTTACCTGACCTCCTCAAGGAAAGCAAGTCTTGTCTAAATAGGTTTTAATGCTATTCAGTTTCTTAATGCTTTTAATACACAGTTAATGCATTTACCTACATTAGAGCCTACATTCCATACTTACATTCTGTTCCGTGTTGCACAATCACTGGAATCCCATAGCCAGATTATTGTTTATCAGCAAATTATGGAGGAAGCCCATATTAAAAGCTACCTGAAAAGGGATGTTTAGCAGAAGTAAATTATTTGTGGTATTTCTCTGTTGTGTATACAGTATGTACCGGTCTGACATTCCTTATTCTTCAGAACACAATAGAAGACATTTTTAAGAATTTTTCAACAATTTTTGTTGGTTTGGACCCCACTGATTTTACAAGAAATATATTCAAAAACATTACCTTGGTTCCCTTGACCTGACTACCCTCATTTTTCTATTGGCTTTTGGATTATTGCAGAAATAAGCTCTGTTATCAACAAAAGCTTAGGATTCTCACATATTTTACTCATCATGATTATCTTCACAAATGAACTACATTTACAGGACATTTGGCAATCAGCAGAAGTAAAATGCTAAAGTAGGCTAAACAAACTACACATCTTCAGCATCACCATCAATAAGCCATGATGACATTTAATGTTCTGTAGTCCCATTTACCTTATTTCAGGCCTTTAACCAAAAACTTGATTAAAAAACCCATGGACATTGGGACGATCGAATCTGAAGTGCTAACTCATTTCTTTCACGTTTTAACCTTCAAAAATATGCCATCCTTTACAAACTTACAATTTTAACATTGAAAAAATGTGTGCAATCCTACTTTTATAGGTATTATATTATTATACTATATTTACAACATGACATGTTTTTGACATTAAAATATACTATTCTGGGTGTTTCTGGGTCAGTCAGAACCTGAATGTTATTATAAAATGTCATCGTCTACCTCTTTCAAATAGTCCCATGATTCATGCTTGAATCTTTTCTTTTTTTCCCTCCAGAACACCTCCCCCTTCAGTGCGCTTGTTCTTGCAATCCTAACCCCTCCTCACACTTTTACTATGATTGCCTCTTCTAGAGTACGTTTCTCCTCTCTATACCCCCGCCATCGCTCTCCTTGAGAGGAGCTTTTTATCATTGCGGCCCATCACTGTTTTATAAGCCATGGGATGGATGCTAATTCCTCCCTGGGGGCTTGTTTTAAAGAATCGTGGATGTCTGCGGCCAGACCTAATCTGTGCTTGCAAACAAAACGAAATGTTTGCAGGGAAGCACCTTTTGTATTCAGGGCAAAGCAATCATCCCAATGGGGAGCGTCTTCGTCTCATCTCAATTCTGACAGTGTCTCCTGTTTCTTCTTTTTTTTTTTTACTTGTTTTACTGCTCTTTCTATTTCTCTTGCACCCTCTGTCTTTCCTTTTTCTATTCAGTCGTATCACCTAAGATGAACAGAAGTTTTAGAGACACATTCTCTGAGTGTCTTTCTCCCGCTGAGGAGGCGATGAGCCCTCAGTATGAAGTCAGAGTAGCCTCTGCGGCTCACAGATTAAGTTGGAGGATGAAGATGAATCTGTAGGCTTTACCTTTCACAAACACACAGATGATGTTGGACGGGTTACATCCAAACAGCCCTAACAAATGTGTCTCTCTTGCAATGCTTTTGTGTACTTTTACAGTATGCCATACTAATAATTCGATGATGTGTTGTCAGGGACTAAACTGTCATAGGTTGACAGTGTGATACTTACTGTCATAGTGATACTTCAAATGCATTTTGACTTGTTTATAAAAAATACAGACAGACATAATTGAAAATAGTGATAACTTGCAGCAAATGAGTTCATGAGCCTTTTCAATTCATTACACACACACACACACACACACTTATAAGAGTCATTTGTTCATGAATCCGTACCCACAAATTCATAATCAGTGCGCACGCTTTCGCAATCCGTTTAGAATTATTGCTAAAAATGTGCATTATTCATTGACGCAGTGGTAAAATACGTACACACTGCTGTTAATCATTGTTATACCAGTCTATCAATATTTGGGGAAAAATCAGCATTTTGGGAAAAATGTACAGAATGGATTTAGGAATGGATTTAAATGTGGTTGAAAAAAATCTTAAACAGAGCTGAGAGTACTAGTCTCATATTGGCGATAAGATTAGCCTAAATATTTAATAAATGAAATGAAATGTAGGGGATAATATTTTATGAAGTTCAGACAGTTCTCCATTTTCCAGTTCTGCAATATCTGCACAATGTTGTGCCTGAGTGCAGATACTGTTTGGGTCTTCTCATAACCTGCAAGAACCAACTGAGACCCATTGGAAAATATTCCTGAAAAACTCGCAAAACTCACAAAAATGTAGCTATACTCACTACTCACTGAAGTTTCCAGCTAAAATGAACACTAGTGTTTTACACTAAATCATAAATGGCTGTAAAACATAAAAAACTTTTATTCCTCTTTAAATAATTATGATTACCTGGGCATATTATTGATATTAAGGACTTGTTTTTGTGCAACACTATGCACAGTACTATGTTATATCTTGCACAATACTATGTTATGACCTCAAAACACATTTACCATACTGCATAATTTGTAAAGTAATACATTTTCATGTTTCCATCACATAATCATCTCCATATGTACTGATTTTCTGATGTGGTAAACTTGCTTGCTAGCGCACCTCGTTCATCAATGCTCTTGCAATATAAAGGGCTCAGGTACGAATCCTGTGAAACATGAGTCATGATGAAAGATCTTTAGCAAATGTACTTTTATCAAACATTTGCTTTTAACACTATTGGTTAGGATAAGGCTTTAGTGTCTGTGCTAAATGCTATAGAGCTCCACCCACTGGACATTTCATTTCATTTGCCACAATCAATACATCAACCAACACAATAAAACTTTGATAGGTTAACGTTCATCTGTTTCAGATAAAACACACTTTTAGCACCACTCTCTGGACATTTCACTTCGGAAGTGTCACGAAACCTACAACAAGCAATGTATTATCATTTTGCAGAAATGTCGCCACAGGCATGTTTTTCCAATGAGCCTGGGTTGGCAAAAACACAGTGCAGATTGAGGCATAATGCCCTCTGACAATAGCAGCAGTCAGTAGACAATAATAATATCCAGTTCTTCAGAAACAAAAACAACTTTATCAGAAAGTCTCACAGCCAGAACAGTCATTTAGAGATTAATGTTCTGTGCTGTTCCATTATGAGTCTGTGCAATGATGACTTGACTTGTTTCCTTCGAACTTACTTCAAAACATCACATACAAGAACATCACTAGATGCTTCGGTACATTTCATTTTCAGGAAAGAGACGTGTACCTTCATCTACAGCTGTTTAGTTCTGTTTGAAACATAATAAAACCTCCTCTCTTTTCCCTCATCTGGCCTCTTTGCTGTTATTGGAAGCTCCTAATAATAGGGCTAAATAAATTCTTTTAGTAGAATGTGGGGCAAAAAAAAAAAAAAGCTTTTGTCTAATTAAGAGCATGCAGGAACATGCAGCTTGGACCATCAGCAGGGTGATGATGGGACGCCGATGGGATTTGGCTAATTGCCGCCTGCTTCGTTATGGCTGGTGCACCCCATCGCGTCTCCTTTGTTAGCGTCGTATATCATGCACACCGCGGGCCGTTCAGGTCAGCAGAGCGATTTACAGAGAGTCAGCGATCTCGGCAGGGCCTTTAATCGACGATGCCCCAGAGCTACTTCCTCCCACAATGCAAATGCACTTTTATTTCCTCTCTCTTCACTGATTTGAAAGAGATATCTATTTTTTTAATTCGAGATTTGCCTGCGGCATGTACACTGAGACTAATTACTCCCTCCCTCACTTTGTCTTTTTGCCTTCATTCTTTAATTCTGTTCCGTGAGTTCCTTAGAGAGCAGACTAAACATCATGGATTCTCAATTCAGAACGGCATCTAAACAAAGGAAGCTTGCCAAAAAAAAAGCCTGGGGCAGACCATATTAGATCTTCTATTGTTGGGACGTTAAAATAAACATGAAATCAAAATTGACCCTACTTACTTAACTGGTATTTTTCTGGACTAATGATGCACAATTCATCAAACTCGATCACATTCTGGTACATCCATTCCCAATGGATAATCAGGCCTCTATTGTTGTCTATCAGGCAGAGCTCTGACATATGGTGCAGCCGTGCTTCAGGCGACCCGAGTTCGAGTTCTGACTCTAGGTCCTTTCCTGACCCTGTTCCACTCTTTCCTTTCTCAGTGTTTCCTGCCTACCAGTGCACTGTCCTATCAAATAAAACCAAAAAATATTGAAACTGAATTGTGAAGTGATTACATTTAAGGATTCACAGTATTTCAATTCCATATAGGCTGGCTTACTTTTGCGGTCACTGAACTCATTTACAGTTAATCTTTAAAAGTGCAAATAAATTCAGCATGGGCTCTCTGGAGAAATGTGCCTCTGCCTTCTATACATACAGTTCACTACAGTTTCCCGCTGAAATGGACACTAGTGAGAGCAAAACACCACCAACTTTTATTCAGTTTCACACAAATGATGATTACAAGGCAGATTATTGATTAATAAATACATATTTTTGTGCAGTTCCTTGCACAATATTATACTATGGCCTCAAAACACTTTTAACATAGTGCTTGCTTTGTGAACTAATACATTTTTATGTTTACATCAAATAATCAGCTCCATATCTATAACTTTTGTAATGTAGTAAACTTGCTCTGTAGCTCACCTTGTATAGTGTTGCACTTGTAATGCGAAGTGTAAAAGATGAGCGATGATTAAAAAAAAAAAAGTGTTTGTGTAAGCAAGCTAAAATTGCAATGCGTTTTTGTCTTGTGTGCTTTTATTAATGGGGTCATCGGATGCCCATTTTCCACAGGTTGATATGATTCTTTAGGGTCTTAATGAAAAGTCTATAACATACTTCGGTTAAAATTTCTAAAAGGTAGTGTAAAACAACACAACAACCTTTTTACCTTGTCAAAAACAGCTGTTTTTTTCACAGCAACTCGTTTTGTTGCATGTCTCTTTAAATGCTAATGAGCTCTGCTCACCCCGCCCCTCTCTTCCTTGGGGTGACGAGCCATACTGTTTACTTAAGCCGAGAAACTGGCTAACTAGCACATAATTAGGAATGGCAATTTGTAAAGATTCTTAAAAAACTCACTTCTTCTGTCGGTGAGGCTGGATCACGAATGATTCTCGCGAACATAGACACATTTAGGTAGATCGGGGGCACATTCCGGCGTTGAAACAATGGCGGACTGATGACAGCTCACTCAGGGCAGGTCTAATGTAAAATGCCACTGTCAATCAACAATCATGGGAGAGGCCTGGGTCTGTGTGATGTCACACAGCCAAGAATCTGAGAATGGCTTGATTTGAGGAAGGGATCAAGATTTATGTGAATTATTGAGAAAAAAACACTGGGTTGATTTTTATCATTATAGGGTGGATGTGTACACACACTGCCAACACACATTTGTGTTCAAACAACATGTAAAAGTGAATTTTGCATCCGATGACCCCTTTAACACTCGGTTTAGGGTAGGTTGCATTAATCTTTTACCACCACTCTCACAAGACATTTAATTTCTGAACTGCCGCAATATGTACAACCACCATGATGTCTGCAGCCCTGATCGTCAGCGGAGACCAGGACACCCAGATGACCTCCGGAGACCTCGATTAAAATACATTAAAACTAAAAAATATAACTAAAAATATAATAAAATACCTAACTACATAATACTACTATCGTTAGAACCTGAAACTTTTGAACTGTGGGTGTCGTCTGGTCAGAGGAGAACTGGCCCCCCGACTGAGCCTGGTTTCTCCCAAGGTTTTTTTTCTCCATTCTGTCACAGAGGGAGTTTTGGTTCCTTGCCGCTGTCGCCTCTGGCTTGCTCAGTTGGGGACACCTAATTTCTAGCGATTATCGCCGATTTGATTGCTCATATACTATTTAAACTAAACTGAGCTAGACAATGACATCTCTGAATTCAATAATGAAATGCCTTTAACTGAAAATTAAATGTTTAATCTTATTATATATTACTGACACTCTGTCCTCCAATTTGATACTGTTAAGTGCTTTGACACAATCTGTATTGGTAAAAGCGCTATATAAATAAAGGTGACTTGACTTGACCAACATTACACGTTGAGAGATTCACATTCGTTTGTTTTGGAGAAAGCCAAAAATGTTTTCAGCGTCACTTACTTACTTTTAAAGTGTTACGAAATGTGCAAGAAGCAACAAAATATAACTTTGCAGAAATGTTGCCGCAGGCATGTTTTTCCAATAAGAACTTAACACTTTATTAATGCCCATTTATTGATTATTGGCCATGACAAAAAAAAATAAATTGTCAGCTTGACAGAATTTTCATATAGAAGCATCCCTAATTAATCAAATTTAATTCAATCTCTGCCTTCTGCTTCAGACTGTTTTAGCATGGACATTTGGTACCATAAACCATATTTTTAGAAGAGTACTCCACCAGACCCCATGTGCAGAACTCTTGCATAATTAAATTATTACATAATTCATCATTCACAAAACACATGTCTTACTGTCCTGTTAAAATGCTCTAATAATAGCGAAATATATAATAAACATTTCTCTCATGATATCAGTCAGCAATTAATGTTTTAGTTAAAGCATATTTTGCCCCCAGTGCTTCTGGAGATGCAGTGGCACTGCAAAAAAAAAAATAAAAAAAAAAAAAGATAATCACAGAAAAAAGATTGCAGCTGTATTTGACACTTCAGGGTGTATTAATGTTGTCAAGCAAATAACTAATGCTAAATTTGCATCATTTTCAGTTCATTTAATATTTTATTTTGAACCTTCAAGTATAGCACTCAGTAAAATAATCTTAGCTGATCTTTTATAGAATTACACAAACTGCTTCAATTCTTCAATTCAAGTCATCATGCCAGGGTAGCGTTCATGTGTCAATTTGTAAGATTACTCTTGTCATCTGCTTCTCAGATGGCCGTCAATCTGATTGTGCCGTTTCCCAGTGACATTTCCTCAAGCTTGATGGACAGAGTCTGGCTCTCTCTGCAATATGTAATTCACAGTGTGAAGTAAAAGCTCAAGCACTGTAGAAAACACTCAGGACACTGATGCGTTTTGTTCACACTGCACACAAATCTGATTTGGTTTTCAAATCAATCTTTAGGATTGACTGCCTGCGCTTTGTCATTTTGCAAGTGATGTAAACTGATCCATTTCTTCAGTCATTGTAATCAATATCCGGTGTATTTACAGTGGTTACTTCAGTAATGATAAAAGCGTCAGCACCATGCCAATAGCCTTTCTCATAAAACTCTGAGTAGCTGTCATTGTGGAAAGAGAGGATGGAAAATCATGAGCCGCATGAGACAACGGATGACAGAGATGTATAACGCATTCATGTGTATACTCTGTCCAAAACTGCTGACTCGTTCACTCATTTACTATATACTACATAGTGATTGTGACACAAGCTTGCATCCACTGTTTGCACTGTTCTGTTATTGACAAAGTGAAAACGCCAAAATGAAAGCCTCTAGCCTGTTTTCATCCAGTTGTTTCCAAACTAGTTTTTGCTCAATTTGAAGTATCATCATAGAATTTATGCGCTAAAGTTATGCAAAAAAAGATTGTGTTGAACCTTGAGAATTTTTAGGTATAAATCAGCTATATCTGTAAACATTTTGGTGCTCTACACCTTTTCTTTTTAAGACCAAGATCCTCTAGATAAAATCCACAAGCAAGGATCATACTGAATGGAAGTCCCCTCGAAGAAGTCCAGGCCTTCATCTACCTGGCCAGCATCAGTGGACCCAACAGCGGGGTACAGACACAGATGTCAAGGCAAAGATTGCCAATGCAGCCTTCATAAAGCTCATGAATATCTGGAGCTCCAGAGATTTGTTCTCGGCAACAAAGACCTGCCTTTTCAACTCCAACATCAAGTCATTGTTGCTGTATGGAGCTGAAACCTGAAGGACAATCAAAACCTAAAAACCTTTGGGAAAGGACACATTAACTTCCTGCTGAATAAGAAATATGGAAGAGAAGATGGGGCTAGATAGGGGACACCCCTTGTAAACTGCCAACCAACATAAGGGGGCAGGCATTGAAGTGGCCACCCAAGAAACACCTGGCAACATGACCTTGAGGCTGACATCCTCAAGATGGGTTACACCTGGAACCAGTTGGAAAGAATGGCCAAGAACAGAGGACTCTGGAGATGTGGTTGGCAGTCCATACCCTGGCAATGAGTGCCTCTGGACACAAACCATGTGTTAATGTGGTTCAGAAGTTTATCTCATTTCATGTGTTTTTGTGCTGTTTAGATTTTAATATTGCATGGATTTGAGTTGAATATGCCAAAAAATATCAGATTTTTGCTGTCCCAGGGCAGATTTAAATGCCCACATGTTGAGAGTTGTTGGGCAATGACTCTAAGGAATTGCTATTGTGTTCATTTAACCCTCAATAATGCAACATCTGGATAAAACAGATCTCAAGAGTCTCCACTGCAGCTATCGACTATATCGGGACGTTTTTCAGCAGTTAAAAGAAGGATTTTGGGGCGACACAGGAAGCTCATGTGGCCCACAAGGATTTCAGCTGCTCCCGGCCTCATTAAACATTATGTCAGTGGAGCAGCACCTGTGTCTTCTTTGACCTGCGGCTGAGTTTCATTACCTAGAGAGCATCGGACGCCAAGAGGAGACGCATGCAAATGCCGCAGCACTGCCTGCAGAATACATGGCGCCATTTGTTATTATTATTTCCCTCACAGCAGATGCCTTCATCCAGGACAAATTACGCAACGCTGGCAGCGCTCTTTGCATATTATTGATTTAAAGAGCGTGACAGAGGATGGGGAAGAGAAATTTCACCGTAAATGCAACACTTCCTCGAGAAGCGAAGATGGGCCTTTATTCCTGAAACACTTTATCCCCCAAGGATGGGGCTGAAGGGACTGTGCCCTTATCACTGTAAGAATACCAATGGTGCTTTTATGTCGGCTTGGAATAATTCATGGAAAGCTGTAGAGAACGGAAAGGCACGCAGTGGAATAGTATGTGGTTTGAATGTGGAGATGTGTAAGAGAAGCTGGATGGATTTTAAAACTATTCAAGGTCAGGAGGCCTGAATTACTAACCGCTTCAATTATGACTGACCAACAAGATGTTGTGAATAAAGAAATCCTCAGGCAAAATTGCAGTGCATATGTCAACAGTATTTCTGAAACTAGGACATTTTCCTCTAAATAAATTTTCCTCTTTTAATTTGAAGAGCCTCCATTGATTATCGGGTGCATTCTGCCGGACCTGTAACCCAGAGTACCAAAAGAGGATCTGAAGGCAAAATTAATCAGTCGTTTAGTCATGTACGGATGTTTCTTCACCTGTGGACACTTGGCCTTTGTGGAAAATAAACTAATGAACTACTCTTTAAAATAAGTTCTCTTAAAACACAGTTTTTACACTCTCAGTAATCTATTTTATTTTGCTTCTTTAACCAAAGAGTTCTTTTTTTTTTTTTAACCAACACGTCATTTCCACCACATACGTTGTATATTAAATGGATAGTTCACTCAAAAATAAAAATGATATCATACTCATCCTTATGTTGTTCTATGCCTGACTTTCACTTTTGGGTGAACTATCTCTTTAATATCATTGTTTGATGGAAATGCAAGGCTAATTAGCTAGCATTTTATGTATCCTAAATACACACAATGACATAATATATATATATATATATATATATATATATATATACACTTTTTTTTTTTTTGCATAAATTACAGCATTACAGTCTGATTAGAAATGACACACACTACAAATATTCTGCTTAGTATTATTTTCTGCTCAAAATATTTGCATTATATATTTTCTCAAGCTCTAAATTTCCAGCATGTTAGTAATGCTGGAAATGATGCCACAACTGTAAAGTGTTGTTGCAGTTAACTAAAACTATTAAAAATTGTTTTCGGTAAATGTAACAAAGCTAAAATAAAACAGAAGTTAAATATTCTATGAAAACTTAAAACTTATTCAAAAATGAACAAAAAATTGGTTGAAGTACTAAAAATGACTAAAATGTAAAAAATAGAGTTACATAGAAATATTTTACAAATAATAATATTATTAACAAATATCTTAAACTAGAATTAAAGTAATTAAATGTCATAACAGTATACTAATATATAAATGATACTATGATAATACTGCCACTGTGGAATAGTTGTTATATTTTGTGTAAAAATTATGAATGTTATTAATTTAATAACACAAGTTAATTAATATATTAACATTTAGGTTGAATATGTTCATATTTGTATGACCGATATATTAAGATTAAAAGTCTGGATAAAACGTAATAAATAAAAGGCATTTGGAAAACATAATTGGTGATGGCCTGGTATAAAGGTTTTCTAAAACAGTTTTAATTTGAACTTTATATAACCAAAAAAAAAAAATTGAAATCTCAACCCCCTGGGCCATAAAAGTGAAGGTAAAGAAATACCAATAAGGCATTGAGATTTATCTTGTTTGCCTTGAACTGGTACAACAGGGTTTACATTTACATTTGCTTAGCCACGTATACATTATTTAAATGACTGCTGCATCTAATATAGACTCTGTATGAAAAATTGACTATGGTTTTACACTTGCATAGAGCTAATCTTTTCACTCTCTTCCCCTCAGCCTCTGAAGATGCACTGCAGGAGCTGTGCGCTGGTCACCAGCTCGGGTCATCTAACCGGTGGGGGTCGCGGAAAAGAGATCGATCAGGCGGAGTGCGTCATCCGAATGAATGACGCGCCCACGGCCCGTGGCTACGGGGTGGACGTGGGTCACCGCACGAGCCTGAGGGTCATCGCTCATTCCAGCATGCAGAGAGTGCTGCGCAGCCGCCATGAACTCCTCAACTCCAGTCAGGACACGGTCTTCATCTTCTGGGGACCCAGCAGTTATATGCGACGTGACGGGAAAGGGCTGGTTTATAACAACCTGCGGCTTATGAACCAAGTGCTGCCCAAACTCAAGGTCTATATCATCTCCTGGCAGAAAATGCTCCAGTTTGATGAACTATTCAAGAGAGAGACCGGCAAAGACAGGTAACGGACACTTTATTATGTTTTACAGAGCCAATTTAAAATTGTATTATTTGATAAGAGGCCAATTTTAGTATCTGTAATGATATGGTTCAGGAAATAAGCTTAAATATGCGATGATACACTACTTTGATGTTTCATTGTATAAAGGCAAAATATTTTCAAACCCATTTCTGAACTATAATGGGTCTGCAGAACTCGATTAACCGAAGGCGTGCATTTACATGATTGAGATAGCAGACGTTTTCATCAACGTGCCAATATTATCCATGTGACATGCCCTAATTTTTCGTGACCTATTTTTATTTTAAAAAGGTGTTATAAAGGAAAGATGATGCGTGTCCTAGAATAGAGTCTGCAGAGGCCATTCTTTTTCCACATTTACTGCTCTCTGAGAAGACCAGCCTCTTTTTCCCTTTCAACTCTAGCATCACATGGGAAATCAGTTTGTGTGGGATTCTAGATTTGAACATTAAGCCAAGATCTCCACTTAATCAAAGCAAGTGTGTGTGTGTGTGTGTAGTGTGTTTGCAGTGAATGGGGGTTTAATATATTCATTTTTGGCCCACAGAACATGAATTTGTCATTCACTCTTAAAAACAAAGGTTCTTTATTGACATGGATGGTTCCATGAAGAATCTTTAACATACATGGAACCTTTCCTTTGCACAAAAGGTTCTTTTATAGTGGAAAAGATTTTTTTAGACTAATTCAATGTTCTTCACACAAAGAAAAAAATGGTTCTTTTGAGAACTGTTCACTGAAAGGTTCTTTGGGGATGCTGTTTCTATGGCATCATTGTGAAACCCCCTGTTGGAACCTTTATTTTCTAAAGCGAATACTGTAAATTTACGGGTCCTGGTTATATTCTGATAGTTCAAACAGACACTAATCTATAGTTATGGTGATGTGTCATCCTGAAGATCTTATTAGTGGATGTCTTTTCATGTGGGTTTTATCGCAAAAACGCTATTTTTACAGAGTGCTCCTTAAAACTCTTTGGAAGCTCATTAGTAAGAAATGCAAATATTACCACTGATGAACTGGCTTAGAATGATACCGGAGTGTTTTGTAGTTGCCGTCCCTTATTACCACAGCAGTCTTATTGCAGCCGTCAAAGTGTGTCTTTCATCTTGTATCATTTTCATTGGTGTTATTCCCAAAAGTGGCAAATGAAAAGCGGAGAAGACAAAAGATTGCTGTGAAAATCATACCAACGTCGCACAACAAAAATCTGTCTCTGTTAGATGTCAGAATTGGACCGGAGAAGGATGGCTGCTGTTGCTTTATTGGCTTGATCAGTGTTTTCCCATGTTTGTTTGCATACAGAATTTCAAACAGCTGGTCAACCAAAAGTTACTTTAAGAAACTACAGAAACTAAGAAACACTCCTGCCTATAAATGCATTAATCCCAAACAATCATATACCAATAATTACTATTTTTCAATTTTACTTCAGTGATGTTTTGGGTTGAAAATCTAGGTTGCAAATTAATAAATCCTACTACTATGGCTGAGACTGAGCTCAATATAATTTAGGTTAGGCTATGCTTATTAAAAGAATAGCTTACTTTTTGATTTTGTAGAACATAAAATGAGAAATTTAGAATAACCATAGTGACAGCATGTAACAGGGTTTCTCAACTCTGGATCTCAAGGTCTGCTTTCCTACAGACTTTAACTCCAGTCTTGACCAAGTCACTTGCCTATAACTTTCTAGTAATCCTGTAGGCCTTGATTCGCTTGTGCAGGTGTGTTTGATTAGGTTTGAAGCTAAACTCCGCAGGAAAGTGGACCTTAGGCCCTGTTTACACTAGTGCGTTTTTGTTTTAAAGTGGAAGTTAAGCAGTCAGTCAAGTTTACATTATTTAGTAAAGTGACTTCCACTTTAATAAAAAAATATATAACAAATACGATTAATGTAACCGTCTTAAAGAAAAAAAGATTGATTGAAAAAAATATATTGTTATAGCTTTTGGAGCAAGGTGCTGCCATCTTGCAGTACCACCGCGTGTGACATCATGGGGTTGGTTCGCTCCGTTGACCAGTAAAGTAATATATAAGCATATCTTTACTTTTTGAACACACGCTTGTTTAAATTAAGGAAGACAAACTTGAAAGGACTGTTGAGCCCATAATAAGTGCAAATGCTCATGCATTTGAGCCGATACGGCGAGGGGAAGAGTTGTGAAACTGTTCTGGTTTGGGGTGAAGAGCGGGTCGGAAACAAATCGTGTTTACGTGGATACTCGTCAAAACATCCATTAACATAATATTCTGTGTATTTGCTCAAGCAGACAAGAAAGAGGACTCAATATGGTACTCGCGTGCAGTCCGAGCTGAGCGCTTTTTGCGTATGTGTGTGTGTGCACGCATAAAAACAATCTGTCACTGCGCGCGAGTACGGCATTGAAATCTCTTTCATGCTGACGCGCTTTTGAATGGCTTAAAACGCTTTAATGTTTAAACTGACAAGGCTTAAAGCATGTGAGAATGATAAAGCAGCACTAGCCCGATCATTCAGATAGGCCTAGTGTTTAGTTTAACTGCATTCTCTTAACAGCAGGTAATTTCGCAGGTGAACATAAAATGTTATATACCACTACTGGTGAACGAGTATGGAAGCAGAATAATGACAATAAAAATAAAGCATGCTGAATTCCACAAATCGAAAAAAAAAAAAAAAAAAAAGATGCATTGCAATTAACAGTGCTTGCATTTTAATGCCTTGTATTTCCAGGGCTTGCATTTTTACGTCCTGAAATTTAACATAGTAGTTTATTTAAGCTGTGAATATTTAAATTCAAAATATTTCACACACATTTTCATAATTAAAAATTCAATCATTCATATTCACCTTCCAGAATTCACTTCCAAAATATTCAATCGGTTTTAAAATACGATGTATAATATTCGACAGACAAATTTCAGTCATTTTATTTCACTTTCCAAATTTGCTGCCACAAATTCAAATTCGGCAGAAAATTCAGTGTTGCACATCCGGGAACCGCAGGAATAGCAGTAGAGCACTGATGCATGATCTCCAGCTGATGTCAGCTGCTCACCAGCAGGTGGCGCAAGCGTCTGTTGATGAAGGCCATTTTGTATACTGTTTCACACACTATTCTTTAAAAAATAGTAGGTAGTATGCACTGTGTACTGGGCAGTAAGCAGTAAGCAAGTATGCCATTTCGAACAGTCATTCATTTACAAAAACAGAGCGAATGTGGGCAGCCATGCCATCGTTTTCAAAAGTCTCCGTTTTGCTCTGTTTACACTGAAATGCAATCCCGGAGTTTTCAAACTAAAACGGGGTCTGCAGCATTTTCAAAAGTCTCAGTTTTCGACCTCGAAAACGCCAGAGTGGTGTAAACAGCAGGCGTAACCGTAGCAAAAGTTATGCATTTAATAGTATGCAATAACCGTTAATTGAAATAACATTTCCATTTCCAGAACTTTACAGATCTTTTAGGGGGACCGTATTGCGCTTTTTTTTTTTTCTTTTTTCAATTATAGTTCAATACAAATGATTGATGATTTGTTAGTTCTTTTGTTGAAACCTGAAATATTAATACATAAATATGTAAATAAATTAAATATAAATGTATGTATATGAATGTGTATATAAAACATTTAAATTTATATGCAATATAATATTTCCTCTGTAAATTATCAGTCATAAAATGAATGTATGAAACTGAATGAACAGATGAAACTGTTTATTGAACAGTGGTGTCTTGTCACATTGATGCCTTTTTATAAAAGCAATAAACCATTCTAGTCATGTTGTGAACACCCATTACCTGCGGTAAAATCACTGTAACGCATGGTGTCTCATGGCTTATTGCTTTCTTAAAGAGTCATTGGGCCATGAGAACCTCAGCCCTCAAGGACCTTCTGAAACTGTACTTACAGTTAAACCCCAAAGTAATTCAGGCTGATGCTGCTATAATTTGTGCATTATAGGTCACGTAAATAGTCATGCAGGAGCACTTGGCAATGGGGACGCAGTGTCTTTGCTCTCTGGCCTGGCAGTGACAGACAGCCCTGCGGCACAAACACAGCCCAATGTTCTGGCATTTTGTTTTTCCACAACTTAGCAGTTCAGTTTTCTCCTCTTCTGTTGTTTTCTCCTGCATCTGGTCACATTGGCTTCTAAACAATCCTGCTTTGGAGAATACGGTCTGTCAGAATGTGTTCATAGGGATTCTGAGCATTGATCTAAGCAATACGTTTCCATGATATCTGGATAGTATTTGCTGTATATTGAACATTAAATATTATGTTTGGTCAAACACATGTTCAATGTTGCGACGTTTAGGGCTAAAATAGAACCTCAGACTTGAATTCTTTGGATAGTTAAAATGCAGAGGCAGTGGTCATCCTCATTTTGCCTTTATGAGCAGGCTCATGTTATACTGTACCACACACACTTCTGTAAGATCTCTTCATGCACTAAATATCATTGTCCTCTAAGAAAAGACTGTGTATCACCATGTGCTTTACAGACATTGTATATTTCTTCTGAAGATGCACTAATAGATACTACCACAGAACGTTCTCTGTATTTATGATTTTATTTAACCCTCAAATGACACAGCAATTTTATGCCTTTGGGGCCTTCTTTATCCTTGAATGGTTTCTGAGGCTATATGCTAAATGAACCAACCTTCATCTGGCAGTCATACATAGATTTATATTGAGTCAAACATCCTGTATTTGCACTTCAAATACAGCTCAGAAAATCGTATTAGTTCTTCCACCTTGATAATACATGAGTAAGCCTTGTATATTTTTGCTTTTGAACAGTCTTTTCAGTTGATATGTCCTCTAGTAAAATAGGCATGTGCTGAGAAATGAAAACATTATGAAACTATTAAACACAAAAAGTAGTGACAGCGCTATGCGATTTGCGATGCTAAGGGCCAGATTTACTATCAGCTTGCGCCAATGCAAACCCTCATTTGGCGTTAAAAACTACTGTCAGGATTTACTAAAGAAACGCAGTGCGAAATTAGCACTGAAAAGGCGTGGACATATTTTTGCGACTCACCTTGCATTTTTAGGAGTTTCCCTTTCGATCGGTAAATTTATGGGAAGAGAGTATTTAAATGAATTACGAATAAGATTAGCACTTGTCAATTCACTGTTATTTGCGGATTTAACGCCCCCAAAAAACTTAATGCATTTTAACTTCGGTTACAATTATTTATGAAAAGATGTAATGAATTACATCAAACATTATGATTACCTTTATAATGCATTATGCAAAACTTCAAGTAATGTGTTACTGATATGAATTATGGGCCTGAAACAGTTTGTTCTGGTCTTTGAAATTTTATTGGCTGAGTGGCATTCCAAGAGTGGCATTCCAAAAACTTTAATTGAAATAATAAAAAAAAAAAAAATTTAACTTATTTTATTTCAGCTAGTTACCAAGGTAACATTTTCATTTAGTTTATCCTGATGCACTAAAATAACAAAAACTAAAAATGAAAGAAATCTACATAGGCTAATTAAAATGACAAAAACACAACAAAAATTTAGTTTACCGCTGCATTTTTTTGGATGCCATGTCATGCGTTAGATACTGCTTTTGAAAAATAAAAAAAAGCAATGGAAAAGCAGTGCAGTGGTATGCAAAAGCATGTTCTGTGTGAACTGTGCAGAGGTTATAGTTTAGATTGGTTGATTAATTCCGTTGGATATTCTAGCGCATGCACGAGAGATTATTTACGTTGCATCTGCCAGACAGCGATGCTCTGTTGTCTGAGGTAATTTAACAGTAATCAGAGGCTTCTAATCAATCACATCCGGGTTGTTGTTCACTAATGCTGTTTGTTTTCCTTTATTAATGTGTTATTTGTCAAAGATTCACCAGGGCTTTCATGTCAGACGGCAGGTTGGCAGAACTGATGAGCAGTTGATGATAACGTTCGATTGTAGAAATGATCCTGACAGCTGGACAGCACTCTAAACGCAACAGAATCTTGGGCTTGCGTGTGTGGAATTTCTAACGGAAATATCTTATGGAATGTTAACTACAGCACGCCTCGCAGTTTGGTATTCATTGTATTGTTTTCAGCAGACAGTCACACTCTCTCTCTCTCTCTGTTTCTCTTTCAGGAGAATCTCTAACTCGTGGTTAAGCACAGGCTGGTTCACGATGACTATTGCCTTAGAGCTCTGTGACAGAATCAATGTGTATGGCATGGTGCCTCCGGATTTCTGTAGGTAAGTCAGATTTCACTGCTTTGCTTTTGGGTTTCAGCATAGAGTGAGGTCCAAACCTGAGACCGTTAGTAAAAAGATCATTTGATTTTACATACGCTATTCAAAAATATGAGGTTGGTAAGATTTTTTTTGCTTAGATTTAAGATGTTTTTGAAAGTCTTATGTTGCATTCATTCAAAAACACAGTAAAACATAATACTGTGGAATTTTATAACAATTGAAAACTTTTCTATTGGAATGTATTTTAAAATAATAATTTAAAATGATGCTCATGAAACATTTCAGTTGGTTTCAAATGTTCTGCTGCTTAATATTTTTGTGGAAACTGTAATACTTTTTTTCAGAATCCTTTGATGAATAGGTGTAACAATAATAACATTTTTTTTTTTTTTGATAAATTGCAATCAATTTGATTTATTGATAAATTTCTTTCAAAAAATAAAAAAGTCTTGCCTTACCCCAAACTTTTGATCAGTGTAGATATAAAGAACTTTTGACATTTGCATTCATACAATTGGATTGATAAGATTGCTGACCTAGAAATAATTATGCACTGATATTCAAATGAATGAATTTAATGTTATAGCCCTTTTTATATAAGATTCTATACTATTTTATCTAAATAAAAATTAAATGTATAGTTAGCTGATAACTGGTATCCCTATTAGAAATAGGGATGTTGTTTACAATGTTTCAAAATCCTAAACCTTTCTGTTCGTTTCCATGTTAAAATTGTATTGTGAATCACATATTTCCAATGTGGTCAAACTTCTGGGCTCATATTCTCAAAAATTCTAAGAATCCTCTCAGAAAGCTCCTAATTTAGATTCTGAAATTTCCAACTAGGAGTTTTAGCTTAAAAGTGATTCAGGACCAATCTGAGAGCAACCCTGAGCGAGGAAAAGGCAACAATTTCATCTTGAGGAGGCGGGGCTGACCCCGTAGCAAGATATGACACCGTCTTTTGAAGACTGTGATTGGTTGGTTGTGCAAGAAGGAAATAAAAGAGCGCTTTTAAGAGTAGGGTTTATTATAAGCCTTCACTTTGAAATTACAGGCGTAATTTTTCTCTCTCTCTCTCTCTCTCTCACACACACACACACACACACACACACGCACACATTATATATGTATATATATTCTTTATTTTGTATTTACCATGCTGTCATACTTAACAAATTTTATAGGAAATGAACAGCGACACAATAAGGTTCTGAAAGTGCTGTCAGGCGCATACCCAAATCACCGAGTTGCATTTTTCCAGTTGCCAAATATGTTGATGTAGTTAATGTAGCGATTACGTCCATTTCTGGCGCTATGGTGTGTCAGAGATGTTAGCGTGTCTCAAATACGATCGGTCACAAACCTGATCCCTGCACGATCTAATGTGTAGCGTCTTATTAACTCTGTCATGTATTGTGTGCAACACATTTCTTCTCCCTCTTCATGTTTCGTCCATTTTCTCCACTGCTAAAAAAACCTCTTAAGCCTCTTAGAAGTCCTCGTTCGTACACCTAACAATTTTGGACCTTAAGACCTCTTTTAAGGGTTACGATGCTTTCTGAATTACTTTTTTCTTTACTAGGATCTTTTCTTTCATTTTAAGAGGAAACACCCACATTTCTAAGAATTTTCTTAGAATATTGTTACTAGGAGCAAGTCTTAGCACTAAGATTTTTCATGAATACGGGCCCTGGCCTTTCTGCGTGTTTGTTCAGGGTTTTCTCCCTGCATAGTGGGTTATATTGCCACGGTAGCCCCTGCTGTGTACCAGTGCTATGAGAAAAATAACCGAGAGCCGAAAATTAAATGATTCATTGTGATTCCCCGCTGAGGCATGACCTCTCCCCCCAGCCATTTTGCAACCATAATGTATTACATAAAATCAATTTATTCCCCTTAAAGCCAGTTATTCTCTGAACCAAATCAGGTTAATTGCCTTGAAAATGAATATCTAGCTCAGGATTAATTTGGGAACCATGGAATGAAATGGTACCTTAACACGGTCCTCATTTTAATCTCTGCTCTGATTGTGTACAGGGAGTCTCAGCACCCCTCTGTCCCATATCATTACTACGAACCGACGGGTCCGGACGAATGTGCCATGTACATCTCCCACGAGCGAGGCCGGCGAGGCAGCCACCATCGCTTCATCACAGAGAAGCGGGTCTTTGCCAGCTGGGCTCGGACGTTCAACATCCATTTCTACCAGCCGGACTGGAGTCCGCCGCCGTTACCGATTACCGATAACAGCACGGCAACCACAGCCTTTCCCCAATCGCAGAAGACGTGACTCTCACCAGAGCCTTCAAAAATCTCCAACTGCCTCAGACGGATCACTGGCTAATTCCTGTTGCCGTGTGGATGGAGCTTTACGTGTTGGATTGACTGAGAGAGACTCGGATTCAAGGGGAACTGATGCTTAAATCTTTTCTTTTGCACATTCATTGTTTCTTTAGGTACAAAAGGCATTCCAGTAGTCTGTACGAATCCATATTTCAGCAGCTTATTGAGTATCACTGGGAGTTCTTAGTTTTATGCGGTGTATAGGAAAAATTAGAAAGGGTGGAAGATCAAAGAGCTCTGGAGTGTCGAGGATCTGCCCGCAACAAAATGTGTGCTAAAGACAATGTAGAACAGCATTTGCAGGTTATTTTACTGTTGTAAAATATTATTGAATGAAACGGGATAGTCAATGAGAGAACAGAATGACGGCACTTGATTTTATCCAACTTTGAATGTGAAAAACGGTCTCTGTTAGAAGACATCAGCAGAACAGGAAATGCAAGGAAATGTCTTTTTTTTGGGATTCATTTTTATGAAAGATTATGAAGATGTACACTGTTCGCAGTGCGGCCTGAAATGTGCACTAAGAAAGTAAAAACAATGGCAATTTTTTTTATTCATGTTGAAATTATCAACCCAACGATGTCCAGTGTATTAACAACATTTACACTCTTAAAAATAAAGGTTTCTTTATTGGCGTTGATGGTTCCATGAAAAAAAGGTCAACATCCATGGAATCTTTTAACTGCAACAAGTCTATTTTACAGTGGAAAAGAATCTTTAGATTATTAAAATATAAAGAAAATAGTGGTTCTTTTAAGAACTGTCTGTCCATAGAAGGGCTCACAGTAAAAAAATTATATGATTAGTAAGTCATGGCAACTTATGGATCTGGGCCAGAACTATGTTGCTGTCTGGGTATGTTTTTACATCAAGTTGAGAAAAACTTATATGAAATTCAATTTGGTTTAATGTAATTTAAGTTGAAATGACTTGTACAACCAAGTTGAGTAGACTTAGAAAGTAAAATATTTAAGGCATGAACTGAACTAATTTTTTAAGTTGAAGTGGGTCATTTTTTTTTGTATTTTTGGAACCAAAAAATGTTTTTTCTATGGCACTGCTGTGAAGACTCCCTTTTGAAACCTTTATTTTTAGGAGTGTATAATATTTCAAAAATTTTAAAGACATTATCTTGAAATGTATAACAGGTTAATTTTAAAGTACAGCTTTTAATCCTTTTAAGTTTTTATTTTTATTTTCCTATGTTGTTATTATCCCAACTGATACTTTATTTATTTATTTATTTAATGCTTTGCTCGTATTTTTCTTTCTCAAGATAATTTCAATTTTCCAAACCCATTGCACTACTGAAAGTGTTAAACAGATAAAAGGCACAAACGATTGTACTTGATTGTGAGACTGATTTTAAATGTTTTAACATGAACAATAAACAGCTCTTTTGTTAAAAATAATAATAATAATAATAATAATATGCAGTGTGATTCTGCAGTTTTGATCGAGCTTTCTCATTTATCAAAGCTGAAATATCTAAGATGAATCCTGCTGGAATGCGTAAGGATCCACAAGACATGCAGCAGCATAAGGGCAACACAGAGCATATAAAAATGAAATCGAAACCCAACATCCATTATTTTTGTGGTCAGTCTGGAGAGGAGCGTGTCAGAGGTGTACAGGACGCACACAGGTGTAATTACGGCAGTCACAGCAGGAGGCCATGCATCGTTGACCACGACCGCGCTGCACCTGTCAGTCATGCAAATGTACACACGTGTCGGGACTGTTAAAGCAGCCGTCACATTAATGCACCCCAGATGACTGACAAGTTGGCATTGCTGTTGAATGCACAAATGTTTGCAGATATGCCGTGCAGCTATGAGTGATGAGTCGCCCTATTATAGCTTGAATTATTGCAAAAGCTACTGTTGGTTGTGTAAATGCTGAAAATGCCTGTCTGTCTTGAGGGGAAACACAAGAATTCAGCGACTATTATTTCTGTATGCTTACAGCTGTGGAGGAAATCATGCGTCACTTTGAAAAACAGGAAAAATGTTTTCAAGATAAAGTCATTCCTATAATAATAATAGGGTTGTTATCTTAATTGATCTGGCCACAATAATCGAGTCCATTTTATATTAAAAGAGAGAAATGATGCAGTTTTAAATGACACTGGTAAATAGCTAAAAGGTTAATTAAAGGAATATTCCAGGATCAAAAGTTGTTCTTTCAACAGCATTTGTGGCATACTGTTGATTACAATGCAGAATCATTTCAACTTGTTCTTTAAAAAAAGCAAAAAAACAAGGCTGTAATGAGGCTTTTACAATAGAAGTTAACAGGGCAAATGAAGCATGTGAAGCTTAAAATTTTATAAAAGCACATGCACTAATTTCCTTGTTAAAACTTGTGTTATATACACTATAGAGTTATTTACTATTCTATATTATAGAGTTGTACAGTTGTTTTTACCATTTTACAGTCATGTTAGATTTGAGATTTTTAGGTATGTTATTCAGGATTATTATAATTAACCCATTCTTATAATAAAAAAAATATTAAAAAATAAAGTAAAATAGCTGAAATAAGATAAAAAATAAATACAATCTTATTTTATTTCAGTTTCATTTAGTTTATTATTATTATTATTAACACTAAAATCAAGATTCAGTTAAGTTTAATTCACATTAAACCCACAATACAGTATGCACATGTTCTTGTTAGTGTACCACAATACCACTTTCTCATCTCCAGTTTGTGCAACACTGTAGACAATCTTTGAAAGCAGAGAGAAAACATAATGAACAGAATAGCTCAAGTGTGGCACTGTGAAATGATATTGAAAGAGAGAATTGGTGAGAAATAAAGCAATATGGGCCACTGCAGCTAGACCTAGGTTACTACATTAGGAGTCTTTCTCTTGGTGGTGTATTGATCCATGATGGCCCAGCTATTTTCCAAACAGTGAGTTGCTGACTGAGAGACAAACGTCTCCAGCTCTAAGAAAACAGAGAGATGAAATCACTGGGTGCTGAGCTATAATTAAACTCCAAATATATGAGCAGTTAAACCAACCCTGGAATTACATGCTAAATGATTTCACACCACAAAATCATGAAATGCACTGCAGAATCAAAAAGAACTCTATATATCCCCTCTGTGCCAGCTTATAATTGCACAAAAAGTCAAAAGGTCTTACATTAAACCGATATTTATATTATTAATAAAACAAATAAGGATAGATAGATCATGTTCACCTTAAAGTATTAATCTTAAATTACTAAGTATATTTTTGAAAGCAGAGTGAATCCATGTTGTCCTCTATTTATTGACGGTATTGGATCAACCGTTAAACATGTTTCAACATATTGAATTCTGTGGGGGGAAAAAAGCAAGCCTTTTAAATGGGTACTAATGAAATAGCAACAACTGGTGCATGATTAAAATATGAAATTAACAAAATTAAAATAACTTGTGAGTTAAGAGATCTGGCATCTTATAATTTACATTTTAAGAAAGCTGTATTTCATGGCCTAATAAATGTCTTAATGTACTAGGTAGGTATTTGCATACAACACAACCAGTAACTGCAGCAGGTGTTCATCCATTCACAGCTCTCTTACAACTTAACATTATGATGTTACGAGAGTTCATTTCATAATGCTTCTCCATTGTAAAAATGTGCGTTCTTTGTTCTCTTTCATTTCACGCAGAAAAAAGAGCTCCAGCTCCCTTTTCCGCTGCTTTTCTGCTTTACTTTGCTTCGAATTTAAAAGGACCAGAACATGAAGCTTTCAGAGACTTTTCACAGTAGACTTTATTCAAAACGTCACCTTTAGCCAGTTTTATAATAAAAAACATACAGCAAAATGCTAGAGAACATAAATGGGAAAAAGACAAAATGGCACTGTAGAAATTCTCGTAATGCATTTCCTCACACAACCTGAGTGCCAGTGAATATTTTAATGTGAGCTCTGCTCTACTAAACAATCCTCAGTTACCAACAGTTAATGATGCATTAGACAGACGGAACAAAAAACTGAATTAGACAGTCCAATTTGTCAATCTCTCATTCACACTTGCTGTGTAGCTGGGGGTGAATTCGGTCGACCCCTTTTAGAGCACATTCGTAACAGTTCAAGTGCAGCGGAGATGCTAATGGACAGATACAGGACATAGCCACAGGCAAATGGAGCTGTTTGGTTGCTGTACATGGAAATATTGTTTGTTGTCCATTAATTCCTCACAATTATTCCAGGATGATCTCATGAAAATGTCTAAGTCATAAAAAAAAGAGAGAAAAAAAAAAAATTTTGCTTAAAAAACAAAGCCTATTTTAGGAGAAATGAAATATTTTTACTAATTTCATGACATTTTCTACCCACTTCTTGTCAGTCAGTTGCCAGCAGCTTAATATGTGTGAAAAACAATTTCATTCTCATTGCTATAATTGGAAAATAAATGTTATATCATTTAAATTAAGGACAGTAGAGATTATACATCATGTTATCATTTGTTGTACTTAATTTGATGCATGCTGATTAAAAAAGCATCTCTGTATTACAATGAGATGTTTCTTTTCATTAAGATAATGAAGAAAAAAAGCAATGATCCTAAAATGGGCTTGATTTTCTTTATGCTAAATAATTACTCATTTTCTGTGGTGAAATACGACCCATGCATTATTTGTGTACCCTGAAAAGTAGTGTCCTTTACCACTTTAAATAACCATTAAATAATGAGAATGCAAATTATAAAGTGCAACTGAAACAACAGATCATCAATTGCATATATAGATTTAGATTATCTGTTTAAAAAAAAAAAACATCTCATCCCACTAAGAACAAATGAAGGAATCTGGGAGGAGTGCATGCCCTCATTACAATTTACAATTCAACATGTGCCATTAACAATGTTAGAAAATAATTTCACTTTGCTCTGGGTTGAAGAGATGAAACTATAACTGGAAATTGAAGAACAAACAAACATACAAACAAACAAACAAAAAAACTATCAAACAAACAAGAAGTATGCTTCTCCCTGCAAGCTGTCTGTGTGTGTTTAGTTCAAACGAAAGTCCCTGTGTGAAATTCAAATGGATTTCACTACTGAGCTCCAAACAACAAAGACTGTTTGAACGTAAGAAGTCAGTGCATGTCACTTTCAAAAAATGATACACAGCAAAACCCAAAGAAAACAAACTTGCATCAAGAAATAAATAAAACCTATTCCTGACCAAATCAATCATGAACAAAGTTAGGGTGGACTCTTATGAAAGCGGTGGGTTCTTTGACCTCTGCGGTGCTGGCAGGGATGAATCAGAAGATGTGTTTGAGATGTTTGATGCCATAGGTCTTGAAGAACACCAGCAAGATCAGAGTCCAGAGTCCCAGAATGAAGCCATCAGGAGGGTGCCAGTCTTTCTGCTTGGGTTTCTGTGAAGACACGTCAGCGACAACTCAGATGAGTCTGTTTCATATCATGAAGGACTGAATTTCATTTGCTCTTGATGTACGATGCAAGCATACGGTAAGTGTCAAACAATGTCCTCTCTGGTCCAAAACTGTTTCCTGAACACATCACAATGTAATACAGGCTTTACAGAGAGGCTGTTATCGAAGGACAGGAAAGCACAAAACTGCCAACAGTAAATATTATTACCAACCATAAACCTTTTCAACACTTTAGAAAGCGCTTACAGGAAAACATTGTTTCCCATTTAACAGAAAAAAAAGAAAGCAAGAAGTAATGAAATAAAGAAAGAAAGAGCAAAATGAACAAAGGATACGTGAACAAACAAACAAAGTTGAAAGAAAGTGAATCAACTACAAAATAAACAACAAATGAGAGAAAGAAAACAAAAGAACAACTGGAAGAACCACATTTAAAGAATGAATGAGGAAAAGAGCAAGCAGACAATAGAATAAAAAAATGAAAGAGCATGTGAAAAATGTAAGAATGAACAAAAGAGAACACAAAAAGAAAAGAATAGGGAACACTTATTAACTATTAACTACGACTTTTCCCTCAATAAATTCCTAATTTGCTGCTTATTAATAGTTATTAAGGTAGTTGTTACGTTTAGGTATTGGGTAGGATTAGGGATGTAGAATAAGGTCATGTAGAATAAGGCATTAATATGTGCTTAATTACTGCTAATAAATGGCTAATATTCTATTAATATGCATGCTAATTAGCAACTAGTTAAGAGACCTTAAAATAAAGTGTTACCGAAAGATCAAATAAATGGTAATGAATATGAGCAAAGAAAATCTAATCAGTCAAATTACAGGAAAATAAATAAATAATCGAATGGAAACATGGACAAATGAAAAACAATGAAAGAAAGAAAAAGGAAAGAAAGACAATGCATGAGAGAAAGAAAGAGCAAACCAAAAAAATGAAAGAAAGAACAAAAAGGAGGAAAGGAAATTAAATCTAATCAGACAAATTAGAGGAAAAGAAAAAAAAAAGATATGCAGACTCACGTATGCAAACATGCACTTTAACATCAGGACTCATCCGCCTCACTCAGTGTTTGCACATTTATAGCTACATCATCACTTTGTGTATGAATATTATACATTTAAATCACCCACCATTAAACATGCATCACCAGACATGCATTTATATGCTAATGCAGACTGAATATTTTACTGAGAAGAAAGATTTAACCTCTAAAAAGAAAGTGCTCCTAACTTTTCCAATTCTAACAGAGGGGCTTGTGAGGGCCTTTGCTGCACTGTAGGTGAACATGAGTGCGTTTAACTGCAGCCCTTCATTATCAACCTAAATACAGCTACAGCCTGAGGCCAGACTCAATGCTGACCTAGAAACCAGGCGCATGTACGTATACACACTGACCACCAGAGTGCACATAACCTGACTCGCAGATGCCACTGGAACACCGGAAAAGAGCTTTGTATGAGACATTTTGCTTTGGGGAAAGATACTACAGAACATTGGTGCATTGTTTATGCCTTTGAGCACACTCGCATTCAAGGTCCGATCATCATCGCTTCGGTAAACATGCAATATATGCATTTGAAGGAACAATTC
This sequence comes from Acrossocheilus fasciatus, assembly GCA_036784905.1. NCBI lineage: Eukaryota > Metazoa > Chordata > Actinopteri > Cypriniformes > Cyprinidae > Acrossocheilus > Acrossocheilus fasciatus. Next base: position 7,542,064 of record CM071939.1, on the reverse strand, counting down.
ATCCTAAAAGGAAAAATCTGTAATTATTTTTCTCACCCTTATGTTGTTCCAAAAAAAAAAAGTGTTTTGTAGAACAGAAAAGGAAATATTTTGAAGAATGTACTTGGCACTCATTTCCATACAATAAAAGTGAATGGGGAATAGCTCCAAAATGTCAAATATGTGTACTATATTCCAAGTAATACAATAGCTTTGTGTGATGAACAGACTGGAAATATTACTGAAAATATTGTCCTCGGCTGTCTGCATCCATTCTAACATGGTCTTTTGTGGGGTCAATAAGACAAATAATTGACAAAATCCTAAATAAAGAGAAGGAAAATCTTCTAAAATGTAGTAAACAAATTCTTAAAAGCTCGAGGGCTTTTTATAATCGTTTCTACTTTGCCTTGTCAAAAACAGGAAAAATTATTTGATCCTGGCTCTAGTGTTATGTTAGTATTATTTATATCATATACAGTGGTGTGAAAAAGTTTTGGCCCCCTTCATGATTTTTTAATTTTTTGCATGTTTGCCACACTTTAATGTTTCAGATCATCAAACAAATTTAAATATTAATCAAAGATAACAAGTAAACACAACATGCAGTTTTTAAATGAAGATTTTTATTATGAAGGGAAAACAAAATCCAAACCCACATGGCCCTGTGTGAAAAAGTGCTTGCCCCCTCCTATTAAATCATGAAACTGTGATTAACCACATTATTTTAGAAAGCTGAGTTAAATTTCACTAGCCAAACCCAGCCCTGATTACTGCCAGATCAGAAACAAAATAGTTGACGTATTAGTCTGGCAAGGGTTATAAAGCCATTTCTAAGGCTTTGGGACTCCAGCAAACCACGGTCAGAGCCATTATCCACAAATGGAGAAAACTTGGAACAGTGGTGAACCTTCCCAGGAGTGGCCGGCCTACCAAAATTACTCCAAGAGCACAAGGACGACTCACCCAGGAGGTCATAAAAGAACCCAGAACAACATCTAAAGAACCGCAGGCCTCACTTGCCTCAATTAAGGTCAGTGTTCATGATTCAACAATAAGAAAGAGACTGGGCAAAAACAGCATCCATGGGAGAGTTCCGAGGCAAAAGCCACTGCTGACCAAAATGAACACAAAGGCTCGTCTCACATTTGCCAAAAAATATCTTGATTATCCCCAAGACTTTTGGGCAAATATTCTGTGGACTGATGCGACAAAAGTTGAACTTTTTGGAAGGTGTGTGTCCCGTTACATCTGGCGTAAAACTAACACAGCATTTCATAAAAAGAACATCATGCCAACAGTCAAACATGGTGGTGGTAGTGTGATGGTCTGGGGCTGCTTTGCAGCTTCAGAACCTGGATGACTTGCCATAATTGATGGAACCATGAAGACAAATCCTGAAGGAGAATGTCTGGCCATCAGTTTGTGACTTCAAGCTCAAGTGCACTTGGGTTATGCAGCAGGACAATGATTCCAAACACAGCAGCAAGTCCACCTCTGAATGTCTCAAGAAAAACTAAATGAAGGTTTTGGAGTGGCCAAATCAAAGTCTGGACTTAAATCCAATTGAAATGCTGTGGTATGACCTTAAACAGTCCATTCATGCTCAAAAACCCTCCAATGTGGCTGAATTAAAACAATTCTGCAAAGAAGAGTGGGCCAAAATTCCTCCACAGAGATGTAACAGACTCATTGCCAGTTATCGCAAACGCTTGATTGCAGTTGTTGCTGTAAAGGGTGGCACAACCAGTTATTAGGTTTAGGGGGCAAGCACTTTTTCACACAGGGCCATGTGGGTTTGGATTTTGTTTTCCCTTCATAATAAAAAACTTCATTTAAAAACTGCATGTTGTGTTTACTTGTGTTATCTTTGATTAATATTTAAATTAGTTTGACGATCTGAAACATTAAAGTGTGACAAACATGCAAAAATTTTTAAAGGGGGCCAACATTATATATATAATGCACACATACACATACATATCCTCAGCACATTTACATGGTGCAGGATGAGGTCTCTTGCTCGAACTGACAGTAAGATATCAATAATGAGTGGCCTTCATTTGCATAATACATTGCAGCTGAGGGTGGAGGACAGCGGAGGAGGCGTCCTGAGTGCTGAGGTAGTTAACCTCCACAGCTAAGAGGGGCATGGGAGGTTGAAGATTCCACATAAGGGGCTTCTCACATGGCTGAACACGGACTGATGGATTGACTCTGACAGACTGCTCAGTCCACCTCCGGGAACAGTCGAGGAACTGAGCTGGAGTTAACTAGAACCACACTAATGAGGAAGAGGAGGACGGAGTGAGATTATTCAGAGATTATTACCACTTGAAAAGTCAGGTTAAAAATTGTTTAGATCATGATGTTGGGACTTTGGAAGGCACTCACAAGTAAGGGACACAGTCCTTTGATAGTCAGTTATGGGATCAGACATTTTCACCTGGCGAATGATGAAATGGTTGAAAAATTTCAGACACGGCAGGAGGAACGCAAGAGACCAGAATATCAAAGAGTCTTGGGGATGGACTCTTTTGATTTGTACCAGGAAGTAACCACCCAGAACACTCCAGCCACGTCATAACAACATGCTAAAATCACCTGAACTGCGTAGCATCGGCCAGATGGGCTAGTCATTATTGCAAAACAAACCTGGAAAGCTTGATCAGGACGGGTCTTTCATCATCATGAGGGGGTTTTCATTTGACAAGCACCAGCTGACTCTATATAAGTGGCTCCCAAACTTTTTTTGTCAGACAAATAAAACAAAATATTTGAATGTAATATTCATTTTTTATTTTACACTACAAGTAAAATACTAATATTTATGTCTTAATATCTTCACTTTCAAACATTCAAACCCTTGGAATATCTCAAAATTACAAGCTTTTATTTTGGCAGAATACTGTGGAAAATGCCACAAAAATATTGAAAATTATGCAAATCTGTAAATAAAGTAAACCTAGCACACATTGTGTTCCCAAATGCATGTGAAACTCGCAGCACATGATGGAGTTTGCTTCATTTACTGGCAACTGAGAAGCTGAATACACCAGATCACCAGCTGCTTGCATAAACAAAGTACCGCAATTTGCTTTGAAACACGCAGAGCAGACTATACAATTGTTTAATTCAATCAGGGTCTTTGATTTGATAATTGCACTAAGCTATATCGTGATTATCGTGCAACTCCATTTATTATCATTTACATTGGCTATAATTAATTATTAGCTTTTCATCAGCCCCCAAACCTCCTGCAGTTTCCTTACAACCCCCCCACCCCTTTGGAAAACCCTGATTTATTATGATCCTGCTTATTACATGCTTATTATATAAATAAATAATTTCACCCAAATCAATATTTCATGTCCATTTACTTATTTTATTATGTGAGAACAATGGGAGTGCTATAAAAGATGTGGAACTAGAAGAATGTAGGAGATCACACAAAATAATAACAGAGCACTCTTGATTCTGATTCTCTGACACAGGTTTTGATAACTGCATGGCTCTGAAGTACTTCCAGATCTGAGCCGCATTGCAGTTACATTTCACTTTGCCAAATAATATCTGTTATTTCAAAGAGTTGTGTAGTCTACCACAGAAAAAGATGCAAGAAAAACAATGATATTGTGCCAAAGCAAACTCGCATACAATACAGAACCTTGTTGTCAGTATATAACACCCTTCTACTCACTGTAAACATGTGCTCATAATGTTTTATCAATAATTCAATGATTTGATCACAGAGTACAGCGTTTGACCAATTAGAATTAAGACTTGTGAATTGAGAATCGGAGGCCTAAGGAACGAAGTTAACTGCATAAGAATGGAGTTGTATGTTTCTGTAGCAGTATTTAAATGTTCAATAACAAATTATTACTAATTATGCCAATCACTATGATGCGCTTGTTTTGAGGGTGAGAAAAACTATTTTCACCACTGTATGTACTAAACTGCTTCAAATCTATCAAGATTATTGTAACTACAGCATACAATACATACTAGTTTCCATGGAGATTAAGACCTCTGTAAAGCTGCTCCATATTGAATCTGTATTTTTCTTGTGTTCTGTTAAAACCGAATGCCTTTTACTCTGTTACAGTTTCATGTGGACACCAAAGTACATAGAACATATGCCATCATGACTTTCCTCAATGTTTTAAAAATAATAGTATTATTTATTTATTTACGGTATTTTTATCCTAACGTGACTAACAAGCCAAACAATCATGCTCACATAAGTAGATTTTTGGATGAACTATACCTTTCAGACACTTAAAACTGTTGCTAGAAGGATGAACATGAGTCAAGTGTGAACACAGTTCATGTTTAGTCTTTTTTGTCTAAAATGATTAGTCAATAATTAGTCAATTATTAGTCTAAAAAACCCTATATTTAAATTAGTGCTGTCAAACGATTAATCGCATCCAAAATAAAAGTTTTTTGTTCACATAATATATGTGTATGCTGTGTGTATTTATGTACATATACATAAATCCACATACAGTATATATTTTGAAAATATTTCTGTTTATATTAATATAATTGATATTATATATATAAATATTTTAAATGTATAAACATAACATTTTCTTAAATATATATATGCTTGTGTGCTTTTATACATAGCGCACACACACACATATATTATGTGAACAAAAACTTTTATTTTGGAAGCGATTAATCACTTGACAGCACTAATTTAAATCTGAAACCACTGTAAAATCATATGCTGAAAAAAAGAAAAACACTGAAAATACTCAGGTAACACGTTTCAGGGTTTTGGTTTACTGTAACGTGATTTGTCCTAGAGTTTTACATATTACAGAAAATTATGGAAGATTGTTTCCACCACTGAATAAAAAAAATTTAAATGGTAATTGTGACTTTTTCATCTCACAATTTTGACATTTTTCTCATAATTGCGAGTTTACTATTTCTTTTTATCTCAGAGTTGTGATATAAACTTGTATGAGTTACAAAGTCAGAGTTACAAAACATGACAAGAGTTACAAACTTGTATGAGTTACAAAACATGAGTTACAAAGTCAGAACTATGTGACATAAGCTTGCAATTGTGTGTTACAAAGACAGAATTACAAGATATAAACTAACAATAATAAGAAAATGTCAAAATTGTGAGCTGCCTTTTCCCTTTGAACTGGAGTTTATATCCCACAGTTCTAAGAAAAAAAAATCGAAATTGTACGATATAAACTTGCAATTGCGAGAAAAAAAGAATTGCAAGTTTATATCGCAGTACTTTCTGGGCCCTATCATACACCTGGTGCAATGCGATGCCAGGTGCAACACAAGTGTTTTTTGCTAGTTTCAATCCGACGCAGTTATCATTTTCACATCCAGCGCCACGTCGTTTAAATAGCAAATGCACATCTATTCGCCCATGGGTGTGCTGATCTGAAAACGAGACGTGTTCAGGTGCACTGTTGGCACGTTGCTATTCTGAGGCAACTGAAAACGATTGCGCCGTTGACCAACTAAAACCTGGTCTAAAGTCAATGGCGCAGTATTTTTATTTATTTTAAGGGCGCGTTAGAAAATATGCACCTATAGGTGGATACACAATACGCGTACACTCAGCTTATTACACGCACAGGGACACACAGCAGCATACAAACAATGCCAAATATTAAAAATGAACATTACAATGTAAAAGATTATTATTGCGTACGCTTAAACCTTGTGTACGAGCAGATCTTGCAAATTCTGCCATGTAACTAGTGAATCTGCCATGGTGCAAGCGCAACTGGATTTAAAGGGAATGGGAGATGAGACTTTGATTACTTTCTTGCACATTACGCCCAAAACACACCCATTACTCATTAAGAGAATAGGTACAAACCTTTTGGACCATGCACCTGGCATGCCGACCATTTTTCCATCGTTAAAATTTGCAGAAGGGGATTCGGACACGACCTAAGTGCACCTGCGCCATTTGCTTCAGACCATGCACTTATATTGTTAAAATAGGGGCCTACATCTCAGAGACTCGCACTTATGGCAGCACATGCGCATTGGCTGGTCTAGACTGAAAAATAAGCTTTTTTAACGCTATGAGCATAAGGAACACGATTTATGGGGCAGTTCATTTCAGATTTTTGTTGGTGATTTGAAATGTGTAATTCAACTGTGAGTTCAGCAAGCAGTTTTTGAGATATCAGGATTCCTCTATTCATTTAAATAGGACTTGGATTTGGATGTCCGAAATAGCTGCCTGGAGGCGTTGCAAATATGGCCGCTGATTGAACATAATTTCCCTGAAAGGGACTTTGGTAGAAAACACCTAGAAGCTTTAAGGTTTTGGGTCATGAACAAACTGGTGAACATTGAAAAAAAAAAAAAAATCTTCTTTAACAATTCGGCATAAGAAAATAAGTCAAGTAAAGAATGACATGAGGGTGAGTAAATGACCCAATTTTCATTTTTGGTTGAACTATCTGTCCCTTTAAGTTCTCTGAATTGAAATTGTACTGCATTCTGCTGGAATGGAAACTCTGCCATCAAACCTCATGCTATTCAGTGAGGAAATTATTTTCAGTTTGACTGGTTCACAACCCAGCCAAAAAGGACAAAAGGAGTACAGCCATGCATCCTCCTCCTTCGGCTTTGATTCCCTAAAGCCATAGCGCTGAAGCATCAAACTGTCAAGCCAACAAATAACCATTCAAAGCTGAAGACAAGCATTCTCAGAGCAAAATCATCACAACAAGCAGAGTAATTGAGTTTGGAGAAAAGCACCTTCAGCTGAGTACACTGTGATTAGTCTCTGACATTTAAAGCCTGATTTAGAAGCGAGAACGATCGCTGCACAAAGGGGATAACCTCATCCTCAGCCAGAGATAGACGGGTTGACGCAAGAGACAGCACGACTAACAAGTGCTCTTGGAAGAAAAGATGAGGTTACGGTCCAGTGTTCCCACTGCTATGACCTCATACACTGACTATATTTTTTAAATTCATTTATTTGACTATAATGAATTGTGGCCGCAGACAGAACTGTTTATTAGCATTAGCAGTCTGCATTGTTTAAGCAGCCAATTCATTAAAATAATTATGTACACGACAGGTCAAATTTTGGAATAATTATATATTTTTTTTAAATCTTTTTCAAAGAAGTCTCTTGTGCTGACCAAGACAAGTCGGCTGATTTTAGTAGATTTTAAAATGTCATTTATTCCTGTGATTTCAAAGCTGAATTTTCAGCATCATTACTCCAGTCTTCAGAATCACATGATTTTTCAGAAATGATTATAATATTCTCATTTGCTATAAAGATTGCTTTTTTCAAATAAATATCTTTTGAACTTTCTATTAAATCAAAGCACCCTGTACCCCTGTATGTAAAAAACAAAAAAATGATAGCCGTTTTCAACATTGATAACAATAAGAAAAATTATCAATAACTAGGCATCAATAATAATGAATAACAAAGAAGCAAATATGCATGCTACAGTGATAATGTGATCATGTGGATCATGTGAAAACTAGAGTAATGGGCATTGAGATTAATTCAGATTTGCCATCACAAGGATAAATTATATTTTAAAACATTAAAATGTAAAAAAAAAGCAGTTCTTTTAAATTTAAATAACATTTTATAATATTAATTTGATGAGGATAAGAGACTTCTTTCAACAAATAAATAAATAAATAATAAAAAATAATAATGATAAGAATGGGTCTTTAAAAGGCAGAAAGTGAGCTCGACTACACACCGCGTATCCATATATATGGAGTTATAATGCTCTTCTCCTTCAATTTATCATCATTTGATGAATTACTTAATTTTATTTATTTACTTATTTTATTTATTAATTTTACATATTTCTGTAAAATTCACATTAACATGATTACTCAAAAAAGTCAGATTACCACCACTTAGAAAGTAGGGATATTTATTCATGAAAATGAATTGAACTATTGTCTGGTGCACAAATAGTGCTTGGTTAAACTGGACTGCGGGTGATTAGTTTATATAATGCAGATGTTACTGCATGCAAAGGTGATGCAACTATTCAGTGAATTCGGCCAATAGTCTCAAAGAAACTGAAAACATAATTATACATCCTTGGTGTATATTGCTTTGGCTATCTTAAATATATGCTCTTCTCAAATGCTCTTTTAATATGTCCATCTTAAGAGTTATTTCACTTTGATCATTAAACTTTTTTTAATCTAAGAAGAGACATCTTAAACTACTGAATATCTGAAAACTTTAAACTGATGTTGGCTCACAGAGAATTACCTTAAAGTATCAGTCATCAACAAATTTTAACTGGCCTATGGCTACACTGCAAATTAAACATGTAAATCACTTCTGAACAGAGGTTGGAAAAATGATGGTATTTTTATGATGGTATCAGTCTACACAAGTTTTAAGAATATCTTGATCGAGGGAAGTACAAAAGAATATCCCTTAGGTCAGCAGAAGGCATAATTAGAAATAATATTTAAATTATGTATTATCTTGCAGTAATTAAGTATTTCTAAATTTACATTATAATACCAAAGTTACTTTTTTTTTCAAATTAGTAATTGTTTTATATTTATTTACAAATACAACTGGAAGACATTCCCATTAATGTAGTCATAGTGAGAAAAAAAGTATTGTTCTCTTATGTATAGAATTATTAAAATAACTAATTTAAGAATAAAAGAACAATAATGTTTAAAAGTAACACTACCCGTTAGTGGGTGATTAAACTTTAAAGGGCTCTTGAAAGTCTTTATACCAACTTAACTCAAAGTGACGAGTCTTTGGTTTGATAAAAAAAAAGTCAATTTAGCACTTTTATAACACTAAAAAACCTTCTTTTGAAACAGAGCAAGAAAACTCCTTCATTATCTGTGACGAGTGGCCACAGGAGAATCTGACCTGAAAACCACACACTTATTTTTTGAGCATTATATTTATTCAGTTTTTCCAATTTTCACAAAACAGTTCCTGCATCACACCACTGCACATTTGCATTAAATTCTGCTATCTCTATGACATTCCGATCCCTTGTAATGTTTTTTTTTTATTATTATAACAGGTCTTAAAATTGCTTAGAAAAAGTGCAGAAAGTTACACACCACAGTTAGGCTTCCATCATGTCCTAACTAACAGTGACAATGTAAAAGTTTTGTCCAGAAGTACTTTATCCATCCAAACTACATTTTTCGAAGTGACAAAATGACAGCCAATCAAAACATATTTGATGTTTAATATTCAACTGAGGATCATGATTTTGACCCATAAGATTTCACTGTGGGTGGGTCCCCTTCTAGAAAAAACAACATTTATTTTCCATGTTTTCCACATAGTTCACATGTGATTTTAACGTGTAAATGTCACATATTCAAAATTATTCTGCACATGTGCAATTTTCATGTTAGAAATCCATAAAATTCATGTCGATTTTCTGTACAGGTCTACCATGCACAACGCCACTGAAACTAAGCGAGTAACAAAATGTCCTGTTACTTGCCGTCTCTCATGGTTGCAGCTGGATAGGACAAAAAGTAGCTTACATTTCATCATACCTGGTTAGGACACCATGTTAGGGGTTTACCTTAGCCAGTATCACTAATAAATTGAAATTGAAACTGAGAAATTGGAAGAGTTTGGACATACAGAGAACGGCAAATAAAGAACTGATTTAAAAAAATCTCTCATCAGTAAGTTCATACGAGATCACAGCGTTTGGTCTTCAGACGGAATCATTTCAAATGCTTGGACATTTTGTCCAGAAGTAATATTTTAATAAAGGAATCAGTAAAGAGACTCTCAGCTCCACATTCTCACTAATAAAAATTAATGAAAGGAAAGAAAGAGATGGATATAGAGAGATCAAAGGTTCTGATGTAGTCTGCATGAGGCCAGTAACCGAGTCCAGCACGCAGTGGGAGGGAGCGTCCAATCATCAGATTGCAGACTGAACGAATGCTAGAGTCGACTCATCCCGCTACATATCGCCTGCATTACCCCACTGAATAGAACATTCACATATTTATGAATGCCATCTGTAAAGCTCCGTTATGACAAGTTAGATATCATCAATCATGACAGCCCTGAATCCTTAGCAATATCCTGTAGCCCTCCTGATGATTTCTTAAACCCACTGGGGTTTGGCCGGCAAAACCACTGTATCAAAAATTGACAGGTGTTCCTTCAGTCACAACTGAATATGACAATCCCTGTATCACACTCTGGAAAATATTCAGAAGTAGCCTATCAAAGAAAAAGCAATACTGAAATATGTCAGAAATTTAGGAGAAGTACTACAATAGTCAGTTTCCACTAGGGATGTCAATTCTCGATCATTTCCATGATCGATCGTCGTTTAAATTAACGATCAATTACATATTTATACAAAATAAATTAATATTGTTTCTGTTTTAATGTACTTTTAAAGTTTGGATCCCATTAACAGCGTAATTTGTACGTTAGTGTGTTATTTTCACCAAAGATCCAGCCCTGTCACCGTCACTCACAGCCGTTTGCACGTGTTTTGCGCATGAACCGCACGCACCCCAAAATTAAACTGCTTAATCGACCATTGATAGCTTTAATCGATTGGCTCTCTTAGCGAAAATTAATCGATCATCGGTCAATCGTTGATATCCCTAGTTTCCACCTATAACATTTGGTTCATTCCAAGGTGGTTTGCAAGGATTTTGGCTGATATGTGAATACCGGAAATGAATTCAGACCTCTCTAAGGCCAGAAACATAGCTGAAAATAGACGGACGCCAGGATGAGAATACGGTGATTAAATAAATAATCAGATGTAAATTAAATGCAAATGACACTCGGAAGTAAACTGCTGTAAAAACAGGAGAATATAGTAAATTTCTACAACTGCAAAACAAAACAATAATTATTGCATTTTCATTTCTTTCCAAATAAGGGAGAAATTATATAGAGAGATGGATTATGGCAGCAGATGTCAAAAGTATAGTCACTCCCTATGCAGCTCTATTAAAAAGAGCTTTGTGAACTAGTTTCCTTTAATTTAATGCCAGGGTAAAAATAAAATAAAAAACCTTTATAGTAAAATAACTCTATTATAGTGATATAAATGTGCATTCATACATTTAAAAAATGCTAGATTTACAAAGTTAAAAAAGAATGTTAATGTTAATGAATGATAATGAATGATAAATAGTCATTTCACACCAAAGGAGATGCAAAAAAGAGAAACAAAACACATATGAATGTTTCTTTCCCACCAAGAGTGAAATGAATATGAGTCAGGCTTCTGTCAGGAAATGTAAATTTACGCCTGGGATGACAATATTTAAAGAGAAGCAAGTTCAACACTTTCATTTCAATAATAAAATACGTTAATAAAAAGATAATTTAATAAACTGAGATTAAATCCATAAAGTATGACTGGATTATTTTACAAATTATTTAAGTACTGCTGGTTTACATAAAAATCTGTGTTTTCATTTCCTTGTGTTTTCGTTCATTTTGATGAATTATCTTCTTTTTTTTGTGCGAGTGGGATGAGTAATAAGCACTGGGGTCTATATTTCAGAAGCATACATATTTACCATGAGTACATTTTACTACAGTTTTATCTTAAAATGACCATTAACTTCAGTAAATCACGTTATTGCTATTATTTTAATAAAAAAGCAATTAAATGAAAAGAGAAATGAGGTCAATGCAAAAGCTGTTGCTTAGGTGAGTGATTTGGATTCACCTCCTTTGAAATAAATACATATTTCAGTTGATAATGGGTTTCCGTAAGCATACTGTTAAACCCTCAGCATGCTGCTTTCCAACCATTTCCTCGTCTACACTTTCCAACAACAACTATAGTCTTACCTGATGAATAATTTCAGCCACTGGAAGTTGGTCCACATACGTCAAAGATTCGATTTGCATATCGCCACTTCCAGACCTGAGGGGAAAAAAACCATAATAGATAACAGTATTAACAGCAGACAAAACAAGGCCTTTTTTAAATATAATGTTTTCAAACTTTGCCTGCGGTAAAAACTAAACAAACGACTTGTTTTGTGTTCCGTAAAATTGAAGCACCCTCTAATCTAGCTACATTAATATGCAGTGGGCTGAAGAAGCCAAAGCCTCACCACCGTCAGCCATCCCCTCCACAATTGCCCACAGTCTGTTAGTTTGAGTGGTGGGATGATGTTTTGGCCCTCATGTAGGCCAGCAAAGCTCAGGACCAGACGAAAGAGTCTGCTTCAGCCCGGCTGTCTGCGACTTCATACACGAGTGGCTGCTGAAATTAAATTCAGTATGCAGCTCTCAATTCCACACAACAACTGACTGAGACCGAGTGTGATCTGGAGTGGAAGGTACCAAAACAAAAGCAAATTGTCTCCGATAATGAATGGAGGGAAGAAAAGAGAACGTGGTAGAAAGCCCCCATGAAATCCCATTGGACTACATTTTTGTGGTAACTGTAATAATATGTATCTATATTTCGCTAAAGAAAAACATGCATTCGGAGTTAGCTGTAGCTACACTATACGGTTAGCTGACAAATAAAACAAATCGAGCATTTTAAATATGTATTGGTTGATGTGGGGGTGATGATTGACAGGTAATTTCAGAGGTGTCTTTGCTATTCACTGAACAAGCAGCAAACAAACTGAAAAGTGTTTGCATGAAGAATGAGGACCGGAGGTTAACAAAACGACTGTAGCGCAGCTATGTGTTGGAGAGTGGAGGCAATTGGTAATCTATAGCTGGGCACAGCATTTCAGACGACAAATCATTCTTGTATTTCAATGAGAAGCCTGGGCAGCCAATTCACGGCCCACCGGGATGAGGCTTTTTCTGTTAGTTGACAAAATGGCCTGTCGTTCTAGCCATGTGTATAGTGTATGCACATTGAACCACTTTTGGTCTCAGTTCAAATGGCTAGACTTGAATTACTGCAAAACGGAAAAGCAACAAGAACACAGCTAGATTATTTACTGTGAGCCTGTCAGCTACAACATCTGCACTCGAGCAATGGAACAGCAATAAAAACATTGCAGTAGCAATGTAACAAATGGTTTTTCACTGTTTCATACTGACAAGTAATAAAATAAACTACATTTTTTAATTTACAGTTTTCAGAAGAAATTGCGAGTGGTGTTTACCCATGCAAAACTCAAGCACAATGCCAGCAATAAGGTTGGTTGCTTACTTAGCCGAGTCAAGAGAGCCCGCCTTCTTTATGAAATTTTGATCCCAAGATCTAGATGCATACCAATATCTCAGATTCATCCTTCAAATCCTTATTGAGAAGCTCCTCAACAAGCCATACAGTTCAAGATGTAATTCATGTAAAAAACAATGCAGGACAAGATACGCAACAAGATGCTGTAGTATGTCTGAATTTCATTCATAACTACCCATATTCATATTACATAAAACATTCTTTTTTTATCGGTCACTAAGTACGTTCAAATTAGGGCTGGGCGAAAAAAAGCTAACAATCATTATTGCGATATAATTTTCCTCGATAAAACGACAACAAGAGTTCGATAGAGTGATAAATGTTCAATATAATGTTTATGCACCAAATGCAGAATGAAACTGTGCTACTCATTTGAACCATGCCACACTGACCATTTATCCGCTCGGCTCAAAGTTTAAACAGCTGCGCAGCGTGAGATTACAAGAGCAGATGCGTTTTCTCGCTGATGAGTCTCGGTCACACGAACACTAAACAGCGCTGTGAGATCCAGTGTAAGGCTCATTTATGATATTATTAATGTAGACATGAACTAAATTTATTAAAGGAGTAAGGGAATATATTTTCAGTATTTCTTTGTGATTAAGCTATAGCGTTTGAGCATTTATACTAAATGTATACTACTGTTTTTCATATAAATACCTAGAAACTATACATAATATGTGTGTGTACAGTGCATTGTGTACTGTGTATATTTATCATGTATATATGTGCGTGTGTGTGTGTGTGTATATATATATATATATATATATAAATATAAATAATATATATTTACCATGGTATTGAGGTGCTATATGTGTGGTTTTAACTTATCATGATCTGTATGCTACTATGGAAGACCAGTGGTTAATTTTAATAAAACTTAAACAGTCAGAATAATTACATTTCACCATATGGAAATGAGGTAATAAAGATTTGAAATTTATCATGATAATTATCAATATCAACTGATATGAACAATTTTATTGTGATAATTTCCAATTCAGATGTAGTACTCAGACAGTATGTGATTTTGAACGCACCGCTAGAGCAGTGGATATATTATGAGCCCTCTTTAATGTGTCTTTAAATGCTTCCATTACCTCTGTCCGTTTCTTCTCTTTTCACCAAGCTGAACAGCCATTCAGCGTGATCTTTCACTTACGGACTACTCCAATTAAACTCCAATTAAAAAAAAAAAAACATGCAGACAGGAGTTCACCTAGTGACAACAGTGCCAAAAACTAGGCCAACAGAGGCTTATCAATGGCCCTACATTGGCCGATGGACAATCGTCAGATTGATGTGTCACAGCCATAAAAGTCCTCATGAAATCAAAACTGACCCTATTTTACTTAGTGCACATTACTATTCATGCAGTGAACAATTAATCAACGCAAGTTAATCCACAAATGTTTGTCTTCATAATCTTTAATCTAAATATGAAAATTTACTTCCCCTTTGGAATGGCATTCCTCTGTTGAGCTTGGGTTGAACAAGTTAGAGATGGTGAGGAGGTGCGCTAAAATCAAGCTCTGCCCTCTCATTTATTCATTCAGTATTCTGTTTTACTCTGAAATACATCACAATATTGAAGTAAAGTCAGTCGCAACATATGGTTCATGCAGACTTTAAATTGAAGCTCTGCTTTGTTGCATCACCAACAGTCGTTCTTGCATAAGCCGCTGGTAATTGGCAACTCTCATTGAAAACTGATGCCTTTCTATCGATATACCACTGTAAATTGCCGTTAGTGCGAAAGCATCTTCCGATTCTTGTTGAAAACTGTAAGCACGAGCATTAGTAATGATACTTGCCTTAGCAAACACCACTAATAAGCGCCGAAGCATTTCAGGAAATATGTGCCAATGCAAGCTAATGAATCATTTAAAGAGACTCAAAATTATTCAACATCCGTCACTGCAATTTTGCAACTATTTTACAGGATGAACTTTTAATCAAAGAGTTTTGGTAAATTTATAAGAAAAACCATCAGAAGGTGTCTGGAGAGGGTGAGTGTGTACTGAGAGTACACTTTCATTTCCTTTATGCCCACGCCGCACCTCCTGATTTATTTTTCATTTCGTAACATCACCTGACATTTAATTACTTTGAGACTTGAGACCTGCACTAGGCAGTCAACATCATCACCCTGGGCAAACCTGAATTACAATACAATCTCGTAAAGAGTGGGCACGTATCATAAAGACGAGTGGGGAGTCTATTAAACCGTCCTCCTCTGTAAAACTTAATTTACCTAATGGAAGCCCTCTGATACAGCAGCAGAGACTGCGGAGGAAAAGAGGCGGAAAACAGGATGGCTGCAGAAAGATTTAGTGTCTTAACGCCTCTACTGTCATGCTCAGAGAGATGTCTCATGGAGGGGAAAAATAAGAGTTGTGTTACTTTTAAGCACACTGGAGAACATGATGTTCTGCTATGCTGAAACCTGAAGGGATAATTCACCCAAAAAGGCATATTCTGTCATCATTTACTCACCCTAATATCGTTCCAATCCAGTATGACCTTTTTTTTTTTGGAGGACCAAACATTTTTGGAAGACTACACTTGCTACTTTTTTACTGTAATTTGATGCTGGGGTTCATCTGACCTGACTTGAGCTGAATAATGACACTATAGTCTTTGAACTATAGTTGAACTGAACTTGTTTCATAACTGATGAACTCTGCAACAATGACCCTGTTACTGAATTAGAATAAATTGAGCTGAATGACACTACTGTCTTCAGTAGAGCTGCTTTTTTGTTCCATAATTTCCTGTTTATTTTACTGCAAAGCTGCTTTGAAACAATCTGTATTGTATAAAGTGCTATATAAATAAATGTGACTTGACTATAAAAAGTGAACCTGGGGCTGTCAAACTATATTTGATGCTTTGTTGAAGCCATACAATAGAGAAGAAAGACTGGAATTATCTATTAAAATGTTTTCAATATGCAATTTACAAGAATGAATGAGTCATTCTTTTGAGAATGGTTCACAAAAATGTTAAGATTTTTAAAATATTTTTGAAAGAAGTCTCTTATGCTCAATAAGGCTTCAATTATTGTGTCAAATATACAGTAAAAACAGTAATACTGTGAAATATTATTACAATTTACAAAATAACTATTGGTGCTCAGTTATTAATAATGGTTTTATTATTATCAAAGCTGAAAACAGTTTTTGCTGCTTAATATTTTTTGTGGAAACTGTGGTACTTTTTCAGGATTCTTTAGTGAGTAGAACGTAGAAAGCTTTTGTTACAATAAAAATGTCTTTCCTGTTGATCAATTAAATGTGTTGTTTTCTATTGTATTTTCTCTATTTATTATTATTATTTTAATCTTAACCTAATATTTTTAATGGTAGTGCATAATGGTTTCCAGCTGGAAAAACATTTTCAACATTGATAATTATAAGAAATGTTTCTTGAGAAGCAAATTACAATTTGAATGATTATGTGACACTGAAGACTAGAGTAAAGACTGCCAAAAAGTTGGCTTTGCCTTCACAGAATTTAAACACATTTTAAAATATTAAAATGCAAAACAGTTATTTTCAAATAAATGAAGCCTTGGTGAGCATTAGAGACTTCTTTCAAAACATAAAAAAAAAATATAAAATAAAAATCTTAATTATTCCAAACTTTTGACCTGCAGTGAATATACCTTTATAGAACACTCTCAAGGTATCGTACTCTTTGGAACTCCAGTTCCCTCTCTTTGTTCCATAGACGAAAGAAAGTCAAAGTTGGTAGTCAAAGAAGGTTAAGTGAAAGCCGTCCATCCCTAATGGCACCCGGGCACGTTGTTTCCCCATGACAGACATGCATTGCTCCAGATGCGACACAACTAGTCCATACTGTCACAGGCTCAGACAGAGTAAGCAAGGTGACCAGGCATTAGAGACTGGACACGTGTCCTTGTCAAGGCAGTCTGATGGTAGAAGAGAGCAGGGACACCAGCCATGCATGACAGCTGTAAGACAGCGAGAGACAGGGGACAGAGACCTCCCCTCAGGTGCATATGCTGCTGCTTCACCCACAGATGTGCCAGTATAGTGAATCATGACAGCCTGTGACGGTGGGGAAAGAGAGGATGCTTCCATTTCCCAAAGCAACAGCCACCATTAGAAACTAGCACCGGTTTGACAGCTTGTTCAGCACATAGGCTGATGAACCAGTGACCTAACCTACTTCGGTATGCATGAAATGTCAGTTATTAAGAACAAAACTAAAACTATCACCATTATTTAGTATTATTTGATGTGTTTTCTGTAACCACAGTGAAACCGTGGTAACAGGTCTTTTCTGCCAAACTGTGAGATACATCTGAGTAAAACCAATTAAGAAACAAGAAGAAGAAAAAAAAATGTAGACTAGGAACTTGGTTCTATCCCTTGGTTTTTGGGGTTTAGGTTGAACTAAATGATTGAAGAAGTCTGGCATACGTCACTCAGGACATCCAAGACATAGATTTTTTTTTTTTATTTATCATTCACAGATTTGGAGAAATTTAGCATTTCACCATTTGCTCACCAATGCATCCACTGCAGTGAATGGGTGCCGTCAGAATGAGAGATTAAACAGCTGCTAAAACATCACAATAATCCACAAGTAATGGAAGTAATTCATAAATTGTGTGTTTATAACATGAGACCTACGGACTTTTTCAATGGAGGAAGCGTAATTAAGGATAGAAAATTGGTATTTTGATGTTTTAATTGTTAAAACTCTTTAATGATGGATTTGTTTCTCATAAAATGCAGCTTTTCACTTCACAGGACATTAATTGGTGGACTGGAATCGTGTGGATTATTGTGATGTTTTTATCAGCAGTTTGGACTCTCATTCTGAGGGCACCCATTCACTGCAGAGGATCCACTGGTGAGCAAGTGATGTAATGCTACATTTCTCCAAATCTGTGAATGATGAAGAAACAAACTCATTTACATCTTGGCTTGAGGGTAAGTACATTTTCAGGAAATCTTGAATATATTCCTATATAGTTCACCTAAAAATGAAAATGTACTCACCTTCCAATTATTTCAAACATGTGTGAGTTTCTTTGCTTCTGTTGAACAGAAAAGAAGATATTTTGAAGTATGTGGGTAACCAAACAGTTGACAGTAGCCACTGATTTCCATAGTATTTTTCCCATAATATGGAAGTCAGTGGCTACCATCATTTTTCAGAATATCTTCCTTTGTACTCAACAGAAGACAGAAACTCTGTAACATTTTAGCTTAGGGACCAATTCTCATTATTAACTACTTGCTTATTAACATGCATTTTACCAGCATATTGGCTGTCTATTAGAACTTATAAAGCCCATAGTAATGTCTTATTCTGCATGGCCATATCCTATATTCCTTAATTCTACCCCATACTTAAACTTAACAACTACCTTACTAACTATTAATAACCAGTAAATTAGGAGTTTATTGGGGCAAAAGATGTATTTATTCACACAGCTTTGGAACAACATGAGGGTGAACGAATGATGACAGAATCTTCCTTTCTGAGAGACCATTTTAAGGACCAATTCTCATTATTAGTTCCTTAGCATGCATATTACTGGCATATTGGCTGTTTATTAGTACTTACTAAGCACATATTCTGCATGACCATATTTTAGATCCCTTAAACCTACCCCATACCTAAATTTACCAACTACTTTTATTGAGGGAAAACTCTTAATTAATAGTGAATGTGTTCCCTAATCTAAAGTGTTGCTGAACTATTCCCTTTAAGTCTTGTGATATAAATAATAGATACAGCCTCATTTGACTGGTTTAGACTGAGAAAAAATTATATTGGGAAAATATTTTTTTTTTAATTAGATTTACAGTGGTGTGAAAACATTTTTTAAATTTTTTACCTATGTCACACTTAAAAGACTCAGATCATCAAACAAATTTTAATATTACACAAAGATAATGCAAATAAGTACAAAATGCAGTTTTTAAATGATGATTTCATTTATTAAGGGAAAAAAAGCTGTCCAAACCTACCTGGCCCTACGTGAAAAATTAATTGCCCCCTCCTCTTAAATCATGAAAAAACTGTGATTAACCACATTATTTTATAAAGCTGAGTTAAATTTCACTAGCCAAACCCAGGCCTGATTACTGCCAGACCTGTTGAATCAAGAAATCACTTAAATAGAAACTGTCTGACAAAGTGAAGCATGTTTAAAGAGCAACACATCATTCCGCGATCTTAAGAAATTCACAAACAGATGAGAAACAAAATATTTTACATGTATCAGTCTGGAAAGGGTTATAAAGCCATTTCTAAGGCTTTGGGACTCCAGCAAACCATGGTTAGAGCCATTATCCACAAATGGAGAAAACTTGGAACAGTGGTGAACCTTCCCAGGAGTGGCCAGAACAACATCTAAAGAACCGCAGGCCTCACTTGCCTCAATTAAGGTCAGTGTTCATGATTCAACAATAAGAAAGAGACTGGGCAAAAACAGCATCCATGGGAGAGTTCCAAGGCAAAAGCCACTGCTGACCAAAAAGAACACAAAGGCTCATCTCACATTTGCCAAAAAATATCTTGATTATCCCCAAGACTTTTGGGCAAATATTCTGTGGACTGATGCGACAAAAGTTGAACTTTTTGGAAGGTGTGTGTCCCGTTACATCTGGTGTAAAACTAACACAGCATTTCATAAAAAGAACATCATACTAACAGTCAAACATGGTGGTGGTAGTGTGATGGTCTGGGGCTGCTTTGCAGCTTCAGGACTTGGATGACTTGCCATAATTGATGGAACCATGAATTCTGCACACTATCAGAAAATCCTGAAGGAGAATGTGCGGCCATCAGTTTGTGACCTCAAGCTCAAGTGCACTTGGGTTATGCAGCAGGACAATGATTCCAAACACAGCAGCAAGTCCACCTCTGAATGTCTCAAGAAAAACTAAATGAAGGTTTTGGAGTGGCCAAATCAAAGTCTGGACTTAAATCCAATTGAAATGCTGTGGTATGACCTTAAACAGTCCATTCATGCTCAAAAACCCTCCAATGTGGCTGAATTAAAACAATTCTGCAAAGAAGAGTGGGCCAAAATTCCTCCACAGAGATGTAACAGACTCATTACCAGTTAGTTATCGCAAACGCTTGATTGCAGTTGTTGCTGTAAAGGGTGGCACAACCAGTTATTAGGTTTAGGGGGCAAGCACTTTTTCACACAGGGCCATGTGGGTTTGGATTTTGTTTTCCCTTCATAATAAAAAACTTCATTTAAAAACTGCATGTTGTGTTTACTTGTGTTATCTTTGATCAATATTTAAATTTGTTTGATGATTTGAAACATTAAAGTGTGACAAACATGCAAAACAATTAAAAATCAGGACAACACTTTTTCACACCACTGTATGTATTGTTTTAGACAAAAAAAAAATTAAAATTTGGCATATTAAATAAACCAGACTTTTTCCCCCCTTCCAAACAAAAAAAACCCCCAAAAACAACAACAACAACAAAAGCTAAAAGAACACTCCAGTGGATCCAAGCAATTCAGCTTCACGATGATAAGGGGTGCCTGTAATCACTCATCTAACTGCGTATGCCTGCAGAAGACTTTATTTTTGCTCACTGAACAACCAGTAAAATAAATAAGCAAGATAATTCATTAATTACTGTGAACACCACAGACCTTGTGAAATATTATTACAATTTAAATCAACTGTTTTCTATTTTAATACATTTTAAAATGTAATTTATTCCTGTGATGGCAAAGCTGAATTTTCAGCAGCCATTACTCCAGTCTTCAGTGTCACATCATGATTCTTATTATTATTTCTCATCATTATTCACAGTCTGACCCATTCAAAATGTTTCCTTAGTTCATGGTTCAGTCCGACTCGGTTTTCAAACAGAAATAATGTTGTTTTTCCCGGGAGCCAACAATATTAATTAAAAAGCCATAAGACATGGAAGACTTAAACGATTTAGCTAAATTACCTTTACACACTAATTAGTCATAAATTATCTTTGAAGATTAGAAAAAGGCATAATTAAGTTAAGTTAAGTTAATTCTGTTTACATAATCTGACTTGTAACCCGGACAACAGTAAGTAATGAAATACTAATGCAATAATTTGGAAAAACAGGCATTCTGGACAAAAAGCACTGTAGTTTCAGATGAATTAGGATTCAGATTTTGGTCTAAACGTAATTTGATTTTAATCATGTGCTGCTGCTATTCCAATACAGCTAAAGTAGATAAAGTTAATTCACTTCACTATGATGCTGAGGAATCTAATATGTGTTTATCTAGTCTTATCCACACACTGACTGCATTACAGATTAGTTTGACAGCAGAGAAAACCTGAAATATATATTTTTTCTTTTCAGATTAGAAAACCAAGAAATACTACTGCCATCTTGTGGCCTACATGTTTCACAACACAGTGCCTGCAAATGCTATTACAGTGGGTTTTTTTTTTTTTTTTTAGATCTCAAGCACCCATTTATCAGCACTTGGGTCATTTTTTCAAAACTCTTCTCACAGTGAGCACAACAGCAGTCTTCACGGGATAAACTGTGGATCATTTATCATCACTTTGACACAAAATGCATTCAATGACTCCATCAAATTGAATTATTTTCTCAGACAACTACCACCAAAATTCCTACAAAATGTACCTACATGTCAATTTGCATGTTGGCATACTCTTTTCAACACTGTTAAATTTATGTTCGAAACATAACATAATACAAAACTGAATAAGACAGCAATCTGCTACATTTCTACAGTAATACCATATTGAAATATATTTCCAAACTAAAGAATGAAACACTACCAAAACAATTACATGAACTCATACACAGTTTTAGTCTTTCAATTTCATTACCACCTATATACAAAAGGTTAAACATAGGAATAATTTTGTATTTAGACCATGTAATATATACAGCAGTGAATTCTAACAGCAGAAACAACCTTGGTTGACAACCTTTGCTATTGTTATAGGAACAATGAGTTAATTTGAGATATGTATGAAGGGTTTTGGTGGCATTATTGCATTTTGAATGTGAATTTAACAGCTGTGCTAAGCTGAAGGTTCCTTAGTAGAACTGTGTGAGAAGTTTTAAAACAGTGCCCTAAGCATTGAGAAATGGGTCCTGGTGACTGTTATTAGAAAACAATAAAATAAATAAATAATAATAATAATAATAATAATAATAATAAAAAATCTTGAAACTATGATCAAAACTACAAACCTCATACAGTACCTTTAAGACAAAATTAAACACCACCACTTTGCTAAATATATTTCCCTCAATTTAACTGAGAATCCATGTATAATTTTCCAGAGTAAACATTAAAGCAAGTAAAACAGTATTAATGTTGTGCTACATTATTATTAATATTATTGTCATTGTTATATTTGTGCATATTTTGGAAAAATAATCACTGGGAAAAGACAATCCCTATGGGTTTGGATGAGAATGAAATCATTAGATAAAAAAAAAAAAAGAAAAGAAAAATCCTGATGTTAGATGAAAACTATAAACACTTCAAAAACAAAACAACAACAAATCAACTAAATATTCAGAAATATCTTTTGGAAAAAGAATGGAAAATCACATGTATTCTGAATCATCATATCCAGAATTGTCTTGAGTCTACATCACAGGTAATAGTTACTGTACTCTAGCTGTGGCCAGAAGACCCTGTATGATCTCACATATTCCTTTCAGCCCACCACAGAAAAGGTCAACTGCAGTAGCACAGATCTCATCTGAGACAAGGCTTTCCTTCTTTTTGTCCTCCACCCTCTTGTTTTATTTGAGCCCTTTATTTGGACCTGAAGTCGACGGACCCTTTTGTAGCTACTTTATTCACAGTCAGATTCTGAATGGTGTTTAAATAATTCTGCTTAAGTTCACATAGTGAGAACTGTATGCTAAAACTGTTCATAATGTGAGGATTATTACGATTGTTTTGAAGAGAAGGTCTGAAAGATTTGAAACTTGGCTATTTTAAAAGGAAATAGCTCTTCTATTAGAACATGGCTTTACAATTTAGCATATTTAGTTAGTAAAATGGATTTTAACAGTCAAATAATTCAGAAAACTTCATGTATAAGCATTGTTCAAAAATGTATATTAAACTACTCCTGGAGTCTTATTATCATTAAAAGTAAAAAGGCATTGATCAACAACGGTAGTCATATTTATCTTACTGGAAACCTGTGTGACCCGATTTGGCAGGTTTCACAGTAACCATGGTGAAGCAGTATGCAAAATCTTTAGCGGGTCATTAGAGGAGTCAATATCACTAATAAGGTTTTTAATAGTGAACAGTCACAATGCTTCTAATGCTTCATTAAATTAGACTGTTTGCTCTGGAACATTCAAACCGGGTTAATTAAAGCTGCTGCTCTAACCGCTAAACACTAATTTAAAAAATGTTAATTATGCCAGACCAAAGAAAATAAACAATTATCTGACAGAACTGTATTATTATTATTATTGTATTATATTATTATATAATAGTTTTTTTTTTTTTTTCAAATTAAACTGGACATTAAAGTATGAAAGCCTGTCTCTGCCATGATATAAAAAATAAAAAAGGACCCTTTTCCTCACAATATCTGAGATAAACAGTTAGTACCTTATTAAGTAACAGTTTCTATCTATCTATCTATCTATCTATCTATCTATCTATCTATCTATCTATCTATCTATCTATCTATCTATCTATCTATCTATCTATCTATCTATCTATCCCATGGCAGAAACAAGCATCCATATTAAAGGGACAGTCCACCCAAAAATGAAACTACACAGTTTTGGTTTCCATTGGCTTTGCATGGACAAAAATGCTCCACAGAAGAAATAAAGTCTTGGAGGTTATGAACATCATGAGGGTGAGTAAATGAGACAGAATTTTCATTTTTGGGTGGACTATGCCTTTCAGAGTCAAATCATTTTTCCTCCACAGTTAAAAAAAAAAAAAAAAAAAAGAGTTGTCAAATGTTTGTCCTATAAACATCTTGCATCCTATAAACATCTCGTCACTTAAATGCATGGTCGCAATGAACAGGATGTAGCATGATTATACCACGCATTATACCACAAATTTATGTCTGTTAGTATTTAAGCTTTCAATGACTATAAAGGCAGTATAAGCCAACTGCATTATATTATATACAATCGTGCTTTTTGTCCAACAAAGACAACACTGAATGGGCTAATTAACTCAATTCACTACAGAAGATGCACACCATTTTTCCAGGAAACTGTAATGCTCAACATCATTTAGAGTCTAACGACTGTGTTCTCACCTCTGTATTGGCGGCTGTATAGAGGACATCAGATTGATAGTGTCCTTGGTGATCTCCACTTTACGGACACTTCCAAAAAAGTCAGTGATGAGGACGCTCCCGGGATCCCTCTGGAAGAGGTCAGTACGGTGACCCGGAGTGGACACACACTGACTCTGCGGGCACACCTTAAACTGAAACACATAACTATCAGTCAAATGAGACCGAGACACACAAACAAAGAGATTAATTACGGGTTGCCAACTTCTAAGAGCGCCTTCATTCCCAAATGGATTTGCAGTTTAATAGAACTGCAAGCTGTCAGAAATGAATACAAAAGAAAAAGAACAAAAATTACCATTTAAATAACATCTGTTCCTACACATTCAGCCATGGTGTGCAGGAAAGTGTCATTAATGTGATCCTGTGAATTCTTATAAAAACAGACTCTAATGAAAATCAGCTTGCAGATGGAACATAGACATGAGAAATGCAACCAAGGTTTTCAACATCATTTTCATTTTAAAAATATGGAACAAATGTAATTAAAATGTTACCCTGCAAACATTCCATTCCAAAGGATTAAACATTTGTTTCTCAAAATGTGCATATTCTGTGAGGCTTAGGCCATCATCTAAACATTTAATACATCTAAATTTGGGACTTTTTACTCTTAATCCACCCTAAGCACTAAATCATCCTTTTTACTATGACCTCAGGATGAAAATATTTTAAGACTCAATCCTGTCCAGCTGGAATGAGGTGTGTGGGGGGTTGACATTAAATTGCATTCACCATTCACAATTCATTTTTTCTTCCATAATATGACATATTTCACTGAATATTCTGAAACTGAATATTCAATGAGATTCAATAATGTCTGATTTTATCCACTGTGAAATGATTGGATTGTGAAAAGTGGACTTTCTGTATCAGAATGGAGCTTGAATGACTTGAATGCGGGTTTACAGTTGATTGTGGAAAGAATGGAAATTTTGACCTGCTGGGAACTGAGATCATGACTCTCTCTCTGGAATGGCATGCACATATGAATAATGCACAATAAGACCAGTTATGTGTACTAAAATTTTTGATTTACCAGGAATAGGGGACTATGTGCAGAGGCATATCACCTTACAATAACAACTACACAGTTTAGTCTGCATCACTGTAAACATGTCAATATAAAACCGTTTTAAAATTATTCAAGCCTACCTAATCAGAATCATTTAATACAATTTAATAAAAACATCAAGAGGTCCTTTGAAAATGTTTGTTAAATGAAAGCATTTGAGAATTAATGCAATAAATAAGCTTATTTAATTTACAAGCTGCAACTGCTAAATCAGCAAAAGACAAAAAAAAAAAGGATTAAAGACCAAATAGTTTCGTAAATTATTGACTTGATGATAATGAATTGATGATAAATTATTTGGATGATAATGGAAAGAAACAGCAGCTATAAATGAAAACATCACTGTCCAGCAATTCCATTATTAACACTGCCTAATTAACATCAACAGCAAAATAATAATAATAAATAAAAATAAAAAAATTATTGAAAGAACAGTGATGTGACATGTCACCCCGTTACACTACTGTTCAAAAGTTTGGAGTTGACAAGCTTTTTAAATGTTGCGAAAGAAGTATCTGCTCATCAAGGTATTTATTTGATCAAAAATATAGTAAAATCAGCAATATTATGAAATGTTATTACAATTAAAAATAGTTTTTATGACTTTTAATTAGTATTATCAAACAATTAATCGCATCCAAAATAAAAGTTTCTGTTTACATAATATATGTACAGTTTGTTTTCAGTGTATATTTATCATGTATATATAAATACACACACACACACACACACATACAGTATAAATATTGAAAATATTTACATATATACATTTATATATTTATATTCTTATATTTTATATAATAAATAGATATATTTAATAAATACACATCATATTTTTGTGTGTCTATTTATATATACATATTAAATATATACAGTACACACACAAATATTATGTAAACAAAAACTTTTATTTTGGATGTGATTAATCTTTTGAAAGCACTACTTGATGATGTAAATACAATTTATTTCTGTGATGGCAAAGTTGACACAGCCGTTACTTTAGTCTTCAATGTCACATGATCCTTCAGAAATAATTTTACTAATCATTCAATTAAAAAAAGTATTTCTTATCATTATCAATGTTGAAAACAGTGGTGCTGCTCACTATTTTTGAAAATCATGACTTTTTTTCAGGATAGAGAAAGTTCAAAAGAACATCTACTTGAAACAGATACATTTGCAACAATGTAAAAGTATTTGCTGTTAATTTAAAAAGTAATAATAATAAAAATCTTACTGACCTCAAACTTTTAAATAATAATGTATGCGTTTATGGCTGGAATGACTACAAACCAACCTTGACATGACTTCTAAGTTTTAAAAGCATTCTTGATGCAATTTCAGAATTAAGCTAAATGAACATTTGGCGCTAGAAGAGCATTATTTTCTCCCAGTGCACAGTGAAAGCCAGAAAGACATTCCACAATCTTTCTGATGACAGTGAAAGAGAGATCATTCATGCGAGACATCATTCATGAGAGTTCAAGTGGCCCTGTTCTATCAACATTAAAACCTCTCTCTTTCTCCCACGGGAAATCAATAATATCGTTGCTAATCCAGGAAAACGGAGAGAGAGCGAGAGAAGAGCACGGGGAACAAAAAAGCGCCAGAAAAGAGGCTTTTGTTGGACCTGTTTGATCTAGGAAGCACTGTGCCAAGCAGAGAGGATGTGGAGGGCAGGAGAGAGATCAAAATGGATTGTGGGAGTTGGTGGGACTCCAACCACTCAGATGAATGGAAGAGAAACTCAGGCTCACCCAGGCCTTCAGAGAAAAGGTCTCCCTCCTGACTGTTTCAAAGCTGTCTGACCTACACCTGTATTAGCCACTCTGTTTAAAGTGGCGTGCTAAGAGACCTGTGGTCCACAAGGCCGTTCTTTTCATCTGAGGCGACAGGACGTCTTTATGACGGATGCTTTTTAAGTTCAATTCGTACTAGTGGATAAGGGAAATGCTCCTGAAGGACGATGCATTCTCCATATCATTTGGCTGGAATTATAAACAAGCACCAAGCAATCACACACACACACACACACACACACACACACACACACACACACACACACACACTTACCAGATCGTTCATGTTGGCCTGGCTAGCGGGGTGGACTTCCTCCAGGAACTCCAGTAAGTAGAAGGTGTACTTGTCCATTAAATGGACCCCTATTGCCAAGTCTGGCTGATGCTGTATGGACAAAACAATACAGGTGAACCAATTCCACTTTTATATACTTCCCTAATAATTTCAAATCTTTATTAACTATACATGTTCAGGGCTTTCTAGGGAATCATGGTTTAGAGACTGTGTCTAGTCTAGTTTAGTGTATTATAGCCTGTTTACACCAAGTCCAACGTGACTAAATTAAATGATAAAAAAAAATTGCAATCAATTTTTTACAATAAAAACTATTAACAGTTGTGTAGGTACAGTTTCTGTCTTTTGACAAAAACATCCTTTAAATGTATCATATTTTATAAATCACATTATTATATTTATTAATTTTATTGTCAAATTTCATTATTTTTTGCTTCTTTCACCAAATTTCAAAAACATTTAAAAAATGTCTAAACATTTATTAAACCATAAATATATCCTTGTATAAGAAAAAAAAGAAAAACGTTTGTTAAAATTATTGCGATGATACTGTACATATTTTTCTGCCTTGTCTTTATTATAGTAGACACAATTAGTAACAAACTTTTATTCAGAATAATTTTTCATAATTTCATTGACAAGATTAACAATGCTCACATAGCTGGTCTGATAAAACATTCTAGATACAATACAATTCTGTTCAAAATGTTGGTAAGATTTATTTTTTTAAATCTTTTTGAAGGACTAGATTTATCTGAAAACTGTAATATTGTGCGATTATCACATCAATTGAAATAAAACTACACTAATTTACTTTAAAATGTACTGTAATATCTTCCGGTCTTCAGTGTCACATGATCCATCCCAAATCATTCTAATATGCTGATTTGGTGATCAAGAAACAGTTATTACTGTCAATGTGGAAAACAACTGAGCTGCTTAATACTTCTGTGGGAACAGATTTTTTTTCAGGATTCTTTGATCAACAAAAAGTTCTGAAGAACAGCATTTATTTATAATAGAAATCTTTTGTTACAAAGAATTATAAATGTCTTAAACTGTCACTTTCTATTTAATGCATCCTTGCTAAACAAAATGATTAATTTCTTTAAAATAAACTGCTTTGATTTTTTTATTTTTCATTTAAGCTCCAAAAATCTTGTTGTCTATGATTTTCATGTTAATGATTTTTCAAAGGTTCTGCAGAATTGCAGTAATATCCAACAGCTACAACTAATGTTAACTGTCAGGTGTGCAGAAGATCAAGATCAGAAGGTTTGACTCACTGAGAGCGAGTCCTCTCCCACTTGGCTGCTGGCCAGGGCCATGAGGTTGGGCGAGTAAAACCTCTCATACATGGAGGCCCCCTGGCACGTGTCTATGATGAACAACAACTCGTTGTACCTGCAAAGAAAGAACACCGTTTTAGAGCCGGTTGATTCTTGTCTGATACAAATCACTTTGCTTGGATAATGTCGCAATCTACTATCGTTTGTAATTAAAGCTGGTCATGAAGTAATAAGAGCTAGATCTGACCTGCAGTACAGGGCTCAAGGCTGTCTGAGCCACGCTCACAATACAACCAACACAGCACTCTCTGCAAGTCGTTGCCATAGTAACCAAGAACCTGGCATCCATTAATGCTCCATTCATAAAATAAAATATATAATAAAAATTAGAAACCACTTCTGGCCATCTCTGACGAGCGAGAGAGAGAATGAGAAGGCTTGGAATCGCATGAACCTGAGATGTAATGGGGGAGCAATGAAGCACAAAAGGGGCTTTAGTAATTTATTGGATCAAGCCTGCAATTACCACATTGACAGGCACAAAACATCCTGTGCTGTAGTGCTCTACAAGAAGAGAGGAAGCTCTCATTGCACCTCACACTAGCCTCCCACAATATTTACACTGCGCTGGAACCTAAACAGCCTATTAGAGCATTTATAACACACAATTAATACGTTAGGCAGCTGCAGCATGGCTACAGCTATGTACATCAATACTGTGTCCAGGAGCCAGACAATGAAGGCCTGACTGCATGTTTTACGTTCGATGTCGTTTAATGTGCGTTTTGGAATTTGTTTTGGTCAATTTCTGCAATTTTCTCTCAAAACCTGCAATTGCACAATTATTAAGCTGAATGAATACATTTGCTGACATGACTGGAAGTGTGATGTTGCTTTTATTCAGCAGTTGAATAAGCATTCAGTGACCGTTTATATTGAGAGACTTACATTTTTAGATGCAATATTGTTAAGTTCTTTCTTTATTTTTCCTCCACCAATGAAAATAGTTTAAAAGAAACTAAGCCATTCCTTAATGAATCTGTCATTATAAATAAAGTGAATATTATTTCAATGACTCACTCATAAAGATAGTCAATTGTTTTATTCCTGAATAAATCAGAGATGGACAAAGTCAGCCTAGATCCCACATATATTATTATCATTATTAGTTAAATGGCTATAATAGTTTAGAGTGTGACAGCGCCATTCTGAGACAGTAAAAACACCAGATAATGAACTTCTAGGTGTTTTGGATTGAAAATGCAGATATTTATAGAAAAAAGACAAGTTTGCATCCTGGGTTTGTGAACAAATGAGTTAAAACAATGATTCATTGACACACTTTTAAAGACTCATCAAAATGTTACTATCGTAATGATGTAAACTGCAGAGATTCAATAGAAAATCCCAATCACTAAGGCAGAGACTAACAGCTTGTCGGTCTGCACAAGTGCAAACATGTGAAGTGATAATGAAAAGTCTCAGTGCTCTCGGACTGTTATATCAGCACGCTTGGCCAATCAAATTCCAGAACCAGAACTAATAGTCGTATAAAGAAGATTTTAGAATTTTCTTAATAAAAGTTGAGTAGTGCTTGCTTGTGGATGGTTGTTGATTCTAATTGTTCAGCTGTCCTATACTAGTACGACAAATGGAACTAGTTTCTATGCACATTTTTATGCAAATCATCTTACAGTATACTCGTTTCGGTGGAAGTCTCCCTGAAACAGCCCAAGGTTAAGTGGCTCGGTCAAGCGCATAACAGTGATATCCATGGACACAGAGTGGGATTTAAACCTATAACCATTCATTTAACAGAACAGATCTTTCACAACAAGAATGAGATTGTGTGTGGTAAATATTATTGATTAATATAACTGAGTAGCCTATACATAATATTGATTAAATCATGTCAAATATGGCAGAGTTACTGCGTGTTCACTGCAACTCTTTCTATAATCACCTCCTCTTTTGCCACATCTGCTCAAAGGCATCTGCCAGCTCCATGTTGCTGATCTCCTCAGAGTCCTGGAACTTCAGGAAGCCGTTTCCACCGTGACCTGTGAAAATGTAGACCCACAGATTCAGAAAAGAGAGGAAATGAAAAAGCCAGTAATGAGGCTGTTACCAGTCTGACCTGTCAGGTAGATGAGAATGTTGCTGCGGTCATCGGAAAGCAGACGTTTGGATCTAGGGGTGCTGGGGGGGAGACGCCCTGTCAGGACTCGCAGGAAATTCTCCACTGTGACCTGCAAAACAAAAAGAAATGCTTTTAAAAGAGGACCTGCCACAAAAAGCAAGTGAAGAGTGCAGAGACAGAGTCTGAGTTCGGGTCTCAAAACTCAAAGTGACTGTCCTTAAAAGTCCTTAAAATAATTGAGTTGTTCACTTAACAGGTTTGTTTAAAAAAAATAAAAAAGGCCAATTCATTCAGGAAACATCACTACTGTATGCTACTCAGAGACAAGCAACAGTTAAATCTTCTTTGAGTTAATTTAGAAATATTTTAACTGAGTTTTGAAAAATTCTTGTTATGAAACAATTAGCAGAACTGATGACAAGCCAGACTAGAGCAGCTTCACCTCATATCCACGGTAATCCACCTCCACGTCATCTCCATAAACATTAAGCTCCATGTTCTTATGACTGAACACAGTGGCTGGTTTGGGGTTTCTATAGTTACAGGCCATATCATCGGCTAGCATCAGCACAATGTGACTGGGAAAGCAGAGCAAACACATCTAATCAGAGCAGACAGGAAGACTTTTACTGCGGCTAGAGACACAAATATCACTGCCTCGCCATGACAAAAGAGCACACATGCAGCTATCTCTGGAGAACACAAGTAAAGTAATGGAAAAATAGTGGGTAAAGACTATTTAAATAATGTGTCACTGTGTAATGAGGATGTAAGGAAGGAAAATAGTAGATATACAAAAGATTGGTCCAATTATATTGTGGCTCAACAAGCCACTGTTTTTTTTTTTTTTTTAAATGTGTCTAGAGAAAATGCTGTAGAGCATAATTGATGTAAATGAGAAAGTTTACCTGTCTGGAATGCCTAGTCTCTTTACACTTCTGTATACTGACAGCGTGTTCGCCACATGCCGATAATTAAACCAGAATCTAGACGTGCAGACCTAGACATAAACATGATTATAAGACTCCAAAAATCATGAAAAAGCAGCAATTAAGAAAGCATGTTAGCAAATTGTAATTCTCAATACATTGTAAAATCATGTTATACCTCTAATTTAACTTGTTTCTTTTCTATTATTGCTATTATACTTACTGCTTCTCCTATTTAGATTTAATGTATTTTTATTTTACATTTAATCTAATATATATATTTTATTCAGCTTTATTTTAATTGCCAAAAACTATTTTAATAGTTTAATTAACAATAATAATACAGTAGTTCTTAAACAGGGGGTTGGGGCCCACTAGGGGGCCTCAGCAAACTTCCAAGGGGGCCTCAAGATGGCTTAAAGGGGTCCTATTATGCTTTTTCACTTTTTGAATTTTAGTCAGTGTGTAGTGTGCATGTTTGGGCATAAAAAGATCTACAAAGTTACAAATCTCAAAGTCCTCTCCAAAGGGAGATATTTCATTATTTTTTTAATCCCTTTTCAAGAACTACAACAAACAGCTCGTTTGGACTACAAAGTTGTTTTCCTGTATTTGTGATGTCACAAAGTGGTCCATTAGAATATCATTAAAATAAATCCCACCTACGGAAATTCGAATGGTTGGCGAGAGAACGCTTGGTTGAGCACTGCACATTTAAAATTAAAACCCGGTGCGGGTGTTTTTATATCACTGCATTTCTGAAGGAAACCGACTGTCTTCAGAAAATGTTTGATGTCATTTTCATTTCATCTTTTATGTAATGTCTGACAAAGCAGCGTTTGTGTGCGGAGCTCTGCTTTGTGTACAGCGTTACTGGGAAACCTCGGTCTCTACTCCAACAGAGAATGAATTTGCATATATATGCCGCCACAAATAGTGTAACTCTGTGGGACTAATGGTATAAATAAATTAAACTGTATAATAGTTTCCCTGCAATTCATGTTATAATGTTAGAATTAAAGAACAATAAACATAAATACATATTACAGCTGCACTTATCTGTACATAGTAAATGCAATTATTTTTAAGCTGTTGTTGACATCCTATCTAAAACGTGATTTAGCCCCAAAAAAAAACAACAACAATAACGTTACCACTTTAATATGACTTGCAATATCCGTGCGTGCAAAGGTTCTGCGCGATCCTCTTGTTCAATATTCTCGAGGTCTGAATTGATATACAGGTGCATCTCAATAAATTAGAATGTCGTGGAAAAGTTCATTTATTTCAGTAATTCAACTCAAATTGTGAAACTCGTGTATTAAATAAATTCAATGGGCACAGACTGAAATAGTTTAAGTCTTTGGTTATTTTAATTGTGATGATTTTAGCTCAAATTTAACAAAAACCCACCAATTCACTATCTGAATAAATTAGAATACTCCATAAGACCAATAAAAAAATAAATAAAAAAAAAACATTTTTTTAGTTAATTGTTGGCCTTCTGGAAAGTATGTTCATCCAGCAGATGACATTGCACCCTAAATCATCCCAGACTGTGGAAACTTAACACTGGACTTCAAGCAACTTGGGCTAGCCTCAAGCCTCCAGACTCTAGGACCTTGGTTTCCAAATGAAATACAAAACTTGCTCTCATCTGAAAAGAGGACTTTGGACCAGTTCTTCTTCTCCTTAGCCCAGGTAAGACGCCTCTGACATTGTCTGTGGTTCAGGAGTGGCTTAACAAGAGGAATACGACAACTGTAGCCAAATTGCTTGACACGTCTGTGTGTGGTGGCTCTTGATGCCTTGACCCCAGCCGCAGTCCATTCCTCGTGAAATTCACCCAAATTCTTGAATCAATTTTGCTTGACAATCCTCATAAGGCTGCGGTTCTCTCGGTTGATTGTGCATCTTTTTCTTCCACACTTTTTCCTTCCACTCAACTTTCTGTTAACATGCTTGGATACAGCACTCTTTGAACAGCCAGCTTCTTTGGCAATGAATGTTTGTGGCTTACCCTCCTTGTGAAGGGTGTCAGTGATTGTCTTCTGGACAACTGTCAGATCTGCAGTCTTCCCCATGATTGTGTAGCCTAGTGAACCAAACTGAGAGACCATTTTGAATGATCAGGAAACCTTTGCAGGTGTTTTGAGTTGACTAGCTGATTGGGATGTCACCATATTCTAATTTGCTGAGATAGTGAATTGGTGGGTTTTTGTTAAATATGAGCCAAAATCATCACAATTAAAAGAACCAAAGACTTAAACTATTTCAGTCTGTGTGCATTGAATTTATTTAATACACGAGTTTCACAATTACTGAAATAAATGAACTTTTCCACGACATTATAATTTATTACCTGTAATGGCAATATTGACAGACTTGCTGTTTTGGCAAGGGGCGGGGAAGTACTGAAACACTGTCTAAGCTGTTCGCCAATCACATCGCACTGGGACAGCTAAACAATCACAACACATTTCATTTTTTGGAAGGCGGGCCTTCATCAAACCCGGAACTAATCGAGCCATTTGTGCCAGGCTGGGGAGAAAGGTACTTTAATAATGTAAATTATGTGAAAAATAATGTGAATTATGTGAAGAATAATGCGAGAATAATTAGCATGTTCTACTACACCCCCAAAACAAAATCAAGACTTTGTAAAAGAGCATAATAGGACCCCTTTAAATTTATTTTAAATAAGACAAAACATGCATTAAAACAGGTTAAAACAGGTTTCTTATTTTAATTCACCACATTTTCCTTTCCTGTACCACTGTTTAAAAAAATAAATAAATATACACACACATACACATATACATATATACATACATACATACAGTCATGGCCAGAAATATCAGCACCCTTGGTAAATGATCGAAGAAGGCTGTGAAAATTAATCTGCATTGTTAATCCTTCATAAAATTGTGATCAAATTGTGCATTGTTATCAATTCACAAAAATCTAACCTTTCATTGGATAATACGAATTTAAAATGGGGTGGAAATATCATTATGAAATAAATGTTTTTCTCAAATACATGTTGGACACAATTATTGGCAGCCCTAGAAATTCTTATGAGTAAAATATCTCTGAAGTATATTCCCATTCATATTCACAATTTTGAGCACTCCAGGGTGATTACGAACATGAAATTATCCAGCCATGGCTTCCTGTTTCACAGAAATGTAAATAGGAGGGAAAACAAAGCCCAAATTCCCTTAATCATCCATCACAATGAGAAAAACCAAATAATATATTTCTTATGTACAGCAAAAGATAATTGAGCTTCACAAATTAGTGAAGTGGCTTTAAGAAAAGAGCTAGAGCAGTGAAAATTCCCATTTCCACCATCAGGGCAATAATTAAGAATTTCCAATCAACTTAAAATATTACAAAACTGCCTGGAAGAGGATGTGTGTCTATATCGTCCTAATGCACGATGAGAAGGAGAGTTTGAGAGGGTAAAGACTCTCCAAGGACCAC
This sequence comes from Acrossocheilus fasciatus, assembly GCA_036784905.1. Lineage (NCBI taxonomy): Eukaryota > Metazoa > Chordata > Actinopteri > Cypriniformes > Cyprinidae > Acrossocheilus > Acrossocheilus fasciatus. The sequence goes on along the minus strand of CM071939.1, from coordinate 7,506,513 downwards.
AGCTGGAGAACTGCAGAAAATAGTTGAGTCTCAGAGTCAGAAAACCTCAAAAAAAAAAAAATTGTCGAACAGCACCTACATCATCACATGTTGTTTGGGAGGGTTTCAAGAAAAATTTTCCAAGCTCATACAAAACCAAGCTTCTGCTGGCCATTCCAGTCCTCTGACCTGAACCTTATAGTAAATGAGTGGGGTGAACTGAAGAGAAGCAGCACCAACATGGAGCTGGTAATTAAAGGGTCTGGAGTGATTCTGGATGAAGGAATGGTCTCTGATCTCTTGTCAGGTGTTCTCTAACCTCATCAGGCATTATAGGAGAACATTTAGAGCTGTTAAACTGACAAATGGAGGTTTCAAAAAGTATTGAATGAAAGGGTGCCGTTAATTGTGGCCAATGTGTATTTGAGAAAAACATTTATTTCATAATGATATTTCCCCCATTTTAAATTCTTATTATCCAATGAAAGGTTAGTTTTTTTTTTTTTTTTTTTTAAATAAAAGATCAAAAGGATTAACAATGCAGATTAATTTTCACAGCCTTCTTTGATCATATGCCGATGTTTTTGGCCATGACTGTATATATGTATATATATGTATGTATATGTATATGTATGTATGTATATGTATGTATATATATTATGATTTTAAAAGTGTGGTTTCTAAACTTGGAAAAGTCATCATGCAAATTAATAAATTCATGTAACTCCATGGGCAATATTTATACATTTTATGAATAAACATTTTACTAGTTATGCCAAGCTCTAAAATCTTTTAGAAAGTAGCAATTGTGAATAAAAATACCCTTAAAATAAAAGGTCCTTATCTTAAATCACAAACAGCTTGGATGAGGTCTTTGAATGTTGTTGTGGGGGTCTTGGAGTCAAAAGGTTGAGAAACACAGCTCTAAAATTTCTTTCTACGTTGTCACAGGATAAATCTAGTTTGCCATGTTGAGCATTTGAAAATGATTCATTTATCATATGTTGTCTTGTAAAACCTCTTCAATAACAAAAAGTATTTTTAGAAAATTATGCATTTTAAATTATAATTTATAAATTCTCAAACTTACCAGGACAGCCCAGTTGTTGGTATGGCCACTGTTGAAAAACTGTCCAGCTTTATTCTAAAAAATAAATAAATAATTCATTATTAATTTAGTGAAACACTCAATAGTACAAAATTTGAAAATTCTCTTTTTTGGGTAAATCCGAGGGTAAAAGAAATGTAAACTGGCTAAAAAGGGGAAAGACTATGTATTCTCACTGTATGAAAGTTTATGAAAGACAATTAAATTATAGAAGTAATATGATGGCAAACTGCCAACAGCAAAAACTGCCTCCACATGTGCTGACTGAAAGCTGGCTGTATGCACTTTATAGAGAAAAATTACAAGGGGCGTGAAATGATTGCTTTGAAATGCATTTGCAGGTGGTCATGTGACATAAAACATCATGCGCAAGTTTTGAACTAGTGATACTAGTTAGACAGAAAAGCCAAATATTCATAAATTAAAACATACCAAATATAATTTTTCAACATACTAATATTAAAAATGCATATATATTTTGTGTTGTGAAAAATATTTGAGTTACCCCATATATGATATAAGACAGTGGTTCTTAATCCTGGTCCTGGAGACCCCCACTCTGCACATTTGCAGATCATCAGCTTGGAGAAAGCTCCATCAACGAACTGAGTGTGTCAGATCTCTCTCTCTCTCCCTATATATACTGTATGCATGTATGTATATGTATGTGTGTGTGTGTGTATATATATATGTATCTATATAATATAATTACTCATTTGTAATGAACATTTAAAATATATTAACTTCATAACATAATATCAAATACCACACTAAAGTTAAAACTATAATTTTGTCATGTGATTTTATCTTAATTAATATTATATAATCTGCAAAAATTAAATATATATTATTATCATTTGAAGTACACTACAAATGTACATTCAGTACAGTTAAGCTTCTTGTATATTCTTATACACTTTTATTAAAAAAGTGTGCCACAAAAAGATGTTAGATTTAAATCTCCATTCTCTGAAGAAACATTACATTTTACATATTTTATATTGTTTAACATTTATATTGTGAATATATTGCCATGTTGTTGACATTTAGGCCTATATTGTGTAACTGATGTACATGTTAAAACATATCACATATAATGTAAGAAAGAAATGAAAGATGACAAGACGATGAAAAGGCATTTTGTCTTGCACAGAGTGAATAATAAGTATGACAGTAACAACAATAAAACTAAGCAGTATGTTTCACAATTAATTCTGAACAGCTTACAGGATATTTTACACTTGTTTTTTTATTTAAAAAGCTTCACAAATGTGCCATTAAGATTACAAGTTAAGTGCTTTGTTGTCATCTGAACAGAAAGCTGTAAGTCGAGATAATGAGTAGCTGATGAAATAAAGCCAAATGCCTAAAGAAATGTGATGTTTGGAACAAACTGGCCATCATAATGTAACACAGGCTGTGTTTCCAAACCTAGTAAGCAGCCTACCTAGACAGTACTGCATTTTTGGGCATCACAGTCGTTAGCGTATGTATCTACTGTATGTATGCATGTATGTGTGTGCTTATATATAACAAATCGAAATTAACACAGAAATAAAATAATAAAATAAACATTTTTAAAAAGAAACCTTTATACTGAGCTGAGAATATTACTGCTGAAAGCTTCACTGTCCATTCAAAGAATCAAAGAAACTCTTTACAACAGCTATGAATAAAGACACTTACCTCAACATAATTACTGTATGCGTGTGGTATGGAAACAAGCAAATGAATAAATGCACATATTGTCATTAAATTGTAATAATCCATTTCGGTTCGTCACCAGTTTAGTGACAAGCTAGATTTGCAACTGCAACCAGGAAGCGGGATACTTCCGGTTTGCTTAAAAGTCCCATTTTCCGAAATAAAAGTCATACCTCTGCTCAGGGTCGCTGTAATTTTGCCAAGACATAGCCTATTTACTGTAGATGTGGCCAAGAAGACGGAGGAAATTAATATATGATTTTGCATTACATTTATATCAATAACTATTGTCCCGGATTCTATAAATTTAAGCAACAACTGTGGTATCAAATTTTATAACAAGCATCATGCAAAAAAAAAAAAAAAGCATCATACTTGTTCATTTTCAAAATTGTTCTGTATTTATACTTTTTCCCCTACCCACAAATTTGCCAACTCAGTTTCACGAGTAGCCTACTCCAACAAGGATTTTGCACCAGATTAATATGAGACATGCTATTTATACCTAAAACTTCATTTTCTCAGTCAATTCAGACAGCAGCAGCTCACCTCACCTCCACCTTACAAACGTTGTCTGATTTAAACAATAGCCTAATATATTTCTAGGACCTGATTATCAGCAGGAACAGGAACACCGACAGTGGATTAAGTGAGAGAACAGATGGAGGCTAAAAATGTCAAAATCCAGCATGGAACATTTGGTGCCTGTGTGACACTTACTGTGAAAATTATGTCAGAGGTTACAGTAATATATAGGCTAGTATATATAATATATAGGCTAATGTGGGATTTCTCTGTCTGTCTGTCTATTGTTTTGGGGCTTTGAAAATGTCTAGTTGGGATAACTGTCAAAGATTTTTTAGAAAAAATAAAAAGACTAATTAAAAGGATGAAATTATAAAAAAAATTGGCATTAATAGTTTTTCCCCCTCAAAATTATTAGCATTAATTCATAATAGTTTATTTTAAAACATTGATAGGCTGTCTGGCAACGTTTTGTCTGCCAAATCAATACAAAGGGTGGTGTAACTAACCTGCAGGAAACCATTTTGTTGTCATGTGGCAATAATATCATAAACCATATAACCAAAAATACCAAAAATCATATTAAAAAATAGCCTTATTAGGCTATTATTATTATTATTATTATTATTATTATATAAACATATTTTATCATTTTTAACAGTTTTATATAGAATATACATTACTAAAATTTGTCTTGGATACCATGACTCAGCCAGTTCACAACACATTTCACACAACACAGTACATAAAATATTGCATATAGATATAATATACATCATAATAAAATGCATTTATTAGGCTATATTTTCAATATATGAATTATTGTGTATTATATTATACATTACATACTGTAAAATATTTATATCAAAATATAAATGACTCATTCAATGAAACGTATATCAGGCTAAAACTTTCAAAAATTCCATTTAAATATTAAGATGTGCGCACAGAGATGTATTCACGCTTTAACATGGGGATCAGATTATATGAATGTTTATCTAAATGGCTAAATCTAAAAGTGATTTTCAGAGACAGCGCTTCTAATTTCCTGCTCTGAACTCCAGAGACGCTCATCAGTCGTCAGGACGCGCGCGCATCAGCTGGCCAAACACACGCTCTTGAGTCAGTCGATCAGCGCGCGGGCAGCGTGCAGGTGTTTCGTGCTGTGTTGGCGGTTTCAAATACTTAAGAGAGATACCAAGAGCAAGACTAGAGGAGAGCTTGCAAAGCAGCATGTAACAAGCGCAACGGTTAACTGAGAGTATAGCTGTCTTTATCCACCTAGTTTAGTAGTCACTTGGAGAATGCTTTAAGATCGCATCAACATCACGGATTCGTGAACCTGCAACAGAATACATCCCACACTCAACGCAACAGGATCGATAGTTTTTCCCGAAACAGACATGAACACCAACGATGCGAAGGAATATCTCTCCAGAAGAGAGATACCTCAACTGTTTGAGGTGAGCATTTACGTGTGTGAACTTTTGTTCTGGTAAATCCTAAAGAAGATGTTTCCACATCAGCTGTTACAAATGAAGGACAACATGAAGAAGTTAGGCTACTTGCATGGAAAATTGTTATGTGCATATGGAATCAGTATTGAAAAGCAATGTTGGCTGGTTCAATATACAGCTATGAAAAAAAAAGTCAAGATTACAGTTGATGATTCGTAATAAAAAGGTAGGTTAATGATTCATTTAAAGATGCGTGCATGTAGGATACTGCACGTTGTAAATAATGCAAAGTGAGTTGTTGAGTGTTGCATTGGATTAGATTGTATGGAAATCATCGAGGGTTATTTATGTGGTTATAGTTGCTAGTGTGTGTGCGTTTTTAGGCACAAAGCTAAAAATGTCGATCGTGTCTGAAAGGCGAGTCAACATCGCTGATTGTCCGTCGTTATGGTAGGCGTGCTGTCAGAAGCCTACACATGCTTATCAGACTCAAGTGTAATAAGAAATAACATGTATTTAATGATTGTTTTCAAGTCAGTTTTACAGTGACCTATTATTATTATTTTACTGTTGTATTGTGAACGGTATAATTCTAGAGTCAATACCTCTCTTTAAACTGTTAGTGCTGTCCCGGGGGGCACTTATGAAACCCATGGCAAAAATCTCCTACTGCTTGGAGAGTTTGGTCTAACTTGGGTAGGAATGTCCTAGGCATATGATGGTGATGATTTAGATTAGGGTACTTTTATGAAATATGTGTGTATTTTAGGAGCTGTCATTTTTCATAGTTTGTTTAATCATCTTTTGCCTTCACTAGTTCATTTTAAACTGTCCTGTGGTGTAACAAATTATTTTTTATCGGTGTGTCCCCTGTAGTCGCTAAAGGGGGTCATAAAATGATCATGCATAATTATAAAAGAGTGAACAAAATGCCGCTAAAGCTGTAAACGCCATTTTAAACGGAGTCAGTATTTAATAGATTTATTGCTGCTATCATAGTTATTTTATTTTAATATATTTTATACATATACAATTGTATAAATCAATAATAACATAAACATGCCTTTCAATGAATGTTACCCTGTACTTAGAGTGAAGAGATAAACACAGTACACCTCTCTGATCTGTCACTGGTTTCCCAGAGTCTGCTGACTGGTCTGATGTACTACCGACCGGATGACCCTATAGACTACCTAGAGACCTGCCTTAAGAAGGTGAGGGAGCTCGGCGGGACTGACAAAGTTCGGTGGGACACGTTCGTCGGACAGGAGAAGAAGTCATTACCGCCTCTCAATGGTGGGCAGTCACGCCGATCTTTTTTCCGCAATGGTGAGTAGGAGGTGTTGTCATCAGCCAACGCAACTCCAAATTGTAGGCGATGCTGAAATTCATGCAAACTAGAGCTGGCCACAAACTGCTGTGTTGATGTCTATTGCACAGCAGGCTCAGTATTCATTATTTGGGTGTTGTTAGAGCATGGCAACCATCGGTAGGGGTTTTCCTTTCTTTGTGCTGGGCAACATTGTTCTACCCACCTTGAGGCAATACAAAAAGGCAAATGAATGCAAAGTACCTGTACAGTAAAACATAGTGAGTTTGTCCTCTAAACAAGACCTATTTTTCCAGTGATATACCTTCATGGAATTTCCTGTAATCTATTTGCCAATTATGGTTGAGGATATCAGAAGCTCTCACGACTAATTATTTGCATTCTTCCATGCAGTTCTCCCGGACAGTCCCAATTTCCCCTATCGGAGATATGACCGCCTCCCACCCATCAACCAGTTTTCCATAGAGAGTGACTCAGACTTGTCTGAGACAGCGGAGCTCATAGAGGAATATGAAGTGTTTGACCCATCTAGACCCAGACCCAAAGTCATCCTGATTATAGGTAAGCCCAAAAACTGGGTACATCATCACATTTACCTGACTAATTGAGAGAAACACCAGCCTTGAATCAGTTTTATTCTTGAATTTGTATGAAAATACACTACCATGCAGTTCTTTTTATTTTAAGAAATTATTACTTTTATATTCTAAATATTTTATGTATGTATCACAGTTTCCACTAAAATTGATAGTTTTGCTAATGATAATAATAAGAAACATCAAATAGGCATATTAGGATTAGTTCTATTACTTTGAATTGCAATAATAATTGACAATATTACTGTTTTACTGTATTTTTGATCAAATAAATAAAAATAAAAAATCTTAACAATGCAAAACTTTTGAGTCGTGCATTTAATAAAATAATAGATGACAGAATAACAGAAGTCACTCCCACAATTTTTTTAAATAAATTACGTGTGACTTTAAAAGAAAATGATAATCTGATCAGACAAATTTGAAAAAAAAAAACATGCAGTTATACAGATTACAAATAAAGTGATACAGAAATGAATAAATAAATAGTCTTTTAAATTTACAATATTGGCTGATATAGAATATTTAATTATGCATGCTCACCTACCATATTTTTGCATTTAGAATACCATTGTCATTATCTAACACTCGCTTATAGTTACATTAAATAAAGTTAGATAAAGACAATAAATTTTTGAAAATTCAAAATAAAAATCCAACTTTATTTATTTAGACGTTTAAATGTTGTTATGCCAATTTTTTCATGCAACGTTTACATTTGTTTTTTTACATTTATTAATTTAAAATAAATAAAAAAAAAAAACATTTTTTGGCCATAACATGAAGATAATTATAGGCTTATTTTTATTAGACAGAATTTTAATATTAATATTAATGTTCATTTGTTAATTTAACACACATACAGTATTCGACTAAAATAACTGAGCATCCGGTTCAAACTATCGTGTTTGTGGTTTAAAATTCAAATAAGCTATTTTTAAGAGCAACAGTATTGACTTTCCTGATCAGTAGGCAGTAACATACTGACATAATAAATGATCAGAGACCACCCTCTCATCAAAATCCAATTACATGTGTTCACTTAGGATGCATTTGAGATGGATACCTGTCGTAAACAGGGATGCTGAGTACTAGGGATGCTAATAGTTCAGACAGAGCTATCTGATAGCTGTACATTTCCCTCCTGTCTTATCAGACTTCCCTGAACAGCATCCACGTCTCTTTAAGTTGACTGATGTAATTTGCGAGGGAAACCTTATCTGTGCTGAATGTGACCCACAAGCAAATAATGTGCGTATGCCATCAGTCAAGTGACCACCCACTTGCAGTGTTATCTTGTTGAGATATTAACTGTACCTCAGTAATTGTTTTCCATCACTGCATCACGGCTTTCTATTTTGTTTATGGAAATTTTCAGGGTTTTTAGTTCTGTTTCTTGTAACGGTCAACTTATGCTGTATGTATTTCAGTGGCAGAAACTGATACTGATACTGATACTGATACTGATAATTCCAATGCCTGTAGTTTGTTGAACATTCAGTACATAATATGCATCGGTGTAGGTACAATATTTTAATATGGGATGTTTATTAATATTTATTATTATACAGCAATTAGTTCTAGTCCTAGAATTTGATGATTAATAGTCCAACAACACTTAGGCTGTGTATTAGTGGTGGGGATTTTTCAGCGACTCTTTCTGCAGGTTACATTATTTTGCCTGTAGGTGGCGATAAGTAACTGTCTATGAATGTGTCATTGAGTCATTCATTCAACAGATCCATTCAAATTTTGTTCAGGAACAAAACAATTGACTGTCTGTATGAGTGAGTCATTGAATTATTAACTCAACCAATTTGTTCAAACCGCTGATTAATTCGGGAACGTAACAACCAGAGATGATTAATTCTGCTTTGTCTATTTTTGAAACTATTTTCTTTTACAGAGCACAAATAGATGAGCTGTCTACAATTTTAATTACTCAACATTAACGTCTTTACTGAAATGTTACACAAAAACAATGAAATTGTGCTGTTGGTCTGAATATGACAGCGTATTGGATATGGCTACATTTACTCTTGGAAGGTGCTTTTCTGGAGTGTCTGCATATATGTGGGTGTCTGCGAGTGAGTCAGTATGGGTTCATAAGTCTTGCCACTATCTGCCCAAACAGGTGGCCCAGGCAGCGGTAAAGGTACACAATGTCTGAAGATTGCAGAGCGTTATGGCTTTGAATATGTCTCGGTGGGTGAGCTACTCAGGAAGAAGATGATCCATAACGCCACCAGCAACAGGAAATGGAGTCTGATTGCCAGGATCATCACCAATGGGGAACTGGCACCACAGGTATGTACATGAAGACAGGATGTCAGAGAATATAAAGGTCAAAAAATACATTCCATTAATTACATATGTCAAAAAATAGGACAATGTGCGCTCGCTCGCACGCGCACACACACACACACACACACAGAATTTTCTTTACTAGAAATCATTGTCTCACAAACAGCTGTCATATTTATTTAGAACTGAGTGTGTTTGATTCTTATATTTGAAGTCTTCCTATTTATCACTTCAAAGACTGACCCATTTTTAGAATTACAAATGTGAGTTTATCTATGTGAAGTCAGTGATCAAATGCACATATCATTTAATTTTACTTTAACATTCAACACATATACGCAAATATATTTATTAACATATTAGATTGTGATTAACATAATTTACATACTCATGGAGAGTTACATGTCTTTTTACTGTAGTAGACACTATACATTTAAGGCATGTTATGTAATGTAATGCATGCTAATAGCAATTTTGTAAGTAACCAAAGAATATGTGAAGATTTTATTAGCGAAAACAGATAACTCTTTTTTTTTTTTTTCTTTTTTTTTTTCTTTTTTTTTTAATGTTCAAAAATCATATTTTTTTTTTATGTTATCATGTTTTTTTTTGTTATTTGGCTGTATGCTTTAGTTATTTTTTAACCTAATCAAAATAACCCAACTGCAGTTTTATTGAGATTAATTGGAATGCACAATGAAAAAACATGATTTTTGAAAATTGTTAAAAACAGAGTCATCTGTTTTTGCAAATGAACTCTTCATGTCCTTTTTAAATCATTAACAAAAATATTTATATTAAATTAGGATCTGCCTGATTGTAAATATCACAGATTGTACCAATATCTGTGGGATTTGATGGATTGCTGTATGTACTGTACTATAGGCTGCATTTGTATAACCATATACAGTGCTCAATATTATTATTCTGCTTAATTAAATGTCCAATGTAAAGTGGCATCATTATTTTATTTTAAATAGTCTTAGAAATAATCATAAGTGGCGTTGATTGGAAATTCCTACTGAAATGAACAATTAACAAATTAAAGGTAGTTGACATGAACATGTCTATATTCATGATTTTTTTATCATCACCATTTTACGTTAAAATACATAATCGCATAATACATATCTACATAAAGCGCACACCAAAGGAGTGGAATTACAAAAGTTAAATAATAAATCCACACAGAAGATCGGTGGAGTAAACTTATGCCGAGTTCATACTGCACGATTTTCAAAGTCAGCTCATTGTTTACTCACTGCACGACTATCTTGGGTAGCATGCAGTTGCTGCTGTGTTCACATTGCATGATGGATCAGCGACAGGAGGTTACACACTTTTTGACTTTACAATAGGAAGAATCGCCGACAACACTGTCTGGTCCGCAAACTACGTTTCACAACCAAACGCACACGAGAAGTGATAAGGAAATAACTCAAGCTCACACGTGAGATCAGAGTTCTTGCACGCGACTGGAAATGGTGTTTAAATGGTGGCCCGCAAGAAGTTTGTGATACAAATGGTCTGTGTGCTGATTTTCAGCAAAAGGGCGAAAAAGAAAAAAGGATTATGGAGGAGCAAACTGTTATTGTGATATTGTGGTCTATAACTCATCCCCAAACTTCCCGCTGCCCTTGATCTTGCTCTCTCATTGGCTGTAGGTCATTGCTGATGTATTTTTCAGTCAGAACTGATTTCACACAGCAGGATTTTGAATCGCCGTCAGGTCCAGATATTTAGCATGCCAAAAGTTTCACTGGTGTCAGTGACGTATCAGCGATTCTCTCAGATTGCGACTTTGATCATTCACAATGCGTGATTGTCATTCACGTGAACAAGCACCGATTTTCCTTCAATTTCAAGCATTTTTTTGATGATTTTGCAAAACCTGTCGTCAAGGGAAAATCAGGGCTAAAATCGTTCAGTGTGAACTCGGCATAGCATAAACAATAACTGGCAAGGAACAGAGGGAAACTGAGGGCTTAAATGCAAAGGGAATGTAATCAAAGAAGAACTGAAAGAGGTGTGTGGCTACTAGTAACTATAGGAACAAACTAGGAAACTTAGGAAAGCAAACAGGAACAGAAAACCGAAACAGCAAAACTGAATATACATGTGACACCTGTGATGCTGCAAATAAATTTACAAAGCACAAGTATTCTGTGTAATATTTAATATGACATCATGAGTTGCCTGTAGAATAATTATAGACCAATTTGAAAAATGTTGTTGAAAATAGTTTTAGATAAATTACAGCATGTCACACCACAGGGTGCTGCTGGAACTGCTTGAATTCGTCAGTAACCCAATGTATCCATTAATAGATGCATGGGGTATTTTCAGGTATTGTATGGAAATTAAACTACAACAAATATGTACACTATGAAAGTTTTTCTAAGATGTTGTTGTTTTGAATAATAGAGTTTTAGCCATGCATTTCAAGAGGAGTGTTGAATATATTTTGAATCAAAAGTAAGGGTTAAAGTTTATCACTCATATTGGTTTGGATGTAGCATGACACTGATGAGTTAAAATGGCTTGCATATCTTTTGACATGGCTCCAAACTAGCGATTTCCTTAGTTAGTTAATTTCTTACTTTTTATAAATAAAGTGTTGCTATTGAAGTGGCAATCTCATTCAATTTGGTGAAAGTAACTCAAGTACTTACTGCGTTTCTTTGGTCTGCATATATTACCAGACCTAACAATAAGACCACTTCCCAAATTCCGTCCCTATAACAATGTAACCACACTCCCTTTCCTGCGTATTAACTTTCCATTTGAGAACTGAGCACAGAAGTGTGGTGCTGGAAATGAGGGCACCGCATTTTAGCGAGGAGGCTTTTGAAAGAGAAACAGAAGATAAGAGCCCCTACTGGGTGTTGATTCCCTGAAGAACTCCAGAAATGCTTTGTACATTTTTAGAAGAGGCAGTCTATCTGCAAAGATTATTGACTAGAGGATAAAATGAAATGACCAACCCTTGTCATTTAATCCTTAGCTGCATTAAATGCAGCATTGTACTGAGACACAGCTCGAGTCGAGCTTCCTAACACTGTCAGAGAAATAAAGTCACCTTCTACTAATGACTGCCTGGATTAGAGATGCAAAGGAGACTTTTCCCAGACTGTAAACGGGAATGTATGGAAGTAAACGTCTCTGTGTCATAAGATACACCTATGTATCATATGAGAGCTTTATTTCAAAACTCAAAATGTCCTCTAGTGCAAAAATCTATTGAAACTAAGCTGCCAAATCAGTTGAACATCTGACCAAACACATGCCTATTTAGTGCTCAGCAACTTTGCCCATCTACTCTCAGTAAAGCAATAGGCAGGAAGTAATGATAGATGCTATCAGACGTTGCGCTATGAATAATTATCATCCATCATTTTGATGGACTGGGTTGTGAATTTTCTGTGATGTCGTATTTTTAATCGCCAATTTTCAGTCTTGACAAGCGCTGTGTCGCTGGTTCCTGAATTTTTCTTTTTATTCTGCTCTCACAGTGTGAAAAAGACAACAATAACAAGATGTGTCTCTCTGTGGCATTTATTTTCTACCCTTTTCTTCATTTCTATTCACATCTCAGTAACACTTTACAGTAAGATTACATTAGTTGATGCATTAGTTAATGAACTAACATTGACCTCACACACACACACACACACACACACACACACACACACACACACACACACACACACACACACACACACAGACATATAGGCACGTTGATATTCTGATGATATTTTTTTATCCCAAGCACATTTTACCAATTCCAATCAATCAATCTTAATAACTACTATTGATTTTGTATTTGATCATTTATAAGTGATATATAATTGTCCATGAAGACTGGAATTGGAAAAACGTCTTATATTCAGGTGTGCAGAATTATTAGGCATGTTTTTTTACTGATAAAATGAGCTAACAAAGAGGTTTAACTCAGACTGAGATGTCATAAATGATTAAATCCCCATGAGAAATATTCAAAACTAATGCAATACAGAAATTGCAAAGTTAAGATATGACCATTGGACTGCAAAATGCTCACTGGAACAGCGGGGTCAGAAAAAACAGGTGGAGAAGACACATTTTAACTGCAAAAGTATTAAGAATTAATGTGAAGAATTAGGTGTAAAACCACCAGGAACCATTTAGTCTCCAGCGCCACCATTTTTCCAGAACTGCAACCTTCCTGGAGTCTCCAGAATTACAAGGGTTCTCAGAGACTTTGCTTGGGTAAAAAATCCTAAAAAATTATCTTTAAAAGAAAACAAGCCTAATAATTCGGCACACCTGAATATAAGGAGTTTTTCACTTCCAGCTTTCATGGGCAATTATATAATTTATAATTTATAAATGATTAAATACAAAATCAATAGTAGGTATTTCAGTTTTTCTCGATTGCTTAAAAACATTTCTTGAAATTATGCCTCTTTAACTCTAAACACGAATCCATAACTTCTAACTCAATTCCCCAAACTTCCTATATTCAGGTCAAAATGAAGCTCTTCACTCAAAAAAAACTCAATCTGGAACAGGCCAAAGAACCTCTTCAACATCACAGGCTATACTGGCCCTGGCCAGGCAGCGGGGGTAAAATCCTCTCGCATGCCTGATGTCCTTGTGTCATTGTTCACAAACAAGATAGGCAAAATGCTTAGTCATGTTGTCAATATAACACTGCACTCTGTTAGTATTACCAGATGTAAACTATGGCAGCAGTTTGGATGACAGTTACTGTATTGAAATGGAGAAGGCTGCACATCTTATGTATGCCATATATCCATTTCAAAAGTACAAATGTACACATTACTGTATGTAGGATATTGATTGAAAAAAGACTGGATATGATTCACAGTTACACTTTTACTAGTGGTCTGACCAAAAAACAAAACAAAACAAAACACACATTACAACATCACTGTGAAATAGAAAAGAAAAAGAAATATGTGCACAAAGGCGAAAATAAAAATTAGAAACTCCACTGTCAGAATTTGTAACTCGTGTGTTGTCCTCTTTCTGTATATGCTTTCCAATTGAAGGTTCATGAGATATACCTTTGAGCTATTTCAGAGAACTATATAATACATTTTGAGCAACATGACAATAGCAACTGATAATGTAGGAAACCACAGACAAATGTAAATAATCAGTTGCATCAATGTACCAAAGCAATCACAACTTGTTCAAAAGAATGAGAAACTTTTTATGATGTGCACAAGTGCACAAATTTTGACGCCTAGCGTTACCTCTTGGGTAATTGTGTGCTAATTGAGCTCAAACTGTGCAGACTTGAGTGAACAATACTGAATGCTAGTGCTTTCTAAATGACCACTTGGTGTAAGCACTGAGAAATGTAGGGATTTGTGTGTAGAGTTTTGCAGTAACAGTTCGCCAAATCTGACTCATGTGTTAAAGCAGGAGAATAGTGTTTATAGTTCAGCAAAATGGGTGTGCTTTTTGAAAAATGGCGTTATGGTTTTGAAATTTTAGTCCAAAAGCCTGGATATAGTGTTTTAGCGATCGAGAAAAACTGTAAGATTGATGTGGTTTTGAATTGATAAAATGTGCTTGGAAAAAACTGTTACACAAAAACCTAGTTTCTTTTGAATTAAGTTGAAGGTGGACACGGGGGATTGTAAACAATATTGTTTTGGAACATGCGTGACTACAACTATAAGTGTATAAGTGATACAATCCATTTAAAGGGACCTTTCTTTAAGGGATCACATTTTCCTTGATCTTTTGAGTAGAAACCCTGGCGTTGTAGGCCAGTTATGGATGAATTTAGACATTTTTGTACATGGTGCATCAAAGCAGCAAATATAATGTGTGTTTACCTTTGATCAGTGTTGGGCAGTAGCGTCGCTACAAGTAGTGACGCTAGTAGTTTAACTACATTTCTCAGTAGCGTGGTGGTAGCGTCGCTGTTTTCTGAATCAAATAGCTTTTCAGTAGCGAAGCTCTATTTTTGATCAAGTAGCGCGGTAGCGTCAACAGAAGCTAACGTTACATTTGTAATGTTACAAACCAGAAATATAACAGTTAAGGATCACTGATCCTGGATCAGTAAGTGACCAACACTAAACTTCGTAACTCCATTGGCTTCTCAAACTGTCAGTCAAACCTCATTATTCCTCCCGCCTCTCTCGTGAATGAAGTGTGGTATGTAGTTTGGAGCTTCTCAGCTTGTTTGCAGTCTGAAGGTTAATAAAGAACTGGTGATTGAATAAGTAGTGTTTTCTTTACTCAAGAAACACTATATTTATAAAGGCTAATGTTTTTGTTTTTTGTTTTTAAGGAGCAGAGAAGTGTGTCTTAGTCTATCATTTGTTGTCGAGTCACAGCCAAATAGCTTGTGTGAAGAGCTGAATCTTTTATAATATGATATTTTGGCCAAATAACAGAAAAAACTGAGCACCCACATAGCGACAGAATGAAAATGTAAATGCGATGCACGTACTGCCTCTGATGTGGCGGTAATGGTAAAAAAAACATTCACTGGTCAAAAACTTCATATTTGAACTTGATTTTGGTGAAATATTAATAATATAATGACACATGCAACAATGCAGCCTATCTGAATTATTAGATTATAATTAACCTGAATTATTATGCCTGTCTACCTGCTCGACTGACAGTTTTATTGATCACTGAGAGACCATTGACTTGGTATGATGTTGGTTCAATATAAAAATGATTTAAAAAAAAAATAGCTTAGATGTAGTAAACTACTTTTGCCACGTTGCTGTAGCTTAGCTTGCTACATTTCCCATGGCTGTAGCTTTAGTGAAGTGCAGCTTAATTTAATGAAGATTAACTGTTAGCTTCGTTCACTACATTTTCCAAGTAGCTTGCCCAACACTGCCTTTGATGGTGCACAGACTCGCATCATGCACTTGAATGTTGATTGCTGATTCATGTGCACAACAGGCTGAATAGAAGTCTTTGTGAGTCCAACTGCTTTCCTGTGATGTAAATGAAACTTTTTGGAGCTTCAACTCTTTTTGCCCATACGCAAGTCAGTGGGGTCCAAAATAGCAGTAAACACCGCTGAGCTTTATTATATTAACACATTACTCAAAGACATTTTTCAAGATACCTCTTCTGTTTGAGGAAAAAAATACATTCATTTTTAATTGTAAAGACCAGAAAGGGTGAGTCATGTTCAAAAAATTCAATAAAAAGATTGAATGACACTGTTTTAAAGCTTTTCACTAGAGGTGTTTACTAGATTTCCATTGCAAACTATGTGCCTTTAAAACAGTGGCAGATCCAACTGATTCACAATTGCTGCTGGATTGATTTGCCTCAAAACATATGAATTCTTGTTCATTATTCTTTGAACTCACATACATTTTATCATCAGCTTGATGAAACCACATACAGCTTTGCATATTAGGGAGACCGGCTGTTGGATCTGGATGTGAAGCAAGACAAGTGTTTTGGACATTGACGTTTGGTTTGTGGTTGGCGGTCTGTTTGCGTTCTAAAAATGTCCTCTGCTTTGAACCATGCCTGGATCGCTTCAGATAGCGGTAAAAACCGTAAAAGAGCATTTGGTCATACAAATTGCATTCCATACTGGGCAACAAATGATGTCTGATGTAAGAGTTATTTTTAGAGCAATCTGGTACTGATGCTAGATCTCTGTCGTAAATGATGCCATCCACATCATTAAATTTGCTACGCTTGAATATATTCTCCCTCCAGTGCTTTGGAACATTAAAATGATCCGAAAATGCCGCTGCACTCCTCAATTACACTAGAAATCACCTAGAATGCAATATATTACCAAGTTTATGAGCGTGGGTTTTTAATTATATAGTTTAATTTTAAAGTGCATTACCTCTTCCATTAGAAAAAAATAATAATATATTTTCAAAAAATAATTTATCTCTGTCAGACAGATGCTTAAAGAAATTCAGTGAATGTTCTAAAATATTCTTGTGAATCATGTAATGATTGCTCTTGAAGCCCAACTCATCTGAGACGTCATGCCACCGTCTTTCATCCGAACTGATTTAGTATGCTGTTTAAAATAGCCCAGAATTACAAAGCACATTTTCCCTGCTGGTACTTGATTTATGAGGACTAAATATTTGGAAAGCTGCTTGTTAAAAGAGCAACCATGTCTGCTATTAAAACAACCAATCAACTGCTATTGAAGTACAGTAATTGGAAGGTGACTTGTATGTGCTGATTTCATAATTGTGATTATATTGCATAATTGTAACGGCAAAAAAATAAAAATGATATGAAAAATGTTATGGTAAAAACCCATTAATTGGTTAACAGTTATAATAGATCTAGCTCTAAGGGGACATTTCATGGGATTTTCCGGTAAAACAATGTTAAATGTATGGTTTTTGGAAGTAAAAAAGAACAAGTCATCTTACAATTTTCAGTGAAAAAAAAAAAAACATTAAACTGACATTCCCAGAATCCTCTGTGACAGCTCACATTCGATAGTTTTTTCATTGAATTAGCTGTTTCTTCTTAGTATGTACTTACTAATTATGTGCATTTGGTTGTTGTGTTAAATTTTATGTTATATATATTTTATTTTGACCTGTATTTGTTATTCATGCCCAACAGGAAACAACCATAACTGAGATCAAGCAGAAGATCATGAAGATTCCAGAGGCCAGCGGTATAGTTATAGATGGCTTTCCTCGAGATGTGGGGCAAGCGCTTTCTTTTGAGGACCAGGTGAGTGCATTTTATTAGTGGTGCTTGCTAGAGCAAGACTGATATCTTGTGAAATGCTGTGTTGGTTTATGCCAGATGTAACGGGACCCACACCTTCCAAAAAGTTCAGCTTTTGTCTCATCAGTCCACAGATTATTTGCCCAAAATTCTTGGGGATAATCAAGATATTTTTTGGCAAATGTGAGACGAGCCTTTGTGTTCTTTTTGGTCAGCAGTGGCTTTTGCCTCGGAACTCTCCCATGGATGCTGTTTTTGCCCAGTCTCTTTCTTATTGTTGAATCATGAACACTGACCTTAATTGAGGCAAGTGAGGCCTGCTGTTCTTTAGATGTTGTTCTGGGTTCATTTATGACCTCCTGGATGAGTCGTTGTTGTGCTCTTGGAGTAATTTTGGTAAGCCAGTCCCTCCTGGGAAGGTTTACCACTGTTACAAGTTTTCTCCATTTGTGGATAATGGCTCTGTCCGTGGTTCGCTGGAGTCCCAAAGCCTTAGAAATGGCTTTATATCCCTTTCCAGACTGATACATGTAAACTATTTAGTTTCTCATCTGTTCTTGAATTTCTTTAGATTGCAGCATGATGTGTTGCTCTTTAAGCATGATTCACTTTGTCAGACAGGTTCTGTTTAAGTGATTTCCACTGCATGAAAAGAGATGTATACGGACCAGTAAACCCCTGTACATACAGCAGAATTTCGGACAAATCTGGGAGTATTACTGACCCGACACGGAAATATCATGGATCCGTATACTGCCAGATACGTACCAATTAGTATGTAGGTTACTGACATATTCTTCCGTGCAACAGCCATTTGTTGCATGTTGCAAATGAAGGGGGCATTCGCACTTTTGTTCCACTGTGCCCTCCCCTTTTGGTCATTCATGTTAAACTGGATTGGTTGATTTGAAACTAAACCTACCCCTAAACTAGACAGCTATTGGGCCACTGAGCACAGACTTTCCTCAAAAGTCATTTCATTGGTGAACTTGTGATTTATCCCACCCAAAACCTTTGCAGGAAAGTGACTTTATTGGTTACATTTAGAATACATCCCTCCCAAAAACCTTACAGGTGAATGATGTGATTGGTTGCTGACCAGGTGGGCAGATTGATTGTTTGCCTTTTATTAGGGGAAAATAGTAAATAGTATCCAAAACATAAAAACAGCCAAAAAAATATTTCAACAGAAAGCAACATGTAAAAATACATCTACTTTGAATGATCCTGTGAGCGTTCACATCAACAACATCTTCCTCATCTTACGCTGAGCTCAACCATTTCCTCCACAATGCTCTTTCTGTGACTGTCTCGGTTAACCTTGTCTCCAGCAACTGAAAAACAACCTGTAATCCAGAGATGGAAACTCGAGTCTGCGACTTGGACTCGAGTCGCATTTAAGTCGCGTAAATAAAGACTTGGGACTTGACTTGGACTCGTGACTTGTGAGACTCGTAAAAAAAACGCAAGTCATTTGGTATGGGAGTTTATATGAATGTATCTCCTGAGGGGAACTGGCTGTCTTTAGAAAAGTTTAGATCTCATCTTGCCTCTGTATAATGCATATTAAAGTAGTGTTCATATCCCCAGGGATGCTTTGTTTACAGCTGCAACCAAGGAAACGATGTTTAATTGATGTTGAAGTGCCACCTGCTGGCAGAGAGTGAATTTGCTTTCTAATTCAGCCTGTCTGCTGTTTTGTTTCATAAAGATGTTTTATGTAGAATAGTTTCACAAAACTAAAGTCAGACCATCTTGTTTTTTCTTCAGATTTTGAAATTATACAATTCAATTTAGATTAAAAACTAGAACTAAACATAGTTTGTTTATATGAGATTTCTTTTATTTGTGTTGGGGTTTGTTTTAAAATTTCAATTTAGTTTTGTTGTTTGACACATTTCAATTTTACAAGGAAATGTGCAGCATTTTGTCTGACGATAAATTGACACCTTTTCATTTCTAATTTGTCTTAAATTTTGTTAAAGTTTTTTTCTGAGAAAATCATATAGTGAAATCAATATTTCAAAACAGATTTAGCCTCAATTACTAGCTGAAAGAACTGTTGCTAATAAATAGAACAAAGACTTAAGACTTGACTTGGACTCCACATTAAAGACGTGAGATTTGACTCGACCTCAAAGACTTGAGACTTGACTTGGACCTCAGAGACTTGTGAACATGTCTGCTGTAATCACTACAGGACAATAGCCTATTTAAGAAGTTACATCATGTCAATTTCTAAACTTAATGTTGTCTCTTTGGCTTTTTGGCTACAACCGTGATTGAGTGTTTCAGCTGGTCCTTTCCAGAGTGAAACTATGAAAACTTCTTCCTCGTAGCCTCATCATAAGACATAAAATATAATAAAGACATAAAATGTGTTTCGTAAAGGAAAATATTTAATTAGATAGGTGAAACAATGCAAAAACTAGATAATAAAACATTGCAACAACCTTCTGAACTTATGTTAGCGTTTATAATCTCTGAAGATGAGCTGAGCCAGTCTTGTGTGTAGGATACTGTAGAAAAGAGGAAACATTATCTGAGAAAAATGACAGTATAAATATAGTTTTGACATTTAAATATATTAGTTTTACTCAATATAAATAATTAATCTTACCTGGTTTGTGCATGCTGTTGAAGTGGATTCTTCCCAGAACTGTGCAAGCTTACAAATGTTTCAGTCTGTAGCTGTTGGTGTCCTCAAGAAGTGTGACTTGAGATCAGGTCACACAAAAAAGTCTTAGACGGGGGTGGGGTGTGTGTGTGTTTGTGGTTGTGGGAGGGAATCGTTTATGAAGAGTTAGATATTTTGGAGACCTGTGCTATTTGACACACTTTTTAAATATATTTATCAGGGGAGATATCTTTTGAAAGTATCGTTTGAAAACCAGAAAGGGGGCAAAAACCTTTTCACGGCACTATATACAGTTATAAGCTTAAGATCTGAAGTGAATATAGTAGCATGCGGTTTTATTATGTGATTGCTTATGACAAACTTGTGAAATGACAACCCTCACTGCCTTGACTGAGTTTTTTTTGCCTCTCATTTGCAGGAAGTTGAACATTTCTCACATTTTTGACTGTCACCTCTGTCCTTTACTGTCATTAGAGAATAGAGAATAGAGAGCTCCAATAGAGAATGAACTGAAAACACCCTCTCATCTCCAGTGCTAGGTAGATTGCTTATAAATTGTAACATAATCCATGCATTATACATTTTAGGTAATATAATAAGACTACTTTTTGTTTGCTTTTAGACTTGTTTATCAAATGGATTTAAATAGTATAATCTTGTACCATATTGATATAAAAAATATAAAGAGAAAGAAAATATATTCTATTTGTTGTGATTAACAACATTAAGTGCATTAAAAATTACATAACATCAATGTTTACCAAACTGGGGTTCATGAAAGCAACTTTCAGGGGAGTTTTAATGAAAAAAACGATAATTAAATCATGAAAATGTAAAACAAAATCAATTATTTTAAAATAACAATGAAAATAAAACACTTACTCAAAAAGATTAAATATTTTATTTGCTCACTGCATGTCATGTGACCATTAACCAAACGTCAGTGAACTGTGAGCATGCAAATGTGTTACTTAATTATTAACTTACCTTATTAACCTCAGGGGGTATTTCAAGTAAATGTATTAGGCAAAGAAGGATCGGCTGAAAAAAAAAAAAATACAATTAAAAAAAAAAATTGGGAATCCCTACATTATAAGTAAATAAGAAATAATGTGATTTTTTTTTTTTTTTTTGGCATGTTATGTGTTTGAAAGACAAAAGCATAGAAAAAAAAGTATTCTCACTAAATGTGTGATGTAGCTAATGGACTACATTACTAACTACAATTTTTGTCATGTAATTTGGAATCAGTAACAGATTAAAATTTGTAAGTAATCTTCCCAGCTCTGTAGATGGTTAGGGATTAGGGTTTGGCTTTGGGTTACTTGCATGTAATTATGCATAATTTATTGTTATTATAATTATTATATTATAAGTGTTACCAAAATAACTGTAGTCTGATTATGAGTATTTTTCAAATGTCGATGATGGCAGAGAACATGACGAAGAGGAGTAGAACTGTTGAATAAAGTCTTCATTTTTATTTTCTTTTGCGCACAAAAAGTATTCTCGTAGCTTCGTAAAATTACATTTGAACCACTGATGTCTGGACTATTTTACTGATGTCCTTACTACGTTTCTGGGCCTGGAAACATTTCAGTTACATTGCTGTCTATGGAGGTTCAGAAAGCTCTCAGATTTCATCAAAAAAATCTTAATTTGTTTTCCAAAGATGAACGAAGGTCTTACTGGTTTGGAAAGACATTAGGGTGAGTAATTAATGACAGAATTTTCATTTTTGTGGGAGCTAACCCTTTGAAGTTTGATTACATACTGTACTATATATACAGTATGTTTGAATAAGAATATGTCCTGTAGATGAGTTGCGTGGGAGAAGATCACTGTCAGCCAACCTGCCCAGGTTTATTAGCTTCAGAACTTCTGCCAATTCTGTCATGACTAGCCTGCAGCATGAATAACTTCGAAGCATTAGTGAACAAGTTCGCTTTTCTCCAATCGCATTCAGGGCTTGTCACAGTGCTCTCGACTGCAGAGTGTTCTGAGGCAAAGCAGCACTGAAGATGCAATACAAGAAGTCAGAATTGGAATGGCTAATGGACTAGATTCTCACGGTCAAGTGGGTAATTTGCGAAGACAGGACTGCCATTATTGTGTTTACACTGCTGAAGCCTTATTTAGCTTTTAAAAGGGACTCAGTGATTAACATTGTGTGTTCCTTGTAAAATTAGAAGGAAAAAAAAAAACTGAATATATTTTAAATGTAATTTATCTCTGTCAGACAGATGCTTAAAGAAATTCAGGGAAGGTTCTAAAATATTCTTGTGAATTATGGTATGATTGCCTTTGAAGCCCAACTTATCTGAGACGTCATGCCACCGTCTTTCATCCGAACTGATTCAGTATGCTGTTTAAAATAACCCAGAATTACAAAGCACATTTTCCCTGCAGGTACTTGATCTATGAGGACTAAATTGCTACAGAAATGAGTTTCCTGTATTTGGAAAGCTGCATGTTAAAAGAGCAACCATCTCTGCTATTAAAACAACCAATCAACTGCTATTGAAGTACATTAAATTGTGAATGACTTGAGTGTGCTGATTTTAATCAAACATACGCACATTTAAAAAAGATCATAATTTTAAAGGTAAAAGACTGTAAAACCTGTTAATTGGTTAACAGTGTAAAACTGTTATAAACCTAATGGCACATTTCATGGTTAAATGTAAATTTTCCGGTAAGTAAAAACATTATCTTCATGTTATTTATAATTAAATGAAAATGTTTATAGCCATAATTGATGCTAAATGCAATTAATTGAACTTAACTTATGTTGTCTTTGAGATATGGTTGAAGTAGACTGTGGAGTAATAAAGTAAAATACACTTTAATGTCATATATTTTTTTTTTAAACTTGTACTGTATTGTCATGTATTTGGTGTAATAATGAAATTGCAATTTAAAACTTTTAATATGTATCAACTTCTAATGCTACAGTTAATATTATGTTATGTGATTTAGTATGGTAGTCAACACTAAATAAGTCTAATTTAAAGCACAAAAACGCATATTATTTAAATTGTACTTTAAAGTCAAACTTTTTTATTTTACATTATTGCAAAGTGGTGTTTTAAGATACAGCCATGAAAGTGTGTTCTGTACACTTAGGTGGTCTTTTATTTGAAGAATATTATATTATATGCAAATACAGTTTAAACATATATATATATATATATATATACTTTCAATATTTGAAGTACACCACAAATGTAAATTCAATTCTATTCAGCACACTTCTTTTTCACAAGTGGTTGCTTTAATGGGAAATTATCACATACATATCTAGCTCTGACAAAACACTGAGACAGTTTTGGCAACCTGCGATGGGAGAATGGGTTGTGAACCGATATTTCACACCCTGTTGATTCACATCTGCATGAGTGACTTGTCTGCATAACACACGTCAGATCTCAAACATGTACTTGAAATTCTCTATTCCCTGTGTTTTTGACAGGAACCACTTGACCCAAATGGGATTCGTGCAATGACAGGTGTATATTAATGTCTGTAAACCTGTCAAAAAGGAGCTAATGTCAGCCTCGCTAAGAGGAAATCATGTGACGGTTCTCAATTGCAGGTCTCAACGCACTTTCATTTCTAAATGACAGCCTTTTCCTTCAAGTATCATCATGGCTAATTAGTTTGTTCCCACACTTTTTCTGCTTTCTAAGACAGCGAGTTTAGGAGGTAGTATGTTAGCTGTTATGGCTAACTCAAATCTTGCCTGCCCCTACCCTTCACCGCACTTGCTGTCGGTCTCAAATTAACCTTTAAGTTTTACATCAACACAAGATTGCTAGTCCGGATTTGAAAATGAATAGAAAGTCCGGAAGTCACCACCTGTAAATGTCACATAGTGTGGTTTCCAAGCTGCGAAGGATGTGATCACCGAGTTCAGTCTGTCTACATGAGCAGTAAAATTTAATGAGTACCAAGAATCAGATATGCTTCTGTCTCTCTCTCTCTCCGTCTCTTTTCATCCCTCACACTTGTTTCCAGCCTTCCTCATTTCACACCAATTATCTAAGAGGTGCTTTAACGTAGGCAGAGAACTGTGAGGAACGCACTTGTTGCTGCCAGAAAGTAGATTTGCAACACTGTCTGCTTATCTCAGAAATGAACTCATGATGTCACATTATCTGCTTGACTTTCTTTTGCAGGTATGGCAAGTAATGGTATGCAGTTTTGTGCAGTGGTGGGTAGTCACACTGGCAGACTAAATGTAACACTGTGTTCTAACCAGACTCAATTCCAGCATTTTTAGTGTGAAGATGCTGTGTGACATGTCACAGTCACCAGCTAATATGAGAATATTGGATGTTATGTTATTACAGATGGTTAGGACAAAAAAAATTATGTAAAAATATTTTACATAACTTATCACATCACCACAACAAAAATGAGTGTCTTGGTAATATCTAAAATAAGTGGTTATAACATCTAAACTGATTTTATTCACCAGCTATAAAAAATAAATAACCTTTAGCAAACTTTTAAAATTGTATTTACTGAGGACATAATTTGCTTTAAAGGGGTCATCGGATGCAAAATTCACTTTTCAACCCAGTGTATTTTTTGGTTTTTTTTAATCCCTATTTTAAAATCCCCTTTCTCAAATCAGGCTGTTTTGAGAACCCTGTCAGAATGACGTAGTTCTGTACAGGCCCCTCCCACGATAGTTGATTGACAAGGCCGTCTTACCTTAGACCCACCCTGAGTGAGCTGAGTGGGCTGTAAACAGTCCGACCGCCATTGTGTCGACTCCAGTGCAGGGGAAGACAACATGTCTCCAATTGAGCGATTGAAGTGTTTTGTTGTTGGATGTAATAATGAATGAAGCAGTCGTCATTAACTCCCGACATCTGAGCCACTGAAGACGCAGAGGATTAACGTTACTTTCACTTTGAAGTGAATACGCCGATCCCGATCTGCCTAAATGCGTCTATATTTGCATGAATCATTCATGATCCAACTTCATCTACAGAAGAAGTGAGTATAACGTTTTTTATGAATCTTTGCAAACCGCCTTTTCTAATAACGTGCTAGTTAGCCAGTTTCGTGGCTAAAGTAAACTAC
Source organism: Acrossocheilus fasciatus (assembly GCA_036784905.1). Classification (NCBI taxonomy): domain Eukaryota; kingdom Metazoa; phylum Chordata; class Actinopteri; order Cypriniformes; family Cyprinidae; genus Acrossocheilus; species Acrossocheilus fasciatus. The sequence goes on along the minus strand of CM071939.1, from coordinate 7,481,057 downwards.
TGTTTGTCACCCCACGCAAGAGAGGGGCGGGGTCAACAGAGCTCAAGTTATGTTCCAAATTTGAAGTTGATATCACAATTCCTGTGAGATTTTGTTTGGGCACCATACCAAAAATAACCACTGGGTTACAACTCTATTGAATTCTTTTGATGCAGTTTTCTGTCACAAATCAATCATTTTCTGTCACAATATCACTTCGATTATAAAACAATTACCAAATATGGAACCTTGACTGTCAGACCTTTCCAATGATATGCGTTTTGTCAAGATCACAAGATTTGATTTTCTAAAATACAAGTGACAAAATCACAGAGTGTATATATATATATATATATATATATATATATATATAATTCTTTTAAAGTATAATTATTAAACATTAATATAATACTACGGTGGCCGAGAGAGCTCAGCGTGCTGCAACTTCAGAAAACACATGCAAATAGAAAAAGCACCAGCAAATCAAGAAAACATCTTCATCAATTTTGACAGCAGGTGCTGCAAATGCTCACAACACAACCGAATAAAGAATTTTATTTGCAGCGCGTTTCTTTGTTTGGTTGTGTTGTGAGCATTTGCAGCATGTGTGTTGTAAAATTGACAAAGTTGTTTTCTTAATTTGCAGGTGTTCTTTCTATTTGCAGCGTGTTGAGGTCTCTCAGCCACAGTATAATACACTACTTGCACATATAAAGTACTTTACAAGTAGATTTACTTTTAATTTGACATTATGACAATTACATTTTTACATTTAAAAGTGTGCTAAGAAACAAATGTACTCTTTAATTGACCATTTATTTACTATTATATTATCTGCTGAAAGTATACTGTGTATAGGGCCAGATATACTAAACAAGGCAAATTACTGTCAAAGTGCAATTCCATGCCTCCTTCTGGCAGCAACAATCACAGCCATGTCAAGAGCAAAATGAGTTAAGGAAGCTTTTTTAGGGCAGTAAATAATGGCACAAATACCAGTAAATTGACTCCCGCAAACCTCAGTAAATCATGTTGCGTGATTCATTTAAATGTTCTCCCCTCCCATAAATTTTGCATCTAAAAGGGAAACTCCTACAAATGCATATGCAATAAGGTCAGCTGCATTTCTGTCATGACTAAAGCAAGTTAGCTTTTCTCTGATCACATTCAGGGGCTTGTCACAACACTTTCATCGGTCCTGTGTTCAAAAGCAAGGCAGCACTGAAGATGCAATATACTGTAACATATCAGAATTGGCATAGCTAATGGACTTGATTCTCACGATCGAGAGGGTAATTACGCAAATGGATGGTACAGTTGCTAAGAAGTGGACATGCTAAGTCAGAAATATGTATTATTATGGAATCAAACTGATTATGCTAGGTTATACCACTGATTTTCATTTTAATAGGATTTTTTCAGTCCAGTTAGATGAGGTAGAAACAGGTCCTTCAGCTAAAAATTGCACACATTTGATGAATAAAATAATAAAACTGCAGGGTCTTCAGCCACTATGGCTGTTGAGGAACAAAGCTAATTTCTCATCCTTTTCAGAGAAGAAATTAATGGGGGCTTGGGACAAAAGTGCAAAATTAAATAAAAATGCCCCCAAAAATCCAAGGTGTGGGTGCACAAAATGCCCCTGTTTGAGTTCCTGTTTATATATATATATATATGTGTGTGTGTATATGTCACCCTGGACCACAAAACCAGTCTTAAGTGTCAATTTTTTGAAATTGAGATTTATACATCATCTGAATAAATAAGCTTTCCATTGATATATGGTTTGTTAGGATAGGACAATATTTGGCTATTTTCAACTATTTGAAAATCTGGAATCTGAGGGGGCAAAAAAAATCTAAATAGTGAGAAAATCGCCTTTAAAGTTGTCCAAATGAAGTTCTTAGCAATGCATATTACTAATCAAAAATGAAGTTTTGATATATTTATGATAAGACAATTACAAAATATCTTCATGGAAAATGATCTTTACTTAATATCCTAATAATTTTTGGCATAAATAAAAAATTATAATTTTGACCCATACAATGTATTTTTGGCTATATAATATACAGTGCTGCTAGAAAGGTTGTGAACCCCTCGCAGAATCTGTGAAAATGTGAGTAATTTTAACAAAATAAGAGAGATCATACAAAATGCATCTTATTTTTTATTTAGTACTGTCCTGAGTAAGATATTTTACATTAAAATATGTTTACATTTAGTCCAAAAGACAAAAAAAAAAAAAAGCTGAAATGATTAAAATAACCCCATTCAAAAGTTTGGGAACCCTTGGTTCTTAATACTGTGTGTTGGTTACCTGGATGATCTATGACTTGTTTTGTGATGGTTGTTCATGAGTCCCTTGTTTGTTCTGAACAGTTAAACTGAGCACTGTTCTTCAGAAAAAATCCTCCATGTCCTGCAGATTCTTCAGTTTTCCAGCATCTTTAGCATATTTGAACCCTTTCCAGCAGTGACTGTATGATTTTGAGATCCATCTTTTCACACTGAGGACAATTGAGGGACTCAAACTTAACTATTAAAAAAGGTTCAAACATTTATTGATGCTCCAGAAGGGAACACGATGCATTAAGAGCATATAAGAGAACTTTTTGAATTTGAAGATCAAGGTAAATTGTACTTAATTTGTCTTCCGGGAAACATGCAAGTATCTTCTGTTGTTTCCGAAGGGCAGTACTGTAGCAACTCATAATGTAAAAACTGCACGTAATGTAATAAGTATTACATTATTATTGTAATAAAATGTTCATAATGTAAAACTTTTCTCAAAATGTAATAAAATCTTGAGCTCATAATGTAATAACAATAATTACATTTTGAGAAACGTATTACATTATAAACTCACCAAAAATATTGTCAAATTTCATAATTGTAATAGGCGTTTTATTGTAATAGGCTGTACGTTTTGTCATCCATTGCTCGATTTCCATGCCCTTTTACATTGCTAAACCAAAGGGTAGAGCACAGTACCAACTACAGTACGGATGCTCTCATGGCTCTCATTGTTTTTATTCAAGTATCAAAATATTCTGGGTTCCGGAATTCTGATGTTGTTAGAATACGTCAGAGAAAGGAGAAAAGACGCCTAAAAATATGAATATTAATTATAAATGAGTATAATCGTTGTAGGTATAATAAGAAGACGTGTTAAATATAAGTATAATAAACAGCTACAGAAATAGTATTATAGTGAAGAATAAGCCAAAGACAAGTTTCTTTTTGTGTTATGTGAAGCAAGGGCATAGGATTGATTTTGACACTGGTGGGGAAATAGTTTAAGCAGCCCAGTATAAGGAACAGTATTTAGCCTATGTATATAAGTATATATATATATATGTGAGTGTGTGTATAATATATAAATATATATAAGAGATAGAGATAAATGTCAAAATGCATCTCAGACGTGAATATATTTGCTTTGCTTTATCTTTTTATGTATGAATTACTTCTAAAAAGAAATGTATATTTCCATTTAGAAATAATTTGTGCATGAAAAGACTAAGCAAATATGTTCACGTCTGAGATTCATTTTAGCATTTATATAGAATAACTAAACTATAGCTAAACTTTAGTGAGGGGACATTGTTCCTCTTAGCATCATGAACAAAAAAAAAAAAACCTTTTATTAAAATTCTGAATTTATTACTGATAGCCTAGAATGCGTGCAAAGAGTGCTCCCTTTATAATTTCAGATGCACTGAGCCTGTCACTCATCTCAGTTCATCAGTTCAATGGATGTGTCTGTGATTGGCTATACACTGCTCAACGCTGCAAACATTGTAAACAGAAACATCTTATGCTCTCCAGAGCGCAAATGCAGATATGCACAGAACAGTTTGCCAAATATGTTATTACTACAGTTTTAACTAAGGGTGCTCTTGTTTTTTTATTTTGTTTTTATTTATTTATTTATTTTGAGAGTTCCCTTTGTTTTTGAGCTTAGCTTCCTAAACTGAGCGTGACCCGATGCTTTCCATATGGATTTAATATGGAATGTTACTTAAATATGTGAGCAGTTGACAATCCTACTTTGCATGTTTTAGACACTTACAGTAGATTATGCTCTTTGGCCATGCATTAAATGCACTCCTTTTAAAGAGCACAGTTTGCTGACATATTTACTTTAACTTCTCAGATAATGTCCATGGTATGATGACAATGACAATGGTTACACATAAATATATTTTAATTGTTTGATCAAAATTTTGTTTTATGAACAAATTTTGAAAATGAATAAATAAATAAAATAAAATAAATGTTTCCAAAGTCTAATGTAGTAGATTGCATTATCTGCCACAGCAGCACGGAGCATGAGTTAAATTAATATTTCTTCACAATAAAAGTTCACAATGTAGCCTAATTTTAATAGCTTATTTTACATAAAACTATTATGCTTTATGGTCAAATTTATTATATTGAAAGATAATTATAATTTTGTAAACATTAATTTAAATTATGTGCTGTAGTGTCTTATTATTGTAATTTCATGTATTGATTCAATTCAATAATTGCATGCATTTTGTAAGGTTAGAATAAAAATACTCCTGGAAATCAATTTAAATAGGCAAATATCACCCCTTAATGGAAAAAAATTATTTTGCATTAAGTTCCTGTATATTACTAAAGTAAATCTTCAGTGATGGCTAATTTTACTGTTGCATTAATTAGTTTACTGGCTGTCACAGTTTAATAGCAACCCAGATTCAGGCACTGATTCCCCTGTGTGCATCCTTATTCTCTCTACCTCCGCCTTTTCCGGAGGTGCCAGCACAGTCACTGAGAGGATTTATGAGTGAAGGCGTGCCAGGAAAAAAAATCCCAGCCTGCAGCTCGCAGACCTTCTGCGAAGACAGTCGGCCAGCACAGCAGCCGGCATTCAGCACAACCTTTCAGCTTTCCTCATCACTCATGTTTTATTAGGCTAAACGTACTTCACATTATAAGTTACTTTTTATTCAAAGCCACTTGAATATGAAAGAGTCCACTTCATACATTACTGTGTGTTACACCATTCAATATAATTTTTTTTAATAGTCAAATCAAGCAGAAAAGTTCTGTAACCCTCTGTGGTATATATGGTTGGTGTCATTTTCCTTGACTTTCACACTATTTGAGAACTAAAAGAAAACAAATTGCATTATACGAATTAGAAGGTCAGTCTTTTAAAAAAAAACAAACAAACAAAAAAAAAACAATAATGTGATGTTTCTAAGCCAAATGACATCTGTTTTTTTCTCCAAGGCTTTTCCCTCACGTTAGAGCAGGGTTTTCACGCCCAATTGCTACTCAAAACTAGCCCAAAACTAGCCCAATCGCATTTCGAGGGGGTCCCCAGGTAAAAAATTGCATTCCGGGGGGATAAAATACACGTTTTTGGTGAGGTTCCCCTGGTAAATTTCACATTTTAGGGGCTAAATATCATGTTACTGGGGTCACTTAAACCGGCATGAAAAACAACCCACGGCAACAGTGTGAAAGTAGCCCAATTCCGTGGGAAAATGCTCCGGTTACTCACGTAACCTCGGTTCCCTGAGATAAGGGAACGAGTGTTGTGTCGTCATTGACGACTGCTTTTGGGGAAACTCCTGTTTACTCTGTTACTGAAGCCAGATTGGTTAACGTATGTGTAACTGCACAAACCAATGGCGCTTGAGGGAGGCCGACTTGCTATATAAGATGGTCCAGAGCGCCATTTCATCAGAATCAACGACTGAAGCGGCAGCCACCGATTCGCGTGCAGCTACAGCATGACCAGTTACGCAAAGCTCGTCCCCTTATCTCAGGGAACCGAGGTTACGCGAGTAACCGGAGCATTCCTTATCGAAAGGTAACTCCCGTTGCGTCATTGAAAACTGCTTTGGGGAACGCATCCAGTAACGCCGTGCTATAAGCAGAAGCAGAACTAAGCCGGCTCCGCGAGCACAGCTCAGGCACACTGTGTGGGCCCCGTGAGTCCGAGCTATAAGAGACCCGAGTGGGATCTGGGGTCTGCTTGTCATAAGCCTAAAAAGTAGCATTAAGCAGATAGCACCCGCGCCTGCAGGGCAGGGACAACCAACCTGTAGAGTCTAATAAAGGTCGATGGCGACGACCAGCCGGCAGCCACACAAATCTCCCCAATAGAGATTCCGCTGGACCAGGCCCAGGAGGAGGTTATTCCTCTTGTGGAGTGGGCCCCCACACCTATAGGGCACTGTACGCCCACTGAGGCATAGGCTAGGGCGATAGCCTCTACTATCCAATGTGATAGCCTTTGCTTTGTGACCGACAGCCCTTTAGAACGACCTCCAAAGCACACAAAGAGCTGTTCTGACTGTCTAAATGACTTAGAGCGCTCAAAATACACTCGCATTGCCTGGACTGGGCATATTAAGTTAGGCCCCTGAACACCGTCCGTTGCGGGGAGGGCTAGAAGGGAGATAACCTGGGCTCTGAACGGAGTTATGAGCACCAGTACATAGCCGCTGCACGGCTAAAGATCGATCTTACAGTCGTTGGGTCCGATCTCAAGACAGGAAGCACTGACAGACAGGGTTTGCAAGTCACCCACTCGCTTTACGGACGCTAGGGCCAAAAGCAGAGCAGATTTGAGCGTCATGACCCTTAAGCCAGCTGTTTGAAGTGGCTCAAAGGGAGGGCCCTGAGGGCTATAGATAAGTGCCAGGTCGGTACAGTCTTAGGGCAAGGAGGATTTAACCGCCAAGCACCGGCACAGTCCGGCCAGCTTCGGGAGAGTGATTCGCCGTGATGGCTGCCATAGACCTTGAGCGTGGAAGGGGTGTGCGCCTTGTCCAGCAGCTCTTGTAGAAAAATTAGCACGTGGAACACGTCACATGAAATCAGAAGACTGACCAGTAGAGGGGTTCACATGCGCCGAGTAAGGAGCTCGCCAGGTTTTAGTGAGCTCCTCGTGGACGGCATGAACGGAGCTGGTCGCTGTCGTGAGGAAGGCTGACGATGACCTTTGAGGAACCACTCGTCGAGGACGCCGTGAGCGGGCTCTTCCGGGGCCGTCCACGCCAGGCCTAGTTACTCCACAGCACGCTTGAGAACGCGGATCAGAATCCACGCTGGACCGAGCAGACTGAGATGGAGGGGGAGCTTCGGGCTCTTCGCTGGAACACGCCCACTCGTCAGTGTTAGATGCCGTCAAAGACATGGTCTTGTCGACGGCTATCTCCTCCTCAGATGCCCCGAAGGAAACCAGGCCACTCGCATCCAATGAGGGGCACTGATCCTCACGTGTGAAGCACACCGGCGGCGTGAGGCACTGCAGGGAGAGCGGAGTGCGCGAGCGCTGGGCTGACGCAGCACCGCTCGTGGCCGAGAGAGAACCTCCGCTGTTTCGCTGCTTCTTCCTCCGAGGAGATGGGGGAATGGAGCGGGGAGGATCACCTATGTAGAAAAAGGCGATCTGCGAGCGAAGGCGAGCAAGGTTCATGTCCTCGCAGTGAGGACACGAAGCCCCTGCGAGTGAAGCCTCTGCGTGGGCAATGCCCAGACATTCGACACACTCGTTGTGCCCGTCCGATTTGTGCAGGGCCAATCTGGCTTCAGCAACAGAGTAAACAGGAGTCACCCCAAAAGCAGTCGTCAATGATGACGCAACGGGAGTTACCTTTCGATAGGGAACCATGAACTTGGCAACAATGCATCAGAGACACATGCACACATTTTGCTGGAGACAAAAAGTGTAGTTGAGGAAGGTCTATATACAAGCAGTAGTTTACTAAGAAAGTAAAGCAAAAACAACAAATAAAATCAAAACATCAATACTAGAAACAAGGGAAAGCACACATGAGACAGTCCATCCAAATGTAGGAATACAAGATCGTAACAAAACAAGACCATTTGTTAAAAACTAATGAAGAGATAAAAAGTTATAAATAAGCAAATAAGGAGATAAACTATCACAGGTTAGGCTAAACCAAAAGTTTTCTCAAAAATTGCAACAAACAAGAACCATGGAAACAGGAACACAACAGACTACAAAATAAACGTCCAGATAAAAACAAAACAAGGGCACAATCAGAGGAAGAACATAGAATAAAGTCATATACACATTTAAATTATTTAAATTATTGTACAGTAAATTGAGAAAATATTAATATTTCCATATGGAAACTCTGGCAGCATCAAATGTATGCATGTATGTATTAATTTATTTATTTTGTTAAATCAAAATGAACACAGTAACTGTGGCCAAGAAGAAGAGTGCTCATTTGACTGTAACCCAGAAGATGATAAAATAAATTATAATGATTAACTCAGTTTAAGTTTATATGAGTTTGATGGTTAGTTAATTGTAACTAAATTAACTCAAATTAATAGTTGAATGTGTCAATAATGACAGAAATTATGTTCTTTCAGACCTGAATGATTTTGTTTAGTTAACAAATGAAGATCTTTTGAAAACCAATCCCAACAACACTGGATTTTCATTGTATGGACAATTCAGAATACTGAGGTATATATTTTTATCTCACCACTTAGAGTTCTCCTAAATAGCAGTAAAATATTTTAGCTAAGAGTTTTCTCTTAAAACCTATTCACAAAGCTGCTGTGACCAACTTTTACTAAGGAAAAGAGAGAAGTCTTAAGCTAAGAGTAAGGGTTGACCTTGTTGCTATGGATGATGTCAGCGTGCTTAACTATGCACACAATGATTGGCTGATAGTCTCTGTCAGAGATTTATTCATAGAAATATTGTAGAGTGCAATATTATGTTGCCATATTCAAATAAAGATTTTAAAATGCAGGCTAAGTGTCACCAATTAAACAAGTATATGATCAGCTAAGTTTCAGAATCTTAAATGTGTGCTGCTATACAGTTAGTGAATATGCATATAAACAACCTTTTAATTAAGAGAGTGGAATAATCACGGCGGATAGTAAGACATGCAAACAAATCACTGTTACTTCTGGCTCAGTTGGTTAATGAAAACAAGGATATAATCAAAGGAAAATCTGGAGTTGGGATAACCTCCAAAATCAAAGGTGATATCTTTTTAAAAGCTCATTATCATCAAATGTTTCTGAAATGTTTACGTTCTGAGGCAGATTGCCGGTGTTCTAACAAATAATGCTACCTATCAGATTATGCTACTAACACTGTATTTTAATACTGTAAGGGTAGGTTTAGGGTTGGGGTAGGTGTACATGTTAATAAAGCCTCTCACCTTATTAATATCATGCTGGAAGCAAAATGTGATAGGTAGCATTTTCCGCGATCGAATTATGCTACCATCTGTTTTAATGGGACGTAGCAAAATCTGACAGGGTAGCACAAATCATCAGGACACCAGCAACAGCCTTTTTAGGATAATTTGTGGCTTGGTCTTATTGACTTTGGAGTCCTCTTAACTACTCCTAACGTTTCACATATTTAGGAGCTAGTTTTAGCACTAAAACACTTTGTGAAATACTCTTTAATACCCCTAAATTTAGGACTGACACGGCCATTATTTTTAAGATTTTCTCCTAAATCTGCAAGTTATGAGCTACTTTTAGCCTAAATATGTTTTGTGAATACGGGCCCAGGTAAGGAATGACATGAGGATGAGTAAATGATGACAGAACCTTTTTTTTTTTTTTTTTTTTGTATGAACTACCCCTGCCAAGCATACATCACAAAATAACTTCACATTAGTTAAAATCTTGTAATTTGCATGCATCACTCCTATAAATACATTAAAAAGAAAAAGTACAAAAAGTGAAAAAAAAAAATAAAATATGGCAAAAATCTTTGAGGAATACTCATAGAACAAACATGGAGGGTATGAGATCAGCTTGGATTTAATGAAAACAGCACAATGAAGTCAGATCAGAGAAGACGACAACACATTCACCAATGCAGGAGATGATATGAATAACAATGAGTCTTTTTTTTATTGTCTGTGTGTTTGTGGGATGGAGCAAGGTTTGAACAGACCCTAGACTGTGTGTTGTGTGACTGTGTACGGTGACCAGGCAACCAATAACAGTGTCACCACAACTAACCTCAGTAACTGAATTAGCTTTGACTCTCACAGAATAGAGATGAGCAGCAGCAATGAAGGGATTTAAAACCCAATTATGAGACGAGTGCAGAACGAGAGGGGATCAGACCACAGCTTTAACAGCGACCATTACAGGATTACCAAATACCTCCTCTGTGAGCAAAGCCGAGAGACACTGTCTCCCCAGCCTGTTCAAATGTCAGCTAAATATTATTCCAGTATGTCAGTCCTGGAGGAGGTAGCTTGAGCTGACTCAGCAAAATCCATATATGTGACCCTGGACCACAAAACCAGTCATAAATAACATGAATATATTTGTAGCAATAGCCAACAATACTTTGTATGGGTCAGAGTTATAGATTTTTCTTCTATGCCAGAAATGATTAGGATATTAAATAAAGATCATGTTCCATGAAGATATTTTGTGAATTTCCTACCGTAAATATATGAAAACTTAACTTAATTGTTGAATAGTAATATGCATTACTAAGAACTTAATTTGGACAACTTTAAAGGCGTTTTTCTCACTATTTAGATTTTTTTGCACCCTCAGATTCCAGATTTTCAAATAGCTGTATCTCAGCCAAATATTGTCCTATCCTATCCATACATCAATAGAAAGCTTATTTATTCAGCTTTCATTTGATGTATAAATCTCAATTTCCCCTTAGGACTGGTTTTGTGGTCACTTATGTGTAGAGCAGTACAGTAGAGTTCAGTCATACATCATATGGATACTTCATACAAAAATAACAATTCTGTCATCATTATTTACTCGCACGCAGTGGGAGACAAAGTACACGATTCAAGTACTTGAGTAAAAGTACAGATATCCTAATAACATATTACTCCAGGAAAAGTACTCATTTTGATTATTTTCATTTATACATTTATTGATTTTTTTTTAAAAGTAAAAAGTACTGTTCAACGTACCATGCTTATTTATTTTGAAATTTGGTTTACTCTGTCATATGCTACGAAAAAGGTATACAGAATCTGTCACTGGAGCAGTACACCTTTAAGCCTGTTTCCACCGCAGGAACTTTCCCCAGGAACTAGGCACTTTGGGCTGGTACTCAGCGGGTTTCCACCGTGGGAACCAGGATCTAAATAAAGTTCAGAGTAAAAATTTACCCTCAGAAAGTCCCTGCTCGCGAGGTAGTACTTTTTCAAAGGTCCTGAACTTTCAGGGGTGGGACTTGGGCGCTGAGCATGCTGATTGGTTGAGTTCACCCAGCATTGTATTTCAACCATATTCGCATAATCTTCTAAATATTACTGTTTTTGTGTCACGAAATGTAGTTTTAAGGGTATTGTTTTAAGGGAAAATGTGCTTCGCTGATTTCAGAGACGTGAGCTCCATGCGATCACTGGGCGCTCAGTGCTCATGTATCCCACCAAGAGCAGCCTCAACTTGGCTAGTCCTTCTGACATTTACCACTGGCTCTGATGTCTCTGTAGTGGTTAAACATGGATATAATTCATTTTGGGTAAATCTAATGGGCAGTCTTTGGTCTCATTAATCTATTATTTGTTCCAGGTCATATCGTTTTGGCTGAGCAAAAAATGTTTCATAACTTTATATATACATTTATATATTTAAAACTTTATTAAAATGAAAATGAAAAGAGGCAGTGCTGTTTGATATAATATTTTGTTACATTGTAATGAATGTATGTTCCCTGAACTACATTTCTGTGGCTAAATGCTTAAAGGTGCTGTATGTAGGATTTTGACTCTACTAAAGCATAAAAATACCATAATGTGTTAAGTTAACATGCTAAGTTAACATACTTGTTTAAATGAAAAACAATGCTACAGTCAGTTATTCTCCTTTGAAAATGTGCATTCCGGCCCGGATTGTCTGTTTGTTATGGTTTTTGAAACCCGCCCACTGCCAGTTTACCCAATTGTATTTCGGCACCCTGGGTTGCCAGTTGGCGGAAAACACAGTGTATTAAATTTCATTCATCATCATGTGTGCTCGTTTCTGTTGGTGTCGTCAATCTGGCAACCTGCGTGTGCTTCAAGTCTGAGGAGGAGGGGCCGGGTGAAAAATATTTGCGTGCTTGGTATTGAGAAATGACCCTGGACTGGGAGGAGCAGTCACGTGCAGTCCTACATCACCAGACTATTTGCCTAATTTTCACAGTACTTTAGACCGCAATGGAAACACAGACAGCAACAGGTCTAGGGGGGAAAAAAAGTTCCTGGGAAAAATTGTCCTAGGTAATTTCGGTGGAAAAGCAGCTTTTGTATTGCATTTACCCCTAAGGGGTGCTTTTTAGTATCTTAAAGGTACATATTAGTATCTAAAGTATACATATTGGTACTTAAATGCTATTAGTTTGAAAGGGTCCCAGTGACGGGTTTTGCTCAGTTGTACATTATTAGGAATTATTATGGATTGTCTACCAAAATTAGTCAATAAGGTTAATGGACAGAAACATATGGATTTGTAGCAGACATTTTATTATCATATCAAAACTTCAATATACTTAAGTATACATCTTAAATTGCATAATCTCTGGGTTTAGTGGGTACTTCTTTTAAATAAGTAATAACTTTGTGACAGTTAAAAACGTATGATTTGTACAGTATGAATGTGTAGTGTGAATTTAATCGAGACTATATTTGCCATGTTGTCATTGTCACATAACCTATCAGCATCAGTTGTGGCACTTCACTGTCATTCACAAATCCTCTCCTGTGGCCTCAGGGGATAGAAAAGTGTTGGATGCACACTTCAGAATCACAGTGGAAGTAGTAGGGCATCCAGGTAATTTTCATCTGCTGTTTTATGAATACTGTGAATTCTAACATACTACTCTTTACACATACTGTTGTTGTTGTTTTTTACCAACTAGGAAATCTTTAGTCGGCAGCCCTGCGACTGAATGTAAGTCTACAAGTTTTTTGAAAAATGTCATTGTTTTCGGCTCCACTGACTTGCATTGTAAAGAATGAAAGGAAGAAACATTTATAATGTACTGAGAAAATGGGTGAAACGTGAGTGAAGATTTGGGAAAAGAAACAGAATGTTGTATGTCCAGGAAAATAACCTATAGAATACTGTTAATTTTGTGGAAAATAGGGTTGCCAGATCGCAAAACAGAATACAAAGCAGACATATAGTATGGCACAAATGTTTGGGCTGAGGTACCCCTCTCATTCAGCACAAATTACTAACCTGTTATTTCTTTTGTAAACAATGTTTTGTAGTAAATTTGTTGTAATATTCACCTAAAACAGCATGTGTTATACTACCGTATATGGTACTCCGCTAGGGGTGGTCATCAAGTTGACCAGCTCAACCCTACTGTAGTCTACATTACATAAAAACGAATAAATAAATATATAGCAGCCATATTAACGATCTGTCAGTCACAGACTGTGAGACTTCGCTTCCTCATGTTTTTTTTTTTGTTTTTTTTTTTTCCTGCAACCAGCCGACTAATTTAAATTTGGTCAACTAAGCCTCTTCTCGTTGACGTTTAGTTGACAATTAGGTGGCGGCTCTAGAGGGTGGGACACAAGCTATATCACAGAGACCTATTCTTTTAGACAACAGAGTCTTTCTGTTGTCTTTGTTGTTGTTTTAGTGGCCTTTACTGTCAAATTAATAAAATACTGTGCTCATGAGTTTTTTTGGGGGGGTTTTCTATTCGGCACTAAAGGGCCTTTGCTAATGTGGTGTTTCAAGCCTGAGGTTGTTTCATCAAGCCGTTTTCTAAATGCAGTTGGCATGTAGCACAGTGCTTTGACTGAGGGCATAATAGTAACGCTCTCAACTGCACTGACATGAGTTAGCAAGACTTCAGCCCTGCTTACTTAAAGGACTAATTCACCCCAAAATGTCTTAGGGAATAATTCTTTTCAATCAGGGTATTTAACACAAAATTTAAAAAAGGAAGGGAATTTACAGCAGCATGATAATGACTGACTGGAATGAATGTGGTAACAAGTGGAAACTTGAAGATAAAAAAAGAACACTATTAATAGAATTTGAAGATTAGCAAAAGGCTAATTCCACAGAGAGATAAGTGAAAAGAGCGGGATAGAAGCATTTCTCAGAGGGTTACGATCACGGTTTGGTAGATTGACAGTCTGTCATGTGTATTACACATGGGGAGGTATAAATGGCAGGGCTCTGAGGTTTTTTTATAAGTGTAATGCCCTTTAAAATGAATGGGAAATATTTAACACACTGCACAATTTCGAGGTTATTTTTCAAAAAGCAAATGTGTGGCATTGACCATGTGAATTCTTTATAAAAAAAAAAAAAAAATCATTTTATGAATTTTATGCGAAAGGTGAGATGTTCTGGATTCCATAAAAGCATGCATGTTTCAACCTAAAGAATTTCATAAAGCTAAAGCACAACCTACATAGAAAAATGCTGGATATGTTCCTGTGGGACGGGATGAATTTAAGATGCAGCTGGGCCTCTGAGGGTTGTCATTAAATGTCTGGCGTCTTGTACAAAATTCTCATTCTAAATTTTTGTTAATTTCCAGATTTAATCAAAATTGTTGTTAGCTTTCGTTGTATGGAAAAGAGCAACTTAGGGTGCTTTCAGACTTGTGGATTGTTTGCTTTGTTCCGAAACAGGGATTAATTTGTTACATTGTTGCATTTTCTTCTTGGTTTGGTTCGCTTTCACACAGCAACATTGCAAAGCATACTAAACTGTGTTTATGCAGGTCACATGTGAGTAAAGCTGTCCTCTTATTGGTCAGTTTTCACCTGTCACCTGTGTATGTGTATATATACAATGCAGTTACAGCCAGCGGGAATCAAGTCTTCGCCCGGACAGCATTCTTGTAATGCCTGGAGAAGAACAATTAATTACACAACGTTTTAATATGAAGAGGTTCTCTGCAATAACAAATATTCTCACTAACAAAATCACAGTTTCTCACAAATTCTCCCTCGCATTCACAAAAGACACTGACCGCTGTGTTTTATATAACATATTTCCCGTTATGAATTATGATACCGCTTGGTTCGTTGGTCCGTTGGGTCGGATTGCTTTCTCACCACGAGCGAACTGCTCCTCCTCTTCTAGGAGGTCTCGGTACGCTTGTTTGGTCTGCTTTTAGTGCACACCCCAGTGCGATTTACTGCATTCACACCTGCCCAAACAAACCGCACGAAGAGGGACAACGCACTCTAGTGCGATTCAACTGAACTAAATGAGGCAGGTGTGAAACCACCCTTAGATATTCTGATAAAACGTAGTCAGACAGGCTGGGTCAGTATCAGCAAGCAGTGTAATCCAAGGTACTCCAAAAGAGTTATCCACAGAGCAGGCAAAGGTCAGGGCAGGCAGCAAACAATCATGAAACAAGGAACAGTCCAAGATCAAAACACAAAGGCACAGCAAGGAAACACGGAAGACCAGGATACATTACAGGCTAACAATCAACAGTGATGTGAAGGGGTGTGTGTATCCCATTCTTATAGTGAGACTAATGTGAGGTAATGTAATGAGAGACAGGTGATAGCAATTGATGAGTCCGGGCAAAGGATTATGGAAAATGGAGTCCTGAGTGAATGGTAAAAGCACAGGGATGGAGTGCCCACTGGTAGAGCTTATGGAGCTCAGTTGGTGATCGTGACGGGTATTTTTCTTTAAGAAGTCCATTAGTTCACCTAGGCTTAATTTATTTGATAAAAATACAGTAAACCAATAGCATTGTGAAATATTATTACAATTTAAATTAACTGTTTTCTAAATGAATATATTTTGTCATGTAATTTATTCTTGTGATATCAAAGCTGAAATTTCAGTAGCCATTACTCCAATGTTTAATATCAGATGTGTAATATGCTACTTTGGTAGAAATGTTTCGTATTATTATATATAATGAAAACAGTTGTACTGCTTTATATTTTAGTGGAAACCATATATATTAGATTGAGTCGAAAGTTTTCGTTCCTATTATTGATTTCAAAAACTGGCCAGTTTTTCCACCTTAGTTATTGGTTGACTTTTACTAATGACATGACCTCTGGTAAATCCAGATCCTTTTTACAGATAAGTTTGGATTGAATGGCAGGAACAAAGTCTAGTTTAAATGGCAAAAAAATCATTTCAGTGTTTTAGCTTTCACTGACATTTTGCCTGCCATGCCTCTGTTGAGATAATCAGCCCGCTTTTCTGTTTTGTGACAGGCTTTCAGGCTTTTATGAACTGACATTTGTAGGCTTTTTTTCCTCTCCAGTGACTAATTAAGTGCACATTCCCAAAAGGCTTTCCAGCAGGCAACTGGTTAAGAGGATGACAGTGCATTTCAGATCAAATACCTGTTCTTTGAGGTCATAATTTTGTTAACACTTAATGCACTTATGTCAGTGTAGGCCTGCTGCCAGTTTGGCAAATAGACAAAAGACAAAGTCTACATTCGGTATATTGTATTTTAATTTTCCTAGTTTTCAGTTAGTTGAACAAAAAGCAAAGAAGTAACAGCATAGCTGACATGCTATTCGAGCAGATACAATTAAGACCTAAACTTGATAAGGAGGCTGTAAATGAAATTGAAAAAGCTTTATACATATAAAAAAAATCATTAGCATTGTTGAAACAGCCAATATGTGTATATTGAACACCAATGCAACGAGCTGTTATCACACATCTTAGATTGTTTTGTTAGGCTTTGATAATTGTTTAACTGTGTCCGTAACCATAGTAACCAACTCTATTTACTTTCTCTAGCAGATTTATTTGCAACTGAACAATATTGTTGCACACAATAAAGCCTACAAACTAAAATAAGACTGTGACATTTTTTCTAAATCCTTAATATTACAAAATGCTGTGCATTTCCTGTGGTTTCACATGTGAATGTTATAGCTAAGACACCTGACGTGTGCTTATTTGCCTGTGGTCCACATCCAATCTCATTCATTATAATATGAGGGGCCAGGCAATCTTACCTGAAGATGAGTTAGTCGTGTGACCTTAGAGTGGTTCTTAATAGCTACATCTTCACAGATCACTGAGCCACAAGTTGCTTTGATCTTGACTGCCAGAAGGTGACTATGCCCAACAATATCGACTTGAATTGAGACATTACTAGTTAGGAGACACTCACCTCCTTTTTTTTTTTCTCTGTAGATTTGTACTCCAGACCTGGTGGTGTTTCTGGCCTGCTCTAACCAGCGTCTGAAGGAGCGTTTGGAGAAGCGTGCGGAGCAGCAGGGTCGCCCAGATGACAACCCTAAAGCTATCGATCGACGCTTGACTAATTTCAAACAGAACGCCATCCCCCTGGTCAAATACTTCCAAGAAAAAGGCCTCATCGTCACAGTAAGGAACATTTTTGAGTATATTGCTCATAAGTCAGAGACTTCAAATGGAATTGTCAAATGGAAAACTGGATACCACTCTTTAATTAAGCAATGATAGATAGATTCTGATAGAATTCTTTATTTATTTGGAAGGGACCATGTACAATATTAAACAAATTTTTACATTTAATGCAATGTACAACACAATCTCTTATGGAAGATATTTAGAATGAGTATTTAGAATGAAAATGGACCAAAATTATGAAATACAGGAAGGAGCAAATTAAAATTTAATATATACATTCATCTAAAAATAAAATCAAAGCTCAAAAGATGATGTTTCTTAAAAGTAAGATTTGAATTATTTATTGCACCGATATAATTAAAACCAAAGATCATTTCAATCTTTTCATTAGTAAAAATGTCAACACTAAAAGACAAAGGGACAGTTTACTCAAAATTGAAAATTTTGTCATTTTCTCATCCTCACATCATTCCATCCAAACCCATAAGACATCAGGTCATCTTTGAAACACAAATTAAGATATTTGTTAATGAAACCTGAGAGATTTTAGTCCCTCCATTGAAAGTACAAAACTTCACTCTTAAAAGATTTCCTAAAACATTGTAAAAAATTATCCACATGAATTGAGGGGTTCAATCCAAGTCTTCTGAAGAGAGACGGTCACATCTGATGAACAGATTTAATTTAAGCTTTAATTCATTTATAAACACTGATCAATCTTATGGGTTTGGAATGACATGAGGGTTGAGTAATTGATGAAGGAATATGATAGGATAAGATAGGTTAGGTTTAGATTGAATCTGAACATCTAAACCCGTTTTTAGCCATTTGTAACTTGTAGCATACCATTTAGCGAATTTGTGAGTGAAGGGTGAACAAAGCAGTAGTAAATAGAGCCATACATTATCACTCATAAATGGTCACCTTATAAACATGTTCATTAAAAGTGCATTATATCAGGCTATGGTGTAGGTAATGGCATGCATCATGTGGATCATATGCATTTATCTTGCATATGTGTAGAAAATGGCATGCATTTTGTGGATCAGGTGATTTTTATCTTGCATATTAAACTGGTATCATTTTGACACATTTGTGATTAAAAGGTAAGTGGCTGTATAATACACCTGCGCTCATTTCAAGATTAATTTCTGTAAATCCCAGCAGCATATACACTGAGTGTTGGACTGTGCATTGACCAGGTGCACATCCACCACATAGTCCCAACACTGTCAGTTTCATTAAGACATGCTCTTTATCACTCTGAGTAATTAATACAGACATATAGGGTGATCTGGGACAAGCCGGAAATTAAAAGCAGTTAGATCCAGCATGTGTCAGGATCCCAGTGGAGCCACTTTTTTTTAACAAGCTGGGGAACTCTTTTCATGCAAAGGGGATGTGTTATTAGAAAGAAGTTAAATCTGGAAATGAAAGGAAATATATAAGATTTATAGAAATACAAGGATCAAGGGAAATCAGAAAGTAAAAAGCAATAAATGTCAAATCAAAGTTTCCAAATGTTCTTTTGGCAAATACTAAGAATGGCACTTCATACTTCATTCTTTTCTTCCTTACAATGGCTACAATGGCTGCAGGGTAAAGTTCTTGCTAAAAAAAAAAAAAAAAAAAAAAACTAAACATGGAAACCAAACTACTTTTACACTAGATGGAATTGTTTTTATCTTTAACAGACATTTAGAAGTTTGCCATTTTGAAAGGCACATAACTTTTTAAGAAATATTGAATGCAGAGTTACTTTCCTTGGGTTTAAAGGGGTAATTCACTTGAAGTCTTGTCGTCATTTCCTCGTCCTCATGTGGTTCCAAGCCTGTTCTGTAAAATACAAAAGAAGAAACTTTTCACACTGCATTTTTCTCTAAAATGTAAGTGGCTAGGGATGCGGGCCGCGGGCTGCCAAGGTCCAAAAATTACAAAAAAAGTAGGGCTGGGTTCACAATTTCAATTCATCTATTTCAATCGATCTTCATTTTGATGATCATGAACCAATAGTGATCCTAAATTCCAAGATCAAACTTTTAGTCTGTGGTTTTTTTCTGTAGATGCACTAACAAAATGTAGTTGTAGGTATCTCAGTTTTCATATTCAGTCAATTTTATCATCAAATTCAAACAATAAAAGTAATTCTTTAAAGTGCCCCTATTATGGATTTTTGAAAATTACCTCACATGCAGTGTGTAACATAGCTCTAAGTGAATGAAAACATCCTGCAAAGTTTTAAAGCTGAAAGTATACCGTTTATAAAGTTATTGTCCCTCAAAAGAAAGAGTCATTGAAATGAGTCATTTTTAAAATGAATCCCAAGCCGTTTCATGTCGACGTCAACATGAAACATTAGCATATTGCCCACCCACTTGTTGGTCTTTTCGCATTGGTCTGAATGAAAATGCAAATAAAGTAAAAATAAATGCATATTATAAGACAATGAACGTGTTTTTTGACCTTGCGTACATGTCAACCTGTTGTTGTGGACTCCCAAAACAAAAATATGAACCTTTCATTACCCATAATAGGGGCACTTTAATGTGGCGTAACAGCTGTAGTTGCCTCAGTTTAAGCGGCAACATGAAGCACATTGAGCTGATCATCTCTTCCTCTTTATTACTAGTTATAGCACAAAATAAACGTGAACGAACATCAGAAGGTTTTTTGAAAGAAACCGTACAATTTAATAAAATGTTTCTTGTGTTATGTAATCGTTCAATGAGAGCTATAACTGTGGAAGGATGTCAATAAAACAACCTGTAAAAAATGTCACGTAAAGTTTCTTTTACCTCATTAATGTCCACAGCTTGATAATTGGCTAAAACAATAGCTCTAAAGAAGAGTATTTTGGTAAATATATGCACTAGATTACATGTCACATGGCTCATTAAAAAATTTAAGAAGAAACAAAATTCTCATCAATTGTTAATTTTAACCTTTAATAGAAATTTACCAACAGACAGGGCTCCCTGCATAGTTTACAGTATTAGTTGAGAGAGATTTCCTGAAGAAAAATTGACATGTACTGTACCTGATATACAGACAGTATATCAAAACAAATCAATATTGAATCGAGAACAGAATGGAATCGAATGTTGTGAATCAAAATCAAATAGATTAGTGAAATCAGTGTCAACACAACCGTACAAAAAGCGCACAGAAGTACCTTAAATGTGGTAT
Organism: Acrossocheilus fasciatus; assembly: GCA_036784905.1. Taxonomy (NCBI): domain Eukaryota; kingdom Metazoa; phylum Chordata; class Actinopteri; order Cypriniformes; family Cyprinidae; genus Acrossocheilus; species Acrossocheilus fasciatus. The sequence goes on along the minus strand of CM071939.1, from coordinate 7,460,552 downwards.
ATATGACTTTATTTAAAATCTTTTAAAGTCATACGAGAACTTTGTGAGTAACAGACCCCAAACTACAAAATCAAACCTGTTGGGAGGTATCTAAAGGTTCCATGTTTGAATTAAACACAAGATCAAATCTCTGTTTATGCAACAACGATGTACTACAAAATGGAAAAGTTTTCCTTTGCATTTTTTAAAAAGCTTTGTATACAGATAGCAACATGGTCAAAACGATCCAGTTCACACGGATCCACAAAAAGGACTTAAAATGCTGTATTATGTTTGCTAGGCCAGTAGTTGGCTATCACTTTGTAAAGAAACTTGTGCGGTTACATTTGTGCATTTAGCAAACGCTTTTATCCAAAGTGACTTACAGTGCATTCAAGGCTATACATTTTTTATTTGTATTTTTTTTAATCAGAATGTGTGTTCCCTGGGAATTGAACCCACAACCTTTTGCGCTGCTAACACAGTGCTCTACCACTGAGCCACAGGAATGTAGTGTAGTGCATGGAGATAATAATGGTACAATAATGTGCACTTTAATATCTTGCACTTTTAAACCCATTTTCAAATGTTTCCATTTTCAGGCCCCCGAAACACATGAAAAGTTTTCTATTTTTATTTGAAAATGGTGTCATGTAAACCCTTAGAAAGAAAAATAAAAGAGGTTTGTCACAACATGAGGGTGAGTAAATGCTGACAGAGATTTAATTTTTGAGTGAACTATCCCTTTAATGGTATGAGCTTATGATAAGCTGAATCTCTCTACCAATGCATTCTTCAGCACCTCTACAAGCCCACATTTCAGCTGCTCGTGTGCCAGCAGAGACTGGCATGCCACATCAACAGCTGGATAAAAATGGATGTTTAATTTTGAAATAGTGAAAACCAAGAGATCAAAGCTTTCATACTCATTTAAACAGAGTTGAGGCTCTTCATACTCATGTGAGATGATATGCCAGTATGAGCAGGTGTTTGGGGATGCAGGTGAGTGATCACACTCACACTTCTCACCGCTCAGACCGGAGCATGTTTCTCATTCACAGTGTGCAGCCTGCATTGATCCACTTCACTCTCAAATGAAGCGTTTACACGGGAGATGACACACAAACATTACTCATCAAAATCAAACTGGCCTTGGGAAGATAAATCATTTTTTCCTTCACATCAATTGTGCATTCACTTCCTGTGTACAGCCACGGGTTGAGTAGATTTAATTAACTGACGGTTGATTGACAGCTCTAGTGTTGTGTGGACTCCCGCTTTGCAAGGCAAAGATAAATAAAGAGACAGTGTGGCTGCCAGCTGCACTACCGTCATTGGTGCGGATGCAGAGAAACTTGTGTACTGTATACCATCAGATTACTGTATACCATCATATCAAAAACATTTCAGACAACATGAGTTTAACAAACACGGACTGGAGCCATTGGATTATCACATTATCACAATTATATTTTTAAATATATTGAAATAGAAAGCAGTTGTAATAATATTTCACGACATACTGTTTTTACTGTATCTTTGAAAGGTACCATATTTAATTTTTTTTTTTAAAGTTCATTTGCATTATTCCCTCCTCATCACTTTAAATTAATTTCTAATACTAAGATGTCAAAATATCATACATTTTTGTAAAATATTTGTATTTTGTCACGGTTATGCTACTGTGCTGGAGCAAGGAGCGGAGCACGCAGGAGAATTGCGATAAACAGACTTTAATCTTCTTACACAGGGATACAAGACAGGCAGGAACACACTTAGCACTTATTGACATACAGTACTGGACATTAGACTCAGAGACACACAGGGCTTAAATAATCAAACTAAACGAGATAACCAAACACATATGGACACAAATGAACCAATAATGAAACTAAACGAGAACAGGAAATAGGAAATTCCAAATATGGGCATAAGAGGGAGAGAAACAACACGCCTGACATGACGCCCTCCTCCGGAAGGCGCGTCCTCGCGCCATTCAACAGCCAACGCGGAGGGGGGCGATGGGAGCCCGATCTGGGACCTATGGCGGATCAGGCAGTTCAGGAAGTCATGACGGTGCAGGGAGCTCAGGAGGCCTGAATATAGGGCTGAACTCAGGGACTCAGGGGATAACCCAGGAGCCCTACGTGGGCTAAAATCAGGAACAGGAGCCCTCTCAGGGATATCCTCAGGAACAAGAGCCCTCTCAGGGTTATCCACAGGGACTTTTTCAGGGGTGCACTCAGGAACTGCTTCCATCGAGGCAACCGGAGATGCAGGCGGCTTGGGAATGGCCCAAGCCAACTACAGTTTGATTACTACAACTACATTTTGAAGCAGTCAGCTTCTCAGGAACCCCAACAGACAGGAAAAGACTGACAAGAATAGTTTCTGTGGACAATACTTCTGGGGACATGACTTGATTCCGGTCTGGGGCTAGAACCATCTCGACTCTGGTCAGGAGCTAGAGCCATCTCTCGACTCTAGTCAGGGGCTAGCGCAGACACTGGAGCGCGCTTTCGAGGAGCGGCCACTGGTTTTGGATCGGCTGGCAGGCTTAGAGGAGCCGCAGCCGGTGGCGGGCTTGACAGCGGAGCATGGAGGATATGACTGACGAACAGCTGACAGACTTGACTTTGGAGCAGCCGGCGGGCTTAGGGAAGCTGCAGCTAGTGGGCTTGAGCGAGAGGAGGCCTTTGAACTTGACAGATGAACAGCCGGGGGACATGACTGAAGAGCGACTGGCGAATTTGATGAACGGCCGGTGGACATGACTTATGCTGGATGGAACGAATGGATGATGCTTCTGGGCTGGCGGCGAGGAGGCTGGATCCACTGAGGGACCGAGCCAGGTTGATGTAATTGGGCAGGGTCCCCCTGGACCCAGCCAGTGGCATTCGTTGAGCGATCCCCTCATCTAGACCACTCCAGAAACAGCCCACAAGAGCCCACTGGTCGAGAGAAGTCTGCCGCGTGCAGGTGAGGAATTTGTGGATGTACTCCTCCAGGGGACGGCCGTCTTGATAAATATCACATAACCGCTCGAGGGGATCCATTAGCAAAATCAAAAGAAAACACTGGGTTAGAAAAAAAAAACTGGGAGAAGGTGCACCACTTACTCTCAGTTTGGGTCCGGTATTCTGTCATGGTTATGCTACTGTGCTGGAGCAAGGAGCACGCAGGAGAATTGCGATAAACAGGCTTTAATCTTCTTACACAGGGATACAAGACAGGCAGGAACACACGTAGCACTTATTGACGTACAATATCAGACATTAGATTCAGGGACACACAGGGCTTAAATAATCAAACTAAATGAGATAATAACCAAACATATGGACACAAATGAACCAATAATGAAACTAAATGAGAACAGGAAACAGGAAACTCCAAATATGGGCACAAGAGGGAGGGAAACACAAGACAAAACACAACACGCCAGACATTTTAAAAGGTCCACTTCGAATGTTAGCATTTATTTATTCACTTATTTAGATTTTTTTCTTCTTTTTTTTTTCTTTTCTAAAAACAGTCGTCATTCAGTTTTCACTGCACCCTTTCTCTGACTCTGAGAATGAAATTGGTTATTTTTTGCTGCTTGGCACTTATAGTATGACTTCCTTCTTGGAGTAACAGTGCCAAATTTTTACTACCAAGTTGTGGGATTGCTGTCGAGTCCAGTTTACTTTTTAATTGTCTTATACTTCAATAACAACCTCTTATGAAAACCTCTTTTCAAATCAAATTTTGATATAAAACAGGTGTTGCAAATTGCTGTTGTATGACCAGGTATGTGTTAATAATGTTTCAGGATTTCATATCTATATTTTACTGCTTAGTTTCTATTACTGGTCTTATTTCATTGGGGAGTTCAGAACATTCATGGCACATTTAGTTTATCTAAGATCATCATGAAAATTTAAATCCTCAAAATAAATATTTATTTAAATATGTCTTTTAAATAATTATAGGTTACAAATGAAGGCTTACCTAAAAACATAATGTGTGATAACCCTTTTATTTAGTTTATTTAAAAAGTTTATTTTTTAAGTGTATTTAAGTGTGCTATTAGTATACTTTTTAAACTAAAAACTGGAAAGTATACTTTCTAGTCTACTTTTTATGTACTTCTCAGAAATAGGCTTTATGTACTTCTCAGAAATGGCATTTAAGTTTACTTGACTTTCACTTAGAAAAAGTCTTTATATTTGAGCTATACTTGTGCTCCTACAATCCGTGTTTTCACTGTTATACGGTAGGGGGGCGCTAGTATCTTCTGTACAGAATTTCCAAAAAAACACAAGTGAAGAAGAAACCGAAACAACAGATGCTTCCACATCTAACATGATCACCTGACATAAAGCAGCATCAAAACTGTGTAACATAATGGAATAAAATGTTGACCAATGAAGAGGTAATAATGACTGTCAAGCTTTGGTGTGTTGATCGACTCCATCTACGTTTTGATTATCATTCTGAATCCAATTAATTCTCTTTTCAGCTTTTTGTTACAAATGTTATTTATTTATTTTTTATTTATGAAACCTACCCACATTCAGGGGCCCGTTCTTTGTATGTCGCTTATTACATCCAAGATCAAATGACACATCCAAGATGATATCTCTCGAATCATGATCTGGCTAATTCGGTTCTTAGGACACACCTGTTGTTGATGATTAGTAAGGCCAGATTGAGTTATCTGAGATATTTCCGTGTTCATGGGTTGGTTTAAAAGTGACTATGTATCGATACTCGAAACCACAATCAGCAATGTAGCGATAGGCTGGCGGCAAGACAGCAACGTAATAACATCATATAATTAAAAAAGAAAAAATTATTTATATTCACAATTTCTAATATTTGGACAGGCTTTACATTTTATTTCAATGTAGTAATTAGCAATTCATTTAATTTTATCTTTGAAACAGATTTGTAACGTGACGGCATTAATTAAAGTTTCTTTAGGGTCAAGATCATGTTATCTGCGTCTCCTGCGCTCCATCAAGCCACTCCCATAATAGCTGTCACCACTCAAATTAATGTACAACTCCGATTAACTGTATAGCATGTGTGTAAGACTCTAATACAATTATGAAGTAATTATTTTATGACGAATAAATCTTTCAGTGAGTAAAACTGGCTGTCTATAGTATTATTAGCATTAGCATTATGTAGCATTATTATATTATATTTAAATTAATTTTTAAATGATTATTATTTAAAATTATTGTCCCTGAATCAGTAGGATACTCTTGTAATAAAGTAGCGGTGGCTGGGACAGATTTTAAATATCAATTCTGCTTAAAAAGATGCAATCTAATCCTCTTTACATGAAATAAGCATGCTCCTGAGCAGGTTTAAGCTTATTGACCTGTTGCTATGACAGCAACTCCGGGATGAGCTTTAGAGAACCAAACAATCCAAGATCATGCCAAATCGTCAACAATCAAATCCAGCTAACTGAATGTTTAAAAAAAGAATGCATATAACAAAATATATACAAATTAATACCAAAAGAGGGACATAGTAGTATACTTATGATGTAGTTCACTTAAAGAAAACTTACGAGTATACTTGCAGTATAAAACTACTAAACTAGTAGTTTACTGAGACTATATTTCAAAGTGTACTAAAAATGCTACTACAAATATTTAATTAGTAAACTATCAGTATACCTATAAGTTCACTTTTAGTATAGTTGCAGTACAAGCTAAAAACTTTGTAAATTATTTGTGTACTCAAAGTTTACTACTGCTCTACTTAACAGTGTACTTTTATTTACTAGAAAGTGGGCCAATTTACTCCAAAGGAGTATTGAAATAGTACACTTGTGAGTATACTACTAGTACACTGATATTTGTATACTTACTACATAAAGTATACTAGGGGTGTCCCCGAATAGTCGACGATTCGATGCTTCGATTCGAGGAGCCTGATTCGACTCCAAATCTCACAGTCGAATATTCGCGGGGTGTTATGATCATTCCATTTTGGCTATATGGGTGTGCTCCGTGTCTGATTTCACATAGAACTACCTGCTTTCTCCCAATAAGTTAATATACAGCCTATTATGATAATGCTGTAAATAAGAATCTGAAAAGAAAAAAAGCTTTAAATAAATATTTTAACGTGCGTGAATAAATCCAACCACCCCTATAGATTTAAATTTCACTTTCCATAATCCGTGTCCTGCAGAGGAGCATCTTGGTGGCAAGGATTTAAAACTTCAACAAGACTCAAATTGACACAGGCAGAGTGAAAGACTGGATTTTTTTTCGATCAGGTAGGATGCAAGTGATTTCAAAACATTTCAGCCGGTTTATATATATTATTATTTATCTTGTAAAAGATGCATTTGGTTGAGTTGCTGCAGTAAAGTGCTTCATTGTACTGTGATTCTTCAGCGCGTAGGACAAACAACTATGCAGAATATTATAATGAGGACACTATCATAATAAAACGCTGTGGATTTTAGTTCCCGTGTTTTAGTTTTAGTTTAGTTCCCGTGTCTCTGCACGTTGTTCACAAAAGGAGTTCATTCAGAACCGCGCAGACATGTTCATGCATCGGGGCGTTTTGTGCAGATAGCCTATAAGTTGTTATATTAACGTTATGTTGTATAAATAAGGAAGCGTATTTTATATGAGATAAATGAGTTAAATCCCATTGATTAAAAACCTGCTATCAAATGCTTCATTCTACTGGTCATCCAGCGCGTGCAGCTCAAAACAGAAATGCTGAACATTAATAACTATCATATACATAACGTTATAATGAGAGCACTATTGTAAAAAATGTTAATGTTAACTATCTTTTAATCAAAACATAAAACATTTTTCACCCCGTTTGTATCTGCGAGGCATCCGTTACACATTTTCCCTGTGTGTTAACGTCAGTATTTATGGCTGTCGAATGTCTGACTTGACTCTTGGTAATATATTTTGCTCCGCCCCCAAACATATGATTCGACTATCAGTCGACTGTCAGCAAGATTCGAAAATTCCGATTCGACTCTGAAAATCCATAGTCGGGGACACCCCTAAAGTATACTTAAAAATATACTTGAACTTTACTTAAGTATACTTAATAAAATAAACTTGAAGTATACTACTTTTTGGTAAGGGAATCTTTGATAAGTTTAAAGCATTTAATTTACTCTAAGCGGGGTAACTTTATTGTACCTTTTAATTAGCGTATACATTTCATAATACTGTAGGTGGAGGGTGTCATGAGGTACATTTTTAATAAAACGTGTTGATCTGGTATAAAGTGAAGAGGCTCGTGTTAAATCTGCTGGCATTTCAGATGGCTGGATGTGATTCAGACACGGCTCAGGTGAGATGATTTAATTAATCTCTCCCATCTGTGGCACCACAAGCATACTGCAGTAATCAGGTGGAATAAGCTGCACGCCTTTTCTTATTAATGTGAATTCATTTCCTCATCATCCAAGGAAAGCCTAACAATTAATATTCGAACATTATGGTTTGTTTGGCTTTTTTATTAAACCCCCATGAGGCTTTAGATTTATTTTTTTTCATATTCAAACCCAAGTTTTAAATATGAACGGGCACTGACGCTTTGCCATTACTAAACCATTATGGGGCTTCACTGATGTTCATTCATAAGCTTTTATTCTGACAAAATATATTTCTACAAGCAACATATAAACCACAAATATAAAATACGGCTTCCTCCTTTACTCATTCTCTCTGTCACAGCTTCACTGCACTTGCCATTTGCATTTTTTTTAATGTTTCAATCTGAAAGATGTACATTTGCAGTGGCATTGTTTCTGTGATGTGATATATAGCCATTTTTATTTTTTCATAAGATGAGGAATGGTGTTCTCATCAGTTTATGCATGAGTGTAAATGAGGATGTGTTGATTTCCACTGCACTGAATGGGTTTAATTTCCTCCTACAGCCAAAAGCCAATCAGAGAGCAGAGAGAATGCATTCCATCCCAGAAGAATATTTGATTACTCAGAGGATGCTCTTTCATGAAAAGTCTGTCATCCTTTACTCAGCCTCATATCATTCCAGACCTTTCTTTTTCTCTGTGCAGCATAAAAGAAGGTATTTTGAAAAATGTTTCAACTGTTGTTCAAAACAACACCGGCCCCATTGACTTTCACTATGTGGAAGAAGAAAAAAAAAATACTTTTCAAGATATATTTTGTGTTCCTACAGTTACAATGATAATAAAGTACTTTATGGCCAGCAGCCATATCACCCTGTAGCCCAAGACTGGGAGCCCACTGAAGCTAAGCAGGGTTGAGCCTGGTCAGTACCTGGATGGGAGACCTCCTGGGAAAACTAGGTTGCTGCTGGAAGAGGTGTTAATGAGGCCAGCAGGGGTGCTCACCCTGTGGTCTGTGAGGGTCCTAATGTCCCAGTATAGTGACGGGAGCACTATACTGTCAAAAAACAAAAACAAAAGCACCGTCCTTCGGATGAGATGTTAAACCGAGGTCCTGACTCACTGTGGTCATTAAAAATCCCAGGATGTCATTCGAAAAAGAGTAGGGGTGTTAACCCGACATCCTGGCAAAATTCACTCGTTGACCTCTGTCCATCATCATGGCCTCTTAGTCATCCCCATATACTGATTGGCTTCATCACTCTGTCTCCTCTCCACCAATAAGCTGGTGTGTGGTGGCCATTCTGGCGCAATATGGCTGCCGTCGCATCATCCAGGTGGATGCTGCAACATTGGTGGTGGTTGTACAAACAAGTGTACTTCTTCAAAGCACAAGAGACTGTTAAAACATATTTTAAATTGTACTTGCATATAAATCTTTTTGAGATTATTACAAGGTGTTTTAAAAGTGTACTTAAAGTGTTTTAAGAAAAAAAAATGCCTTGTCCAAATACTCACACTTGCGCTCTTTGCACTTGACCACTTGTATGACGTATTTCCTGTATTTCCTGTATTCCTGTATATTCGGACAAGGCAGAATTTTCATTTTTAGGGGAAATAACCCTTTAAGTGGCCTTTTATTTCACTATTATGATATTATCTAAAAGTACAGATTGTACTTGTGCTTTGTGATTTTTCTTCCTTTTAGCAAGTGAATTTGTATGGCTGAAAATGACATTTTCAGTGAAAAAAGTTTTGTGCCTTTTTAAATACTGCCACCTAAAGACTGGAATATGAAAGTTAAGCACAATCTTGATATTCATGGTGACATTCTTCCCTGTGTGTGAATGTGCCACAGGGAGCTATTTTTGCATACTGTGAGAAAGAGAAAGTGAAAAGTAAGAAAATGACTTGCCAGGTCATTGGTATGTCAGACCATTAACCTCACGTCAATCGCAGCTGTCAGAGAACTGTACCCTCAAAGCTCAGCCAAATTACATGGCAGTGGAGGACAAGAAGTAATCACACCAGGACAGGAACACAGGGAAGAAGAAGATAAAGACTATAAAGGAAATGTGGGTTCTCCTGAGGCTAATGGAGTGTGTTAGCTGCCAGACTGTCATTCTCAACTCCAAGTGCAGGCAATTCAAACATCTGTCTAGAGGCTGAGATGAGAAATATCATAGTTCACCCAAAAACAAAATATTCACCCTCATGTTGTTCCAAACCCATATTGCCCTTTTGGGGGGCAAAACAAGAAGATATTTTTTTAATAATGTCTCACTGTTTGTCTTTTGTATTTCACTGGTATTTCATACTGGTTTGGAATGACGTGAGGGTAAGTAAATGATGACAGAATTTTCATGTTTTGGTAAACTCTTCTTAAATTCAAATGAGTCATTTAAATCACATTTTCAGCTTTCTTTGGCTTCAGACTCTGACGAGTTAATATGTGACCCTGGACCACAAAACCAGTCTTAAGTCGCTGGGGCAATAGCCAAAAATACATTGTATGGGTCAAAATTATCCATTTTTCTTTTATGCCAAAAATCATTAGGATTTTAAGTAAAGATCATGTTCCATGAAGATATTTTGTAAATATATTAAAACTGATTTTTTTTATTAGTAATATGCATTGCTAAGAACTTAATTTGGACAACTTTAAAGGCGATTTTCTCAGTATTTAGATTTTTTTGCACCCTCAGATTCCAGGTTTTCAAATAGTTGTATCTCAGCCAAATATTGTTCTATCCTAACAAACCATACATCAATGGAAAGCTTATTTATTCAGCTTTCAGAGTATGTATAAATCTCAATTTCGAAAAATTGACACTTATGACTGGTTTTGTGGTCCAGGGTCATATATGTCACTGTAGATCATTCACATTTATTCTCATAAACATTCTCTATGATGTCATCCATGAATTACCGAGCTATATATATATAATATTATACATAGCTCACACATCTATGAAGTGTCATTAAGACTCGAATATGCCTGTTCTTCTGTATAATTGGGCTGTCAGAGTTAAAGAATTAAACATGATGCCATAATTTACTCATTCTCAAGCCCATTTAAAAACAGCAGAAATTAACGAAAGCATAAATTCTGATCTCAGCATCTCTCTCCAATAAATAAATTAATAAATGGATGGATGGATAGTTTGGTTGCCAGCATTCTTCAAAATATCTTCTGTTAGATTCTAAAGAAAGAAAGAGGGCTATCTGAGTTTTGCTAGGAAAAAAATCTTATAAATAACAGCAGGTTATTTCAGAATTTATTTCACCCTTTGATTTTAATTAGATTTCAGCAAATAGTGGGTAAACATCTTTATATCAGCTAATAAGAATTAAAAAACATCTGACATCAAAGGTCAGCATATCTGAAACATCACCAACAAACAAAACACCATTATTGTGAAGACCACTGGATATCTGCTGCAACAAATAACAGTTTTGATGTTTGTTTTTTAAATTATTATTATTTCCTTAAAACAATTGGAAAATATTTAAAAAATATCTCTTTGTATTAGCCTAAAAAATAATCATTTAGTGGTTACCCTAAACATAAACCCTAAGTAAGAAAGAAACGGATGGGTGAGGTTTCTTTTGTTCGGTGTGGGACTGTCTTGTACTGTGGGTTGACTGCTGCTGATGTGGCGCAAAGGGAATTCATGCCACGCTCTCTTCTGAGAAGATATGTTTGCATTTCAGTGATACTGGGCTGAGGCTGGCATCCCACGGAACACAACTGCCTGCGTTTCAGGTTGGATAAGCCTAAGATGTGAAATCTTTTCCCAATCACCTCCACAGTTCCCATGGTGACGGGGTCTCTGTGGGTTCCAGGTGAAACTGATATAAATAATGTGGCCTCTTTTAGTTTCTTGGTGATTCCTATATGCGCAACAGGTTTAGAAACATACATCTGACTCATTATTCATTAAAAATGGGAAATTTGAACCAAATCTTAATGCATGCATGAAACTGACACATTCTGCTGGCACAGCGAGTATAGAATACCTCCATCTGCTGAATTAGTTTGCAATGAATTGGTTTAGCAGCCATCTTCTTGACACTGGATGTTGCAAATACTGGTGATGTAACATTTTTAGAGATTCAGCAGAGATCATTGTCATATATAGGAAATATCAGGTTATCTTGAGATGAATGAAGTGTGCCATTTAACTGCTCAATGTCAGCCGCATGCAGTAGAGTGTGTGCGCTGGCTGTCAGATTGTCATCTTCAGTTTGTCAGTTCTGCTCTAAACTTTGCTAGTTTGCTGCTGTACATTTCATTCTGCCTGCAGGCATTGTATAAGCAACTTCAGGGCTGAAATTGCTAACTGCAAAACTTTTTTTATACCTAAAATGACCCTACAATGGAACTATACAAAGCCACGTTTATTTCTTCTGAACTGAGAGCCTGAGTCATGTTGATAAAACTGATTTGAACAAGAACCACATACAGCACAACTGAATGCACTTTCCTGAGTGCCATCCTTTCATTGACCATCCTTGCCTCTAAGTCTCTCACTGTCACTTTTTTAATTTAAAACTGACTGAAACTTCTTTTACAGGGATAGTTCACCCCAAAACATGGGGGGACATTATGTCATGTTTTACTGTCCCTCATGTTGTTCAAAACCTGTTTGGCGTCTTCTGTGGAACACAATAGGAGAATTTAAATTTTCCGTTAACAGGAGTCACATTTTTCCATTTTCACAATATCTGCCATGGATTTGAGAAGTCCAAAATGTTAAAAGCTGGGATGTTTTCTTGCTTCGTCAGCATAGTCAGCTGTTTTCAGTCTTCAGAAATCCTTGTTGATTCAGGACAGGCTATATTTTCATAAGAAGCATAAGTTGTCTTGTAGGGAAACTCACATTAATTGAATTGATTAGAATGTCTGATTGTGATTATGGCACCAGCTCATTAACCTGTAGGTTTTGAGACCCTCTATAAAAAAGGTCAAATATAAGCACAATATTTAGATGGAAATTACTGTTGTTAAGAAATACAATAATCAGCTTGTGTTTTTCTAAATAATAAACTTTTTCTGCATGCAGAAGATAGCTGGAAGCAAGACGGGGAGTTTTTATTATAGATCTTCACAGCCAGCGCTGAACTAATGCAGTTTCTCAGAATCTCACCCGCCTTTAAGTTATAAATAGATCTTATGACTCTCATGTTTATATAATATATAAGACCGATGTGGCTTATTGCTTGTTGGCCACAATAGGGGGTTTGAGCAATGACACACATTGTTCAACAGTATTGTGAAATACTGTACTTAAACTGAATGGTTTTCGATATACCTTGCATTTCCTCTACAAGAATTGAACATTTGCCTTCTGCTGCTTTCACCTCTGAGTGGTTTTAAAATGATGTTCCTAATAATGTCTCTTAATTAAATTTGCTCCAAATGATTCCTAGGGTATGAATGGTACTTGTTAGTTACGTTTGGTGGGCTCATGAACTTTTAATGTCACAGATAGTTGCCTCAAACTTAAATATCATAAACTTCAAATATCACTTTTTTTTTGTTGCATTTAATTAAGGGCAATCTCTACATTGGGATGTAGAATGACTGGTATGTGCAACATAGTGATAAGCCCAATCCTATTCCTGGCAGACAGTTTGCATCTTTTTGTTCAGTATATTAAAGGTTTAAACACACAGCGCTTTGTGTGTTATATTGGTCACTTTCAGAAAATGACACTTTTTGCATACTATTTATGTCCACAGTACAGAACTTACTACTAATAGAGATGACTGAACTTATATGATTTCATTACATTTTATTGTTATGCACTATCATGTAAAAACTCTGAGGTCTGTAAAACTTTTTATTAGTGCTGTCAATTGATAAAACGTTTACCAAGTCACATTGCTTCAATCCCAGTATACATTTACCCAACTATTATCAAAAGTATTTCTAAATAAATACAACAAAACATTTTCTTGCGACCTTACGTGAAGTATTATTACAAAATGCATTATGAAGAAGAATTGGATCTGTTCTGCAGCTGCATTAGAGGTAATATTAGCATCATGCTTCATAAGACAATTTATGAGATTAATAGTACACTTTTACTCAGAACTCATTTCAAACCACCATCGAGTGTTTGTAATAACTTCCTTTTGTGATCACATGTGGAATTTGGTCGTTTACTGTTGTTAAAATATGCTATTTATAGCCTTTTATATCGCTGCACAAATTAGCATTTCAGATGTACACATTCACCTCAAGAAAAGCACATACAAATATTCTATCGTAATCGTGTGTTTGTTATATAATCTATAGTGGCTGTTGTCATGTTTATTTCCGCTGTGTAAAAGCCTTAACGTATGCTCTGCTGAAACTCACGTTGTTTGTGATGTTTACAACCGCCTCTCTTATGTTGCCAGGGATATATTCCAAGTATAACACACCGTTGTACATTATAAAAGTTGCCCAAAAAACGGCAACCCATGGCTCTGTAATTTTTCCCGCGACTGTATTTTCAAAATAGCCCACTTGTGCCGTTACCCTGGCAACACTGGTTCACTGTACCCTCATCACACAATGATAGATGATCTTCCGCGCTGCGATGACGGGAAGAAGTTGGGGTCAAACCTTATCAAACGATTAATTTGCGTAAAAAAAATATTAACCCGTTAATTTTTTGATTAATCGCATGCATTAACGCGTTTACTTTGACACCCCTACTTTTTATTGTTTTTGAAACCTTCTTATTTTCACCAAGGCTGCATTTTTTTTTTATCTAAAAATACAGTAATAATGTGACATTATTACAATTTAATATAACTGTTTGTTATTGTAATATATTTTTAAATGTAAATTATGATGGCAAAGCTGAATTTTCAACATTATTATTCCAGTATTCAGTGTCACATGATCCTTCAGAAATCATTCTAATATGCTGATTTGCTGCTTATTAACATTTCGTATTGATAACAGTTTTGTTGCCAAATATTTGTGGCAAATCGTAAAATCGTAAAAAAATAAATAAATAATCGTAAAAAAATAAATAAATGAATAAAAATGTCATATTTTCTAACAATATCAATGTCTTTACTGTTACTTTTGATAATTCTTATTCCTACTGACTTAAAATGTTTAAATGTTTATAATCGCATAAATATATTCTATTCAAAATATATGTTTTCAGGATTCTGATTTATTAATACCAGCGATTTAAAATGATATCATATTATCTTCGATCAGATATTATTATATTATATTATATTATATTATATTATATTATATTATATTTATTATATTATATTATATTATGTTTGCTGAATTTCAGTTGTTATAAATAAATCGATACAATATTTTGTTTTAGTATGAATACAATATGGATACTTGTTAAAGACATTTCACACAAAAAAAGTAAAAGGGTAATATAAATGCTATTAAAAATTTACTTTAATATTATTACTTAAATTAATAGTTAATATAATAGTAATGTTTGATTTATTACAGATACACTGAAGTATACCATAATTTACCAGAATAGTTTCTTATTGAAATGATAAATTCCAAATTTACTTTGTTGGGCTTGAAAAGATTATGTGCTTTAGGTTTATTTATGATGAATAATTATACTATACATGTATTATTGATGGGACAAATTTGTAAATAATTTTGATGTGACTCACTCTGTCAGCATTTAATCTGCACTGCAGGATGACATTTTGTTTGAAATATTTTACTCCTTTCTTTCTTTCTTTCTTTCTTTCTTTCTTTCTTTCTTTCTTTCTTTCTTTCTTTCTTTCTTTCTTTCTTTCTTTCTTTCTTTCTTTCTTTCTTTCTTTCTTTCTTTCTTTCTTTCTTTCTTTCTTTCTTTCTTTCTTTCTTTCTTTCTTTCTTTCTTTCTTTCTTTCTTTCTTTCTTTCTTTCTTTCTTTCTTTCTTTCTTTCTTTCTTTCTTTCTTTCTTTCTTTCTTTCTTTCTTTGGGTAAGTTTGCCTCCCAAGTGAGAACAGCAGTTTAGCATGTTGAGTTTTGTGCTGAACAGCAGGGCGCCATATGCGCTGATAGTGGATGTGTATGTGGCAGAGTATGACTCAGTGTCAGTCTGAGTCCAACCTGTTGGGCTGGCTTGAAATTCAGATCCCTCATTTTTTATTACAAGGGAAGCTTGTAATTACTTGGTTGTTGGAGTTTAAAGTATGCTCTGACTGTGGGTAACCCTCAGTGAAGTGCATTTTAAAGGTGCAAGAAATGACAGCAGTGTGAAGAATGACTCAGGAAATGCTATTTGGGATCCTCTTGTATCTTCAGTGATTTTTTTTCTACTTGTTGCTATGGTGAAGCGACCTTCATTAGACTGTTTGAAGAGAGAAGAAAGTAGCATCTCTGATGAACACAGAATGTTATTATTAGCACTGTTAACTAGCTCATTACCCTGTGACAGGAAGATATAAGTTTTAAAAAAACATGATACATCGTGTCTGTAGCCTTCGGTCAGATCGAGGGGAAGGTGAAGGGAGGTTTGATTTCACATCAACATTTAAGCATTTGGAACTGGCATTCATGCTTTCAAAATACCTTTGGCCTTACATCCTTACTAATTAGAATATATCTGCCCACTTTCAAATGCATATCTCTGGAAGCCTATTTCCTATTTTCACAAAACATAAAAAATTGTTTGACATGTCATAATTGTTGCTTTTTATCTGATAATTATAATGTACTATGGCACAATTCCAATTTTTACTCTCACAATTCTGAATTAATATGTATAACTTTTAATGTCATAATTGTGACTCTTATATCTTACTTCGGTAACCCTTTACAATAAGGTTCATTAGTTAGCATTAGTTAATAACATTAGTAAACATGAACTAAGAATGAACAATACTTCTACAACATTTATTAATCTTAGTTAATGTTAATTTCAGCATTTACTAATGCATTATTAAAATCACAAGTTGTGTTTGTTAACATTAGTTAACGCACTGTGAACAAACATGAATAAAAAATGAACAACTGTATTTTCATTAACAGTAACAAGGATTAATAAATAGTGTAATAAATGCATTGTTCATTGTTTGTGCATGTTAGTTAATACATTAATGACACCTTATTGTAAAGTGTTATCATTACTTCTAAGTTTTGGACTTTTTATATGATTATGACTTTTTGATGAGATTTTGTTTTGTTTTATTGTTTTTGTAATTATGACTTAGTATCTCATAATTTCCAATTTTAATGTGATAATTATGATTTAGTATCTCATCATTTTGACTTTGTCACAATTATGATTTATGAAAAATCTATTCTGATTTACCAAAGCATGACATTTTCTCCCAAGTACAACAGTACCACATTATGAAACTAGACTACAAAAATTACCCCCCCCCCCCCCCCCAAAAATAAAAAATAAAAAATCCCTTTGATTTCATATCTCAGGAACCTTACTGCATTAACCACTTACTTTTGCACATCAAAAATGTCAGTTTGCATATCAGCAATATCCAGTTGCAGTGAGGCAATAAGCAGGAAGAATGATAGATTCTATTATTCCTACATTTTACTGTATAAGATTAAAATGTGTGTGTCCTTCTGAAGAATCTCAACATAAGGAAAGACAGGCTGAAGTTTTTTTTATATTCACCGTAACATACGATTGGGGTGTTTAAATTACGTATGTAACCATGGTTCCCCGAAGGGAACGAAACACTGCGTCAAATGTTTTGGGAACACCCCCGGCAAGACACCGCACTGAAGCATGTGTGAAATCAGTCCAATATGGTTTGGGGAACCATGGTTACAAACCTCATGGTTACAAACCTCAGACGTTCCACTTCAGGAACTCGAGCTGTGTCGAACGCTTTGGGAACGAGAATACCCACTGCACCATATGAGCAAGTCCCTGTCTGGTGTGTATCTGGCGAGCACATCAAGACGAGAGGACTTTGGGGTAGATGTCAGGTCCAGACTCTAAAACCGGTTGAATGTGTGTGAAGAGGACCAGCCCGCAGCAGCACAAACATCCTGAAGGGCCACACCCACTGATAAGGCCTTGAAGGCTGCCATACTCCGGGTCGAGTGCACTCTGACCCCCATCGGTGATGGGAGGCCAGAGGACTCGTAGGCCAGTGTGATGGTCTCGACCACCCACCGACTCATGGTTTGCTTGGCAAAGAAGTGGGCACTTTAGGGACATACCCCGGTCTCGGGTAAAGGAATGCCCTAGCCATGCCCAGGGCAAACTCCAGGCCCGACACAGCAAGTGCCTGGAGGTCCCCTATCCTCTTCAGCGAGGATATAGCAAGCAGGAAGATAGTCTTAAGCGTGATGAGCTTGTCTGAGATATCTTCGATGGGTTCAAATGGAGCCTTGCACAGAGCCTCCAGAACCACTGCCAGGTCCCATGTACCGGTCTCAGCCTCCAGGTGCCACAGAGGAAACGTGTAACCAATGGGTGTCTTCCCACTGACTGACCACCCTGAAGGGCATGGTAAGCAGCTATGGCCACCATGTAAACCGTGGAGGGGGATAACCCTGATAATCGCTCCTGCAGAAACTCCAGAACTGAAACAACCGGGCAGTTTACTGGGTCTAGCAGTCGCTATCCACACCAAGAAGTCAAAAGTTTCCACTTCAAGGCGTACAGATTCCTCGTGGCTGGAGCTCTGGACTGGAGTATAGTCTCAACAAACTCAGATGAGTGACCAGATGCTATGAGCTGTGCCCCCTCAGGGGCCATGCCCACAACTTCCATAACCCTTGGTGGGAGTGAAAGATAGTGCCTCCTGCCTGAGAGAGGAGGCCCCTCCTGATCGGAATCTCTAGCAGAGAGCCGTCGAGGAGGGCCACAAGGTCCGAGAACCACACTCGGGCCAGCCAGAATGGGGCTACTAGCAATAGACAGATCCTGTCCCAGCGTATTCTCTCCAGAACTCCCAGGAGCAGAGCAATTGGGGGAAATGCATAGAGACTAAGCCTCGGCTACATCTGCACCATGGCATCCAGCCCAAGCGGAGCTGGATGCATGAGGGAGAACTAGAGTGGACAGTGTGTTGTTTCCTGCGACGCAAATAAATCCACTTCCACCCAGCCAAACTCCTCCCAAAGGAGCTCTACCACCTCAGGATGGAGCCTCCATTCCCCGGGCCTCAGCCCCTGTCTCGACAGGATGTCTGCTCCCTGATTGAGGTGCCCAGGGATGTATACTGCTGTGAGTGAGCTTTCCCTGACCCTACAGGAGGACCTGATGCGCCAGCCTGTAAAGGTGGCGCATGTGCACGCCCCCCTGCCAATTTATGTAGGAGACCACCGATGTGTTGTCTGTGTGGACAAGCACATGGTACCCCCTTAGGTCTGGAAGGAAGAGCTCGAAACATGGCCAACATCTCCAGGCAGTTGATGTGCCACATATAATGATGGCCTTCCCACAGACCTCGGGCAGAGCGCCCACTCATGACCGCTCCCCAACCCATGAGGGAGGCGTCCGTTGTTAGTGTTACGTGACGACAAGGAGCCCCAACGACGGGCCTTGAGACAGGAACCAAGGTTTCTTCCACATGTCTAAGACACGTAAGCATGATCGCATGACTTTGATTGTGCAAAGCAGGTTCCCCCTTGCTCCTGAGCCACCACTGTGAGGGTCTCATGTACAGCAGGCCAAAAGGTATCACGTTGGACGCAGCTGCCATCATACCCAACAGTCTCTGAAACTGTTTGACAGTGAGTGACTGGCCTTCCCTCACTCCCCTCATGGCTACGAGGATCGCTTCGATACGAGCAGGAGACAACTGTGCCTGCATCGTTGTTGAATCCCATACCATGCACAGATAAGTGGTTCTCTGTAGTGAAGAAAGCACACTCTTCTTGGCGTTCAGCCATAACCCCAGCTCTCTCATATGGGCGAGCACAATAGTCTCTCGAGACTGGTCTCTGGTGTTAATAAAAGAGCCACTTCGATGCCCTGAAACGACTGACCGGCAGGGAACGACCAACCTGACTGCTCTAGCTCCTCGTGCCGTACCGTAGCCGGGCGGCAACTGAGAAATTCACTCGTCAGAGCTCACTGAGCCCTGAAGCACCGGTGGTGGCAGGGGTATCAGTGCAGCCCCTGAGGGCCTCCTGAAACCTCTTGACGACAGTGTCTACTGCGCCGCCAAAGAGGCCAGTGGGCAATAGCGGGGCATCCAGCAGGAAGAATCTGTCCTTATCTTGTAACTCGTACAGATTCAATCACAGGTGCTCCGTGGCCACGAGAGCTGCCATGGAATGGCCGATGGCTCTGGCTGTTTCCTTGGTGGCCCGAAGCAACAAGTCTGTGGCCCGATGCAGTTCAGGTCTTTTAACAGGTCGGCCTGGAACACCTGCAACACCGCCATAGTGTGCAGAAACACACCGGCCTGACCTGCCGCCGTATAAGCTTTCCCAACCAAGCCAGATGTCAGCTTTACTGGTCTGCTGGGAAGCTTCGGGGCCTTCAGGGACGATGCTGAGGACGGGGAGAGATAGCCGGCATAGCCCCATATCCCTTCTCATTCAACCCCGTGATGTTAGAGTAATTAGATACTATGGGGCTGAAGAGTCAGGACGAGTATGGCTTCTCCCTTAATCTCGTAAACTCATTATGGAGATCAGAGAAAAATGGAAGGCCCTATCGTAAAGGCTGTGATCTGGCTTTAAGGAAGCACTCGTCCAATTTGTTCTTGGGACGAGTGTCCTGTTTCTCGGCTGGCCAATCAATGTTCGGAGTCACAACCTCCACGAGCTCCTCTTACGTGAGGAACTGCGGTGGCGAGTCTGCAGTCTCCTCTGTGTCGATGCTCATCACATCAACCTCCTCGAAGATAGAAGAAAGCACTTGGCCCTCTCTCTGGGGGGAAGAAACCGCGGGGCGGGCTTCCGATCCCTGAGAGGGGCCCGTGGATCTAGCAGGTGAAGGACAAGGCTGTCTCGGATCCCTCCACTAAATCCACTTGCGATCCCCATGATAACAGCCGCTGCTGTGCCTCAGCAACAGCGGGGCCGGACCCAGCAGGATCGCGAACCTGGCCACTTTCATCAAAGATAGCCTGGCAGGAGCGGAGCACATGGTGCGGGAGAAGCTCACAGTCATGACAGCAGCCCCCTCGAGAGCTGCCTGTGCATGCTCCGCTCCCAAACAGACGAGGCACAAAATCTTATACAGAGTTTCACTGACTGACTGAGTGCTTTGCATACATTCACACATGCACCACAGACACGCTCGCTGAAGAGCAGAGACTAACACCCTGCTCGTGACGTCTCGCTTCGCTGTTGGACTGATTTCATACATGATTCAGTACGGTGTCTCGCCGGGGGCATTCGGCACAGCTCGAGTTCCTGAAGGGGAACTAATGTAGTTAATTAATGAACCTTATTGTAAAGTGTTACCATTATATCTATAGATTTTATGTTTTTGAAAAAAAGTCCCAATGCTCCCCAAGGCGATTACTGATAATTTATTTGATCAATAAATGCATAATATTGTGCAATAATAAACATTTAAAATGACTGTATTCTATTTTAGTATGAATAGAAATTAAAGCATTTGAAATAATAAATAAATGTGACATTATAAACATCTTTACTGACACTTTTGATCAATTTTTATATTTCTTACTGAACTGTTGAATAGTAGTTCCATCTAGAGTCGACTAAGACAAAGTGTCAGTTACATCAAATGTATATTAGATGTTTACACAATGTAAAATGGAGAAACTCGTGAAGCATCTCAAATGAGTCATGAAACAGATTTTGATTGATGTCATTTGAGGTCAATAATTACACAGCCCTGATGTACACACATTAGAGATAAAAATAAGTATCAAACACACACAACACACAAATTTGGAATCAAACTGCCATAATATTGTTTGTTTCCTTTGCCTTGGATCTCATATATGAGCAATTCCAGCAGAACGCTTTGATGATGGGCTCTGCTCTAACCTTTTTAAGTGTAACTGCAAAGCGAGAGAGTGATAATTGATTGTGGAGCTTTGACTGAAGTTCATCCCTTCATAGTAAAAAATAGACCCATTTAATTAGCCATCTATAATGCTTTGGTGGCGAGTCTCTTTGGTGTCGCCACATGGGATTTGGATGTAATTTCTTAAAAGTCAGAGCCTTTTAACCCTGCTCTGAAATGACCACTGAATGAAAGCTGTGTGTGCTGATGTTCAGGTCTCAGAGGTTAATTTACTAAT
Organism: Acrossocheilus fasciatus; assembly: GCA_036784905.1. Lineage (NCBI taxonomy): Eukaryota > Metazoa > Chordata > Actinopteri > Cypriniformes > Cyprinidae > Acrossocheilus > Acrossocheilus fasciatus. The sequence continues at coordinate 7,439,013 of CM071939.1, read as the reverse complement.
TATTTTGATACACTGAATTTTGTTCTCATCATGCGGTAATTGTAAGGCAAGTATAATATGATATACCTACATATGTTGATGCTTGAGTGTTGGCAAGATTAATGGTGGAGCATAACATTTGCCCTAGAAAGTCTCCAGAGGGATGTTTTTCTTTTCTGAATTGATGAGCAACGTAACTTTTGTTATCTAAACAGCTATTTTCAGACTAATTTGTCTAAAGGGGCACATTACATCTTAAAGTACTTCTGCAATGAATATGGGCAACAGGATGTCATGCTCCATGGCTTCTGTTTTGAATATATAATAAATTGTATGTAAATTATTACACATTATTTTTTATATAAATTAGAATTATTATAAGCTATAGAAAATTATAAAACTATAAATATATTACAAATCATAATAACGGTGTACTCCAGTTACCTTAAACTCTGCAAGCCATGTAGTTTTTCTTTGTAATTTTGTATTCTTTTAACTCTAAAATTATTTATAAAACACAACTGATGTGAAAAGGCCAGCATTATTATGCTTATTTTGAGTACCCATTCTCCTGTGTTTGCGTTATGCATTTAAGTGAATGAAACATAATATTTAGCACGAAGACCCCTTCACTTTTAAATGAGGTTAATTTATAATCGGTTAATTTATAATTGGCTGACTGTGTGAATGGACTGAAGCGGAACTGAATCAAATTGTTTTGCACTGTATTGCATTGATTAGAATTGTATCACATGACCTTATTTTGAATTGCATTGATTTTAGATTAGTTTAGTCTCATTGATGTAATTTTCATTCATTCATTCAAAATTGCATTGAATTAACTTGAACTGAATTTGGGTCCACAATGCAATATTTACACTACATATATTGTATATATAAAAATGTTCATGTTCAGTTCATGTACATTTCAATAAGTAATGAAATTTATTTAGACATTTTGCTCAATCCAGGCTTTTTGGAAATGCGTGACTGCCTACATTTATGCAAAAACATCTGTACACATACAATGAAGTTTCTAGTTGAAATTAAAAGTAGTGACATTTACACCTTTTTCACACACATTATGATTACAGAGGCAGATTATTGCATGGCAAGGCATGCTTGCTTCAGCAAATGCATTTTTAGTTCATGTTTGCTTTTGTTTCTGTTGCTTTTTTTTATTCACATACATTTTTTGTCATGACTCTGTGCTGTTAAATAAACCTGCATCTGCAATGGAGAAAAAAGCTGACTTATAGCACATCTTGTGAACACGTTACCTGAAAAGTGGAGCAAAATATACCCTTAAAGACCAATTTTTAGGTTTTACAGAAATGTAGGCAGAGTCACATATTTCCAGTGAGCCTAGGTTTTGCATAGTATTTTTACTGGTAACGTCAAAATATAAGTGCATAACATGGCTTCAAACCCCAGCATAAAATCTAGGAAGAAGTTACACAAATACAACTGACATTGCAGATCTACTTTGGGAAACAGTAATGCTTGCAAAGAGTGCAGTATATATTTTATAAGTCTACAACTAGATGGTCAAAAGAGTAAAGTGAACATCAGTTTTACCAGTCTGGAATAGTTTAGTCAAACTGCATGATCAGCCACTTCATCTTAAGTATTAATCTCAGACCTCAGAGATGTATTTGACACTGTTGCAAGGAACCCCGCGCATATTTTCTAAGGCAGATCTTAGAAAATGAATGCAGGGCATTGCTTTAGCACTCTGAAATGGGATTTCTCTGTCACTAAGCTGTATTGACACGTGTTTCAGTTGCATTTGGCTATTTATGACTTTTTTTTTTTTTTACTAAGAAGGCAAACAAGAGTGGCCACAATTACCAAAAGGCTGACCTATATCAAAGACTGTTTTGATGAGCTGCACACTGGCAGGGCTGAATGCAAAACCCATTCTAGAAGAATAGTGAATACCTGGAGAGTGTGGCAGAAACCTAAGCACAGCTTCAATGAAAGTTTATTCTGACACTGTTGCAATAGATAAAATGCACAAATGCTAATGAAAATTCAATGCATTAACAATATAATTTAATAATCAATTCTAACGACTATAGTAACGGCCAGTGTGCTACAGAGGCTGTCTCTGGTTATACATGGGACTGGCATAACCTCCCTCTCTCCCTCTCTCTCTCTCTCTCTCTCTCTCTCTCTCTCTCTCTCTCTCTCTCTCTCTCTATTTATTTATTTTTTAATTACTATCATTTTTTTTTCAATATTTGTCATAACTTTTTAAAGTTTGCAAAAAAAGGTAGATTGCTTGTATTTCAGATGAGCCTGAGTAGACAAATTGCCTCTAGTTAGATTTTTTGGTAACACTTTACAATAAGGTAATAAAAGAGCCAGTGTCCCCCCCACTAAACCCAATTCCAATAATCAACACATTTCTATGTACTCCAATAATAATATGACAGATACACAGTCTTCTGAAGCTCGAGGGACACTCCCACGCACTACCTGCTACGCCGTGGCCCGTTATAGTCTGTTGTCATGGAAACATTCAGACAGGTTGGAGGGGATTGTCACTTTGCCTCCCCATTTCTTAAGGTTTTTTGGGGGGTTTTTTTTTGGTTTTGTTTTGTCACAGCACATTACTTAGGCAAGGTTCCTGTGATGTCTCTTATAAAAGTGGTTCGGTTCTCTGCATTTCAGTAGAGCTGAGGTACTGAGGTTTGTAGGGATATGTTCTATTTGTATCCTTTTGCAATGTTTAGGAAGTGAGGGGTATAGGAATAATGAGACTGTGATGAAGCCTGCTTTCATTGATGAATCACACCATGGTTCCAAATGAATGAGCTTCTGCCCAAGCCTTAAATCGATTTGCTCCTGCTGTCTGTAATCTTGTTTACGTGACTGTGTTGGGCCACCTAAACATTATACTGAAACAAAACAGTTTCATTATATATATATATTTTTGTAAAAGCACCAAAAAAAAAAAAAAAAATCAGTTTGAGTAGTTGCACAAAATTGATTTATATACATTTTAGATTCATTAGATGAAAGTTTTCCAATGCAGTATTTAACCAGATTTTTCCATGTTTAATATGCATACATTTATGGAATTCCTTTCCTGATTGTTCAGTATGGGGGAGTATGAGCAATGCTTAGTTAGAAGGAACATGACAGAATAGATAACACAAAACAGACATGCGAATACAGCTGCAACTCTAATTTGTTACCAACAGTCCTCATAAAGCCCTATTCCTTGATTAAAAGCTGAAGCGAGCATGACTGACAGGACCTTGCTGAACATATATGTTAAAACAGCCTTATTATTACATTTAAAATAAATCAGAACAGAACAATATTTGATAGTAAAATGTATTTAGGGCCAAACATTTTTTTTCCATGTACCCTCAATGCCTGACAAAAGTGCTTTCTTGTTTATACAGCTTGATGCAGATCGAGATGAAGAAGAAGTCTTCTATGACATCAGCATGACAGTCGACAACAAACTGTACCCCACCAAAGAACCTGTGGCAGGTAAAGATATAGAATTACTACTTCATTCATTTTAAAAGAGCCATCATGAATCAACATTAATTTTGCCTAATAGTCAAAGAAAAAAAATCTAGACCAGGGGTGCATCAGGTGATCACGAGCGAGACTATGGGTGCTCCAAAAAGTGGATTCCATTGCAAAACAAAAAATCCACATCTAGGCACTCACATAGCAAGCGAAGTACAAAAACCTTTATTATAAGACAGGGCTAATTAATTTTGCCTCTTGCACACTTGTAGAAAAATAAAGTATTATGGCTTTTATTTTATATCTGTTGTTGAATCAAATATCCCTCAGCCTTTGTATGGAAATTTATAATACTAGGAAAAACATTTGCTAGGATTTACTTACTTAAAATGCAAGCAATTATATCATGCTTGTATTTGCTCTTACAGTGCAGTTACGTATAGTAATGTAATGTACTATATAATAACATAGGTTAAGGTTAGATTTAGAGGTAGGCTCAGGGTTAGTACCTAGTTATTATACAGTTATTGTAATTACTATAATAAATATATAGTATGTAATTTCAGGACTGAAAAAAAACAAGACTGTAAAATAAGTGCTTCCAATTTATTGGAAAAAAAAAGTTGTAAATGTACTTTAAAAGCTGTGTTTTTTTTTTGTTTTTTTTTCTTCTGATAGTCAGAGTAGCATAGCTCAACAAATTGTCTGTACCAGAGTAGTGAAAAGAATTTAGACTTCCCACAAATTAAAGTTTCCCTGGAATTAATTAATCATCCTGTCAGAATTTCTTCAGGCTGACAGGAAACACGCATTACAGAAGTCTTGATCTCGTGCCATTGAGCAACACCAAAGCATCTAGCGTGAATTTAAAGTTCATACAAATGTTTTTGCAAAGTCACTACAAGAAAGTTTCCCATATGAGCTGAAAGTAGACATCCGTGGGTCTCCATGTGTCAGTTACCCCTGTCGATTATTTACAAGCTCTGGTTGTGCTGCAGAGCGAGAGATTAGAGGATGAGTAAGGAGGTCAGTGGATGAGAAAGGTCTGCGTCTCCGTGCAGGCATTAATGCTGGTGTCAGTCTCTCTGGGCTCTGTAACCTTGAGGAAGTGTCAGACTGCCACATCGAGGTGAAGTGTTCCCTGGTGCTGCCTGGTGTGGCTGCGATCGCCCAAAGGACACAGAAGGCTTGAATGAACTGGCCCGAATGGAGTTAGGGTATCAAAAAAAGCCAGTTTGTGAGTGTTTTATTAAACTTTTGTCCTTCACTTGCTACTGATTTATTCATGTGAGTGTCAGGGCCCTGCACTCGCACACTGGAAACAGCAGTTGATATTATACATTATATATCTACTGGAGCTTAGATAACACAGTCCGTTTGAATTCATACAGTAATAACACATAAAACACATTTATTACACAACCAAAACAATAATGAAATATTTAAATGAAACATTTTTGTAAATCTCTTTCTTAACCGTGTACTTTGAACGACATAGAAAAGAATAAAGAAATTATAATTTATTAACAAACTGTAAACACACATTATAAATGATTATTAAATTGGGTCTAAATGGCATGCTTGGTTTTTTTTTTTTTATTGGTTAGTTGCTTGATTTATTGATATTTTTTGCATTATTAATGAATAAAAATGTCAAATTGGAGAGCATTTTTAAGGAGCTTTCAGTAGTTTCAGATTTTAGACTGAACAATTTAAAAAACTGTCACGTTGTGTCACATTTTTTAACAGTTGCTAGGACCAATTTCTCAATACAAAGGCCACTTTTTCAAAACTCTTCACACAGTGAGCACAACAGCAGTCTATGTGGGTGAAACTGTGGATCATTTTCTTTGGTTTGGCACAAACGAAATACATTCAATGACTACAGTCTTTTCTCACCTAGACAGAGCCACCACCAAAACTCTAGGCCAGTTTGCACGTTTACATAACAGTTTAACAGTTTTGAAAAAAGTTAAGTTCAAACCCTAATACAAAACTGAAAAAAACAATACAAAACTGAAAAAGACAGCGATTTGCTACATTTCTACAGTAATACCATTTTGAAATCTAAAACAAAAATTAATAGTATCAAAACTCAGATGTAGTCTTTCAAATTAATTACTATCTTTAAAAAAGGTACAACTTAGGAATATTTTTGGACTGTACTGTGAACATGGACCATGTGACATACTGCAGTGAATTCAAACAGTAGAAAGCTGTCATGCTTTTTTTGTAAATACGTGTTGCGAAAGAAAACCTGTTGTAACACTACCTGTTGTTAGTGTTTTTTAGGTAATTGTTTCAAGTGTTTTTTGGGTAATGATCTCTGCTAGTGTTATGGAAAAATGACTTGTTTTGATAGTTGAGCACAACCAAATGGAATTGAATGCAGGGGTCTCAAGATGCAATTTGCAAAGTTGAACTACTTTTAGCTTTGCATTTTAAAAATGTGGAATTCATGACGTGAGATGCTGAAAAACAACAGACTGTATGTGTAAATACAACCCGAATTCCGGAAATGTTTTTATAATTTTATGCACAAAATGATCTCATTTCAAATTTGATGCCTGCTACATAAAATAAAATAGTGGAATAAAATATTGTGAATAAAATAGTGGCTCATGTGATTTGAAAGTCTTTTAGTTTTCATTTTATTCAAATTTAAAAAAACATCCCAACATTTCTGGAATTCGGGTTGTAGAACAACAAAAAATAATGGCACAGATGGGATGCAAAAACCTGCAATGTGTGATCGTCCCAATCAAATTTGATCAGATTCGTATACTCTCTACTTATAAGTTCATTGCTTACACAACCCAGCTGATCAAACACATGCAAAGCTTGTCAAACCTGAGTCAAAGCGTCTGACAGCACAGCCAGAGATAAAAACGCCTGAACACCTCTGAACCAGTCATGATCTTACCTGTCCTACCACCTTCTGGGAGATTTACTGTTCTATCAACTACAGTATGTGTACCAGCTTGTGCTTCCCAACAGTGAAGGTCTGGAGCTGTGAGATGTTGAGCAGAAGCAGTTCCTGGATACTTGCAGGATGCACATGCTGAACCCTTTATACAAAGAATACAATTTATATTAAAATTTGAACTTGAATTTTACTGTGATTAAAATACCTTTATTGCCTCCAAGGCTACATTTATTTGATCGAAAATATCCTGTAAAAATCATGTTGTGTGAACTTGGCATTAGTTTTCACTGTCCACACTACAGCACAAAACGTGTTTTCAAATTTATACACTTCAAAAAGCTCCGCTTTGAGTGGACAAAAATGGCGTCTCAGTGTGGATGAAAGCCCAAAATGTAGAGAAATAGATGCGATAATGTGGACATAGCCTAATATGCTGATTTTTTTCCCCCTTTCTTAAAGAAACAAATAAACAAACAGCATTTATTTAAAATTTGACTTTACTAAATAAATGTATGACTTTACTTTCACTTTTGATCAATTTAATGCATTCTTGCTGAATAAAAATATTAATTTCTTCAAAAAATATTTTGAACAGTACTGTATGTCCAATATTTTTTTTATTTACATCAAAAAGACTATTTTTGATGAATACTGTCCATTTTGGTGAAGGGAACAATTTGCAATATATTTAACACATTACAATGACAGTGCATAATTACAGTGGCAGTGTTAATTACATGCCATCGCACTTGTGGGATTCAGTTGGAAACCAGGGCAACTGCTAATTTTATTGCATCAGAGGCTGATGAGGCTCAGTCAAGCTTTAGCCGTTGGCTTTATGGACCGGGTCTGTGGTATTTGCCGATCAAATCGAGCAGAGGTTAATTACACCTCCACCCCCTGCCATGTTAACCCTGCTGCTAATGATTCTAGTGTCATTATCCATTTCATGCTGACTGATCTGAGGCCTTTTTTTTTTTTTAAAGTCACTGGACAGTGATTTGAAAACCCACTGTTCTATGGATTGTGATCGAACTGTGATTATTAATAAAAGAAGTCTACTAGTAATCCATTTGAATGCTTCAATTCAAACCATCTCTCAGATATGTCAGTGTACATTTGTCCGTTATTGCTCTATAACTCAAGCTTTCTGGTGTAGAATTGTTCACTTAATATACAGGATTGGATATGAACATATATGCACTTCCATTCGAAAGTTTGAGTTTTCATGTTTCTTCACCGAGGCTTATTAAATAGTTAAGCCACTTAATGAAGTGTGAAGAGAACAGAGAAAGTCTGAACAGCATTTATTTGAATAAAAACATTAATTTTGCAAATGTACAAATTGTCTTTATTGACATTTTGAATAAAATCTGAATAGAAGAAAAAAAACAACAACAACAACAACCTACCAGCGTTGCTATCATTATCTTAGATTAAAACTAGTGAAAATCATTTATGGTAAGAGATAGATAGACTTAAACTAAAACAGAAATAATTAAAGCTATATAGAAATATAAAAAATAAAATAATAGCATGATAAAATTAACAAAATTACTAAATCGTAAGCTATAATTAAAATAAAAACTGAAAATATAAAAATAAAATCTAATTTAAAATACAACCCAAATTCCGGAAATGTTGGGATGTGTTTTTTTTTTTTTTTTAAATTTGAATAAAATGAAAACTAATAGAATTTCAAATGAGCCAATATTTTATTCACAATAGAACATAGATAACATAACAAATGTTTAAACTGAGAAATTTTACAATTTTATGCACAAAATGAGCTCATTTAAAGGGGTGGTTTACTGCGATTTCACTTTTTTCATTTTAAATAGTGTGTAATGTTGCGGTTGGTGCATGAACAGTATCTGCAAAGTTGCTGCGCTGAAAGTTCAACGTAAGCGGAGATATCATCTTTTAAAAATCAGGAAGTTTAATGCCTACAAAAACGACTCATATGGGACTACAACGAACTACTTCCCGGGTTGCATACGAAATAAACCCATCAACCCCTCCCTCCGGAACATGCAAAAAAGGGGGCAAGGCCATGTTCTGCGGCTTTGTAGAAGAGGAAGAGTTATAGTGGAGAGTTGTAGCCATGCCGTCGAAACGGTGTTATTTTCCCCCAGCTGTCAGGTCTTCTGTGTTCGGGCTTCCTACAGACGCTGTAGTTCGTCAACAATGGTTAAAATTTATGTTTGATTATGTTCCTGACAATTACAATCCTAATTCAGCTCTCTGTACTGCGCATTTTACGGAAGACAGCTTCCAGAATCTACACGAGTTCAATGCCGGATTCACACAGAAACTATTACTAAAACATGGAGCAGTTGTTGTTGGGCCACAACCTGTAAGTAAGATTTCATAATTTTAAATGTATTTGCATGTATAATTTCAGACGTAATGTTTTAGTTTTATCAAGGACGTAAACAAATGCCAACGCTGGCTTTAGTAGCCAGTTAGTTAAATGCTATTTCGTGTGTCTTTGACAAACGCGTACAAACATTTTGGACCCGAATTTGTAATTATGTACTAATTTCGTAAATGTATTTTCCATGTATACTTTATGACGTAATTTTTCGATTTGATCAAGAACGTAAACACAAGCCAGCGCTGTTTGGTTAGTAGCCAGTTAGTTCGATGCTATTTTGTGTGTATAAGACAAACGTGTACAAACTTCAAAAAATTATATGTAATCACAACAGCAAACTTCCATTCAGAAACGTTTGTAAGAGCCGTGCTTGCGGAAGTTCTGCTTGACTCTCTTCATTACCGCTTTCTGGGTCTGATTCTGGCTCAAACTGATACGGCAATATTGACACCATTATTTACATTTGACCGCAGCACGTGCAGCTGTCGCTCGTGAAGGTAATGGGCGTGACGTTTCCGGACAACGTGCAGTATGCAGTTTAGCCAATCACAACACACCGATCACAACTAACCAATCTGAGCCCATTGCCTGTTTCTGAGGGAGTGGTTTCATGGAAGGTCTCCCTCCTCTTTAGCCCGGAGGACATGGCATCTGTGATTTCCAATAAGAATGTCAAATTTGGACTTGTCTGACCATAGAACACTTTTCCACTTTCTTTTGGCATGATCAAGCTTCAGTTGGCATCTGCAGATGGTACGGCAGATTGTGTTTACCGACAGTGGTTTCTGGGAGTATTCCTGGGCCCATTTAGTAATGTCAATAACAGAATCATGCCGATGAGTGATGCAGTGTTGTCTGAGGGCCCGAAGACTACGGGGATCCAACAAAGGTCTTTGGCCTTGTCCCTTACGCACAGATATTTCTCCAGTTTCTCTGAATCTTTTGATGATGTTATGCACTGTAGATGATGAGATTTGCAAAACCTTTGGAATTTGCTTTTAAAGTAGTTTTTAAAGTATTCCACAATTTTTTTACGTACTCTTTCACAGATTGAAGAGCCTCTGCCTCTCTAAGACATCCGCTTATAGCTAATCATGTTCCAGACCTGATGTCAATTAACTTAATTAGTTGCTAGATGTTCTCTTTTAAAAATTTCTTGCTTTTTCAGCCCTTTGTTGCACTTGTACCAACTTTTTTGACACCTGTAGCAGGCATCAAATTTGAAATGAGCTCATTTAGTAAATAAAAGGCTAAAATTTCTCCTTTTAAACATGTTATGTTCTCTGTTCTATTGTGAATAAAATATTGGCTGATGTGATTTGAAAGTCTTTGTTTTCATTTTATTCAGATTTAAGGAATGTCCCAACATTTCCGGAATTTGGGTTGTATTAATAAATACAATGATAACATTTAAGTAACACTAACACAGATATCAGAAATATTTGAATATTTGAGGACTTTACCTTTTTGTAATCCAAATATTTCTAATGTTTTCGATATTAATCATAATCATTTTTTCTCCTATGTCATCAATATCACTTTCCATTCTGTCAATCTTTTTTTAACAGACCTATAACCAACAAAAACAAACAGTTCTGTTGAGCCATAATTCTGCAGGAAATTACATCAGCAACATTTCTTGCAAAATAAGTCATTATCCTTAATCATATAGTTTCCCCTCTCGTGTAAACTAACTCCCAGTCCCTCACTGAGATGTTTTTCTTGTCATCAAGTTTGATTATTAATGGTGCCATAATGGTGGCTGAGCTAGGCCAGAGCATATTTCTGTAAGTCTGTTGCCCTTTAAAAGGAATACTTCAGGCATGTTAATTTATTAGCAGTGGCAGAGTTCAAAAGGTACTGCATCACAGGACTGACCCTGCTGCCCACTCGCACGACCCCTCAAAGGCTCCCTCAACAACGCCATGTCTGCATCAACAAATAGATTTCTGTGACTCAAAATCCTACTGGTGCAAGAAATGTCCCATTACTTCCTGTGGTCTCAGGTGCAAAGTCTCTGCCTTAATACATAATCCCGCCACATCTCCTTCGTAGTGCGAGGAACAGTTTGTCAGACAGCTGCTCTTCCCATAAGACTCATTCAGATGACTTCACGGAGAGCAAAACAGTATGAAAAAGGATCGGCTGAAACAGCCTGTTCTTTCTGTAAGAGAGGATGCTGTCACTTTTGGTTTAGTGCTGGAGGACAAGGAATGGAGGTGTCAGGGGATGCTACAGCGCAGCGTCTATTACAGAGGCGACCGGTGTCAAAAGGCATCAGCCTTTTCCAGCCTGTGGTAGTGCAGTGCTGAGCTGAATCACAACTCACAACAGATGCCTTCATGGGAAATTTTGTACCACATGACTGAGGCCCGACCCCTGTGACGAAGGCTTCATGTCAAAATCACTGATCTGTCAGAATTTCTATGAAATATTTCTTGCAGTTGAGACCTATTGTCCTCTGGACAGCAGCTATTTCAGTGAACTTCAGAAATTTTGTTGTCAAGATATTACGTTATTCAAAAATGTACAAACACTTTGGCAGAATCAGTTTTAGAAATAAATGAAGCCAACAGGGATAGCAAATTCTATTTCCATTTTTAACTTTTCTAAAAACCTATTTTATGCTCTTGAATAAATAAGACGATTTTACTGATGGTGTGATAAATCACAAAATGATGATTTTCAAGTATATGCATTTTAAGATATTATGATGTATTTTAATATATTTGTATTTTAAGATATTTGCAAAATAACTTACAGGCTGTAACTTATAACTTAGATGTATATATAGATATATAACTTTATTGAACCTGGGTGTATTTGATCATAATGCTCTCAGTTCTGTTGTGTAAAACCAGCATGTCGCTGAAGGCTGTGTGTTATAGTGATTTTTCTTTGAACGTTTATGGAGTTTTTCTCCGAACTTCACTTTTCTGAGCCATTTTTCCAGTTAATTTCAAGGTGATTTTTGATGGATGTTTAAAGTCAGATTTCTTCCTTTTCACACAGGTTTTCTACCAGAGTAGCTATTTAATAACAATATGAGCATGATTCACTAAAGCTTGATCTAGACAGACAGAACGCAATTTCTGCAGAGGGGGACACCATCCACCCACCCTAATTTCAGAATTATAAAGAAAAAAGGGAAAAAAAAGGAAAACATTGATTTAAATGTGAAATTTTGTAGTAGTAGTTTAACTGAAACTGAAATAGAAATTTTATTTACAACTTAAAAAAAAAAACAGTTTTACAGTACATTTTGTGTCCAAATACTGTCATGTAAAGCTACATGTGTTTTGGTGTGATTTTCTAAGCTAGGGTTTTCTTTACTAAGTACTGCAACAAAAAAGGTTGCCAATGAATCAAAATAAAAGCATCATGTCAAGAGAATCATTGCAAGTATGACGTCTCGACTTTGAAAATATCTAAGAAACTGTGTAGACATCCAGCAGCCAGTTCATAGCAGTTTCAATATCTATTCCTTTGCTCTGGTGAAACATCTACTCATGCCAGAGATGAATGACTAATGAACACATGGGAAACCTTTGTGACACAGAAACCTTTGTGATTGTTGCCTACGCTACTGAAAGGACTCCAGGGTTCCTTTTGCAATTACTGGTACAGAACAATAAAGAACCGTCAGTGTACAGCAGCACTTCATTTCAATGACGGACAGTAGTTTGGAGGAACAAGAGTGTCTTTATTTTCACACAAGGCTTTGCTGTAATTGCTGTATTTTTCCTCTTTGAATCACAGACCTCGATATATGCTTTTTTCTATGTATTTTCTTACAGCTTGATTTTATCTTTTGCTTCTCTCTGTAGGACCCAGTGAGCTTGACCTTAGTCTGCTAGCAGACAGCAGCAGCCTGGCAGATGTTCCCACCAAATTTGATGAACAGGTATGAAAATGTTTCCATTTTGTTTTCTAAATCTAAACACTGGCCTTTGGTTGAGCACTTCTTTCTTTGCTTTTCTTTGTTGGCTGCATTTATTGCAGTTATTGGAGTACATTTTACAAGAAAAAATGGATCTTTCTACTTGAAAATTTACCATTTAATTAATGTGTTACTATTAATTGTGAAATTGCTAGCAATTTCTGAGTGAACCGTGAGATATAACTTTAACATTAGTTAACTGCAGTAGTTAAAATGAACTAAAAATTGGTTTGGTTAAAATTTCTCAATGGTAGTGTTAAACAACACCCTTTTTACCTTGTCAAAATCAGCTCTGTAGAAATCAACCCATTTTTTTGCATGTTGCTTTAAATGCTAATGAGCTCTGCTCACTCCGCCCCTCTCTTCTGTGGGGTGACGAGCTGTGCTCTGAAAGACTGTTTACTTTAGTCGCATTTAGCCATGAAATTGGCTAACTAGCACGTTATTAGGACTAGCGATTGAAAAGATTCATAAAAAACTCCTTATACCCACTTCTGCTGTAAGTGAAGCTGAATCATGAATGATTTGCACGAACATAAACGCATTTAGGCAGATCGGGAGGTGCATTTGCTTCACAAACAAAAGTAAGGTAAGACGGCCGTATCAATCAACTGTCGTGGGAGCATCTTTCGTCCATGTGACATCACACAGAAAAGAAGCTGAGAATGGCCTGATTTGAAAAAGGGGATATTATTTTTAGGGATTAAATAAAAAACACTGGGTGGATTTTTATCATTATAGGGTAAATGTGTACATACACTGCCAACACACATTTATGTTCAAACAACATGTAAAAGTGAATTTAGCATCCGATGACCCCTTTAATAGATATGAGCTACAATAAACAGGTGTATTTTCTTAAATAATATTAAAAAAGATTAATACATATTTTAACAAATGTCTTGTCATTGCTAGTTAATGATAGTTAAAGGGATAGTTCATCCAAAACTGAAAATTACCCCATGTTTTACTCACCCTCAAGCCATCCTAGGTGTAGCCTATATGACTTTATTCTTTCAGAAGAATTTAATTTGAGTTATATTTAAAAATGTCCTGGCTCTTCCAAGCTTTATATTGGCAGTGAATTGTGGTCCAAAAAGTCCAAAAAAGTGCATCCATCATAAAAAGTACTGCACACAGCTCCGGGGGGTTAATTAAGGCCTTCTGAAGCAAAGCGATGCATTTGTGTAAGAAAAATAACCATATTCAAAACTTAGAAATGGTAATCTCTAGCTTCTGTTAACTGTTGTATACGCATTCGCGAGAGTGGCATTTTGGCAGCTGATGAAAGTGTAGCGTAAGCTCTGGTGAGAAGTGATGAACGTGTAAGCACAGAGGAGAGGGCAAAACAAAACATCGGTCACAAATTAGAAGAACAAAATGAGGATTTGAAAATGTCAGATGATTAGGCAAGTAGTCTCGCGTAGCCAGATCTTCAGACTGATGGCTGAAGGTCTGGAATCCATGGCAGCTTTCATTGGTCAAGGCCTGCCCATGAGGCCGTGTGACCGGCATGTCAAACAACCAATCACGGTTCGTTTCATTCAGCGTCACGTTTTGGGTGTGAAAATGTCACCACAATAACAGACCGGTGTGCAAAACTTTCAGACATATTTTAAAGATTCTGCGCCACAAACTTTAAATATACTTTAATGTTTAAATATTAAGTATTTAAATATATTCACATACTTTTGAAAATCCAGCGTTTAGTTGATTCTGATAAGCACTCATCATCATAGTTGTAAACACGACGGCTTTCTTCTTTCGTGAGGGGGTTTGGCGTCACGGCATCTTTGTTTCTAGGAGGAACGTTAAAGAACGCGACACACACATCTCCTGGAAATCCTGTATAATTCAACCAATCCGATGATGACTTCGAAACTCCTGAAGTGTTTCCACTTTTGTGTACCATATTCATCAGACATTCAGAAAACGGTCCGTGGGCGTGACGTCTAAGGCTGAGACTATTAGGCAAGAGGAGACTGGTTTTCCTTTACTGTAAACAAAACTTGGTTCTGGAGAGTATCTTATTCTCACCGGCGGTTATGCTACATTTTTGGCAATTTCTTATTTCGATCATCGATAGGTTTCAAAAACGAGTGCTTGAGTACACGGGGGCGGGGCATGGCCGGAATGGAGTTAATGATAATATCTGAAGACTATTATGAAAACAAATGTTTTTAAATTAAAAATGTGAAATGAAAACCTGTCTATGAAAACATGAACACATAATTTACTATAGATTTCACATTCTATAAAGTTATAAATCACCTACGCATTTTCTAAGCCATACAAAGTACGAAAACATTGATATTGAAGTATGCGTACACTCCCAGAAATAAAGGTACAAAAGCTGTCACTGGGGCGGTACCTTTTCAAAAGGTACATGTTTTTACCTAAAGGGTCCATTTTGGTACTTTAAGGTTCATATTAGTACTTAAAGTGTACATATTTGAACCTAATAGGTACAAAAGTGTACCTTTTTGAAAAGGTACCGCCCCAGTGACAGCTTTTGTACCTTTATTTCTGAGAGTGTACTGTTGAACAAATATGACGAAAAAAGCACTGCTGCATTATTATAACATCAGTATTTAAAAAAAATAAATATCAGGCATTGCATTTGAGAATGAAACTAAACACTGGTAATGTGCAGTGCATTCAGCATATTAATAAATGTTAATATCCCAACGCATCCTATATTAGATTAGATTAATCAGATATGTATGTAACTAGCCCAGACATCGCTGCATGACTTCGAAGCCATGCTTCTATCTTCTCACATCTATATTTTGGACTGCATGCTGTGGCAAACTAAACAATCAGAGCTCAGGGTGCTGCTATAACCAATCACGATCCATGATCATCGTTTTCATGATTGATTAGATCATCGCTGTCACGGCCGTCAAGTTCTCAATCGCTGTTGCACTTCCCTACATCCTACATCATCTGCTGGAATGTCACTTTCTCATGAACGTGAGAACTATAATGCATGGAAGAGCCAGGACATTTTTTAATATAACTCTGATTGTACTGAAAGAAGAAAGAAGAAAATCATATACACCTAAAATGGCTTGAGGATTAATTAAATAATAATGAGTAAATAAATGAGTAATTTTTGTTTTGTTTTTTCAGTGCAGGATTTACAATTTTCACTCAGAAATTGCTTGTAAATGTCATAAATACAAAGAAATGGCAAGTAGCACATTGAATTAAACTTGAAATAGAAAAACAGCAATCTTTTTTACAATGTCCTAAAACACAATGGATTGATAGGACCTCGGCTGTTATTTTGAAATCACAATAGCATTTAGAGCATCATTAGCATGCCAGAAAATGTCCCATCTGTCTCGTCTCTTTATTTCATTATGAAGTTATTGGAATCTCTGATTAGGCTCAGATGAAACTGCTGAAGGGCTATTATAGGTAGACTGAGTGAGTGCAAAATGCTGTATTTAATGGAAATGCTTGCTGAGTGACAGTCCTGAATTAGCAGATAGCCACTATGAATGACTCTATCTCCTGCATTAGCTTCTGGAAGAAGCTTAAGCCAAAGTCCTTGACTTTCATTAGCATGCTATTTGAACTATTTTCATAATATTCTTTTAAAGAAAAGCCACTGTAGAATAGCCTGTATATTTGTTAGGTATTTCAATAGCTCAAACTAATTATCGCATTAATAACTGGTACATAGTCGCTGACCTTCAATATGGAAATGTAATCAATGTTTCTGAGTCATTGAGTGTGTATGATAATGAGACTGCTGTATAGCTGTATGTGAATATTTAGGGATTGTTTCAGACCATCTCTTTCCTCAAGGTCAGGCAGAATGTGCTATAGTGTAATTTTATGTAATCCCACTTGGATACTGTCTCTGAAAAAGCTTGTAAAGAGAGATTATTTTAGTATTGCATTATTCCATATAGAGGTTCATACATGCATGTTCTTTGATCTTATGTGATGTAACGCATGTAGTACCTAATAGACTCCAGGGTTACTATAGTTAACTAAAACCATTGAAGAAAATATAATTAAATAAATGAAATTAATACAAATATAATAAAGCTTGTTGTAAACTTCATTTTTATTTTATTTATATATATATATATATATATATATATATATAATTAAATAAATAATCTCAGAAATAACACTGATAAACTCTAGACAGGAAATGTAAAAGGAGACAAAAGTCTGGGTGAGAAGCTCAACGGCAAATTTTATCACTTTACAGTTGCATATGAAGGTCCAGACTGCTCCTTTTCACATCATCTAAAATTAGACTTTATGGGAGTTTCTGGAACTATGTACATTTGGCTTCATTTTTACCTTGTAGAAAATAACCTCTTAAATGGATAATTCACCCAAAAATTCACCCTCATTGTTTTTTATGTCCATAAAATAAAGTAAAAGGTAACCAAAAATGTTTGTTACCAGCTCTTTTCAAAACGTCTTTTTTTCTGTGTGTGTGTGGTCCATATATAGATGTTTCACGAGAGAATTCATTCTACATTCTCAATATGTATAGAAGATCAGAACACTACATTCAGCTTCATAGATTGATGCACAATTCATAATAAGCTCAAAACTATCAGGAACCATAAGTGCTCCTGCTATGGATTGTTTGGATTGCTTTTGCTATCATTTTGGGAGCATCTTGTTCTCTTCACTTGCTTTTTCCTTTCACCTCGTCTCCAAACACACACACACATACCACACGCACACGCACACACACACACTTGAATTTGTGGTTTACGGGGACTCTCCATTGTACTCTCCATACAGTACAAACTGTATGTGCTATTGCCCTACACCAACCCTACACCTAAACCTACCCCTTACAGGAAACTACTGGCAATTTTTGAATTTCATAAAACACTGTTTTGTATGGTTTTTTTTAAGCCTTTTGTTTTACGGGGACACAGGAAGTGTCCTCATAAACCATGTTTACGTTGTAGTACCCATGTCATTATACACATTTGTGTCCTCGTAAACCATATATACCAGTACACACACACACACACAAAACATAGAGACATGTTATCTTCTATTCAGAGGGTTCTCACTATCTACCAACAGATATGGCAGGGCTACATGAAAGCGGCAAACCAATTAGACCCTCCCTGTTGCTACATGTCTGTCAGATTAAATTCCTGAAACTGTTGCTTTTCTGTGGATTTCCATGGAGAGGCTGTCATGCTTTCTCCGTTATATTTGGTTAAAATCGTGTCTGCGTGAGACAAAAGTAGTCGTTAAGGCTCCTAAGTGGAGAATGGTGTGAAGAGTGTTTATGGATGTGGATCAACCCACATTCCCACCGTGACCCTTTCATCTGTGTCCATCAGCGGCGCTGCTGACAGCAGACTCTCCATGCCATCGGCATCACACAGGGAAAAACACTTCTGTAGATCTCAGAGCAGTCTTCAGCTCAGTGTGCGACTTGTTCAGCAGGTTCTTGGCTCCGGCCACGCTGGCTTGGTTCTGTACTGTGTCTGTTTGCCAGCCACTTGGATTAAGACATCCATCTACAGTGCAGAAAAGCTTCAGTACAAATCAAAATATTTATGCTCTCATTACCTTCATGTTTTTAGCAACCCATGACATTATACTGACATACAGACGGATGATAAATTAAAGGAAAATAAAGCGTTTTGGCAAGTGAGTTCTTGGGTCACCATGTGCCCATTGATCCTACACGTCTCTGGAACTGTACAGGGATGATTTTGATGATGGTGATGGACAGCAATATCTGTTGTCGGGGAAAACTACTTTTAAAAGTAGTGCATTACATTATTGCATTACTCCATAAAAAGCAACTAATTGTGTTACTTAGTTACTCTTTATGGAAAAAAATGCAGTTAATTTTGTGCAGTGGTGGAAAAAATATACTCAAGTAAAATACCATTACTTTCCAAAAAATGTAGTGTGCGTAGAGTAAAAAGTACTTATCCAAAAAACTACTTAAGTAAGAGTAAAAGTTAAAGTGCTTCTTTAAAAGTACTCATGAGTATTGAGTAGTGAGTACTGAGATTGTGACTACCCCCTTATAATAAACTCTGTACACTGCCATTTAGAAAACATTTTACATACTGTAATTCACATTATATTTTTACTCTAAAAAAATACATCAAAACAACACAGAAAAACTGATGAAAAAATTAAAGTTATTCTCAATACAATCATCACCATTTAAATCCTAAAGTTTGAATAAAATAGACTTAAAATCAAGTTTAAGGCCACTGAGACAGAGCGTGTTGTTGCACATAAAATATGAATGCTTAGAACAATGCAAAGAATATAAACACCAATTTTTCAGTTTTTCTCCAATTTTTCTCCAAAACGGTGCGTCTTAGTGTTTTGCGATAAAGAAATGAGAATAAACATGATAATTTGTTACAATTTTAACATAAATGCCTGTTGTTCTAGACTGATGGCAGCATCCCCTACCTTTTACACATTTACTCATTGTTACACTGATAATACAATTTGTAAGGAAAAAATGCATTAAGTAGATAAGTATTTTTGGGGAAATTTTTTTGCCAAAGGCTAACAAGTTGATCCACTTAAGTAGGACTTACAAAAATTCATTTATGCAATTTCACAATCCTAATTCCTTTTAAATAAGGCCAAAATTCAGAATGTTCTGACAAATATGTCATGTTTTTTAAAAATATTTGTAATTACACATACTTTGAATTTGACATCATTGCAAATTACACATTTTAAAAGTGTATTTAAATCATGAAAGTGTACTCTCTTTAAGTGTACTCACTTCAGTGGCCTTTTATTTCATTAATATATTATCCTAAAGTACAGTTTTTTTTTAAACATTTGAAATACACTACAAGTGCACATTAAATACAAGCTCTTCTTTTTCAAATGGGCACTTTCATCAGGATAGAAATGTTTCATCATAGGATAAAAGCGATCAGTCAGAACAGCTTAGTATTAATTTGCAGTGACTCTTCCCTCAAAAAAGGGATGAGAAGGAAACTATGCCAGCAAAAAGCCTCAAGAGCCACCGGATTTTCCTTTAATCTACTCCCGTCTGTTATATCAGTGGTTACATTTTATTTACATAATAATTGTAAAGATTTGTGTTATGGATGTTTTGCACTGTTTACATTTGTTGTCAATTAGTAACTGTGTAACATGTTAGTTCCGTGTTTTTTGACATGTTGCATGGTGGAGTCGTATTTTTAGACACGTAGCATGCTAATTCCTTGTATGTGGACTTGTAACCATGTTTTTGGACATGTACCAAGTTTGTTTTTTAGAGGTAGTACCACAGTTGGTCATGATCCATGGTAATATTATTACTATGATTATTTATACATGTTAATGCCATTTTTTGGACATTCTGGACATTCACAGTGATAGTATCATGTTTTTGAACATGTACAATAGTAGTGCAATTTTGTTTTGTTTTGTTTTATTTGCTTTGCCTGCACCATGGTATTCTTTGAAGTGCATTTGAGTACCATGAAAATGCTATAGTAGCCTGTGGTAGTGTTTCCCAACCTTTTTTTAGTCGCAGCACCCTTTGGACATTTTGACAAATTTGTGGCACCCTACAAAATTAATTTTGTCACAATACTTGAATTTCTAACTTCGATATGATACCTTGAAAAGTATAGATATTTGGTACAGCAGAGAAGAACTGCAGAATATACTGTTATACAGATATTTTTAATATTATTACATTTTTTGTCCATAAATGGTGGCAATCAGTAGGCTAATTTCTAATGAAGAGACCAATTTATGACAGATTTTAATGTAGGCTTATATTCATATGTAAACACTGTTTAATTACCATTATAACTAGCACAATCTCACAAGTTTTTGCTCACTCTGTGTATTTTGGATTTTACAGTGGGGTAATTTTGTTGCAGTAACACAAGATAGCTTGATTTCAAACTTTGAATTGATTAAAAAATGACTAGTAAGCAGCCAGTAATAAAACAGGAACAAATAAACAAATTACTAACAATAACACAAATAAATAACAATACAAATGAAATAAATTGCGCTTTGGTAGGTCTAACAGTATTTTTTTACCAATTATCCAAATAATGTTTAGTCCTAGAAAGCTATTATACACGTGACCATAACATAGCGGTTAGCAGATCAATGAATGAGGGCAGCATTACCAGAGTTGCCCATATACCACACTATGTTACAGCACAGTAGGGCTACTGCAAACAGAAACAGTACTGTACTACATAGATGTTTCCTGTCGATTCGATTTTCAAGTGGACTTTGTTCCGATGAGCATGAATGGTATATGAGTGGAGCGCACATGCATAGAGCGGGACAATACGCAGAGCGTCACACCATGTGAAAGTGAAACCTGAGCGGTGAACTAATTTTCGGCAGCCGGAATTTCGGTGCATCTCTAATTATTGGCGACATCAGAAATGGATATTATATAATAGATGCTTTTTGAACATTTTAGCAATTTAAATATCTTAAAAAATGTTGGGAAACACTGGTATATGGTATTATATTCCATATACGGTTTTCATTCAGCAGCATACTATATATTTAGGCATATGGGATCTGTTACAATCATTTTACCAAAGTTCCCTCACAGTAGTTTTTTTTTTTTTTAATGGGTTTATTTTTGCTGTTTTTAAAACTATGATATTATTTTACCATCAGTTACAGATGGCAATGTAGATGAGATGCAGCACAAGAGGACAAGTGTCTCATCCAGCAGCATGTGCTGTGTTATGAGACAGGGGTGTCTGCTGAAATCATGCATCCAGCACTTCCTGTGCCCACGGCTCCTCCACACAAAAACAAGGCAAATGTCCACAGCGCATCAGGCCGACCTTCGCGGCTGTTCAGTCTGCACAGCTAATGACTGAGAGGCAGACTGATATTCATGAGAAAACATCCTCCACGGTTAGAGAGAGAAAACAAGTAAAGGAGTAAGAGCAAAAACATGTGACGGAAGAGATTACACTCAAAGGTCTTCACTGCAAAATAATCAGTATGCGTTTTTCAGTAAAAAAAAATATATATATATAAAACATATCTAAAATTGTTTAAGATTTTGATAAACCTGGCTATTATATACGAGTACACCTCTTTGATAATCATAATTATTTTGACAATCATAGTGTCATGTTTTTTTTTTTGGATATACTGTACATTGGTAGTTTTTTTTTTCTTTTCTTTTTTGTTGGAAATTTCTGTGTGGCAATACATTTTTGTATATTTTTATATAGCCTACCATGGCAGTACCATTTTACCATAGTATATGGAGTAAACCATGAAGTTAAAGTTATCTTTCTTGTTTTAAGCACAATCTTCATGAAAGATTGTTATAGTCATGCTTTAAGCAATATAAAAATAGATCCTGAAAAGAAACATGATTTGCATGTAGGCCATGGATGTATTAAAAAATTTAAGACCGAGGGGTCCAAATATAAAAAAATGTAAGAATCATTGAAAACACCCATATTGATCAAGCACTACTGGTAATATTGGGGTGGTCGTGTACTCCTTGTCTATGGCTAGGCTTTGTGGCCTAAGTGGTCCAAGTTAGAGCTTGTTTGCAGGCTTGTGGATCTGTGTATCGCTTCTCTCACTTTCTGCCAGTGAGTCATCGGACCGGCTGGCCTGCCCACATCACAAACACGCTCATCAGCGGCACCCTGCACTCCTCCCACACACTCTCTTTTTCATCTCATCTTCTCTAATGCAGCAAAAAGTGGAAAGTTACCGCCTAAGGTTTTTCTGTTAAACAGCCCAGAACTCTTTTAATCACAGTAATCACGACACAAACTGTCAAGTTCCCAGTTTTCTGTGGTGTGTTTATGTTCAAACATGAGGAACCTCACAGATTTTGTTTTAATTAGCTCATAACATGACTATGGAGAAGTGTCATATTTTCACCCTAAAGTCTAAAGAAAAAAATAATTTTGTAAAAAAAAAAACATGGAGTCTATTTTCTGGACCATTAAAAGTTTATGCATTGTGACATCACTTGCACAAAGCTTTTAATGGCCCTTCATATCTCAGCAACTAACTCAAAATAAATCAGAAAAAAACGTTATAGTATCATATTTAAATTAAGTATATTTGTTATTACAATCAGAAATATACAACATTGTTGTATTTGTTTACTTTGTGCTGAATTCAATGATAAAAAGGCATTGCATTGCAGTTGAATTGAAAATAATATGGTCTTCCGTCATTTTGGAGAGTATCAGCGTTGTTTACGTTCGGGGTGGAAAGCTCGCGCATGACAGAATTTTCATTTTGGGGTGAACTAACCCTTTAAGGGTCAGAAAACCTCAAAAAAAAAAAAAAAAAATCAAACAGCACCTACAGTATATCCCAAGTTGTTCAGGAGGGTTTCAAGAAAAAATCTTTTGCTCTCATCCAAAAACAAACTCCAGCATTTTCATTTGCCAGGCACTACTGGAACTTCAAATGGACTGGCCTCTGGTCAGATGAAACTAAATAAAATGGCTTTTTGGCACACACAGTATAGATTTAAAGTGGTGTTTAAAATGAGGAGACAGTTTATATATACTGTGTGTATACTGTGTTAAAATCAAAAGTTGTGTTTGTTAACATTTAAGGTGCAGTAAAAGATCTTGGAAAATGCTAACTTTAGCCTGATAGCACTGAAAGCCAACGGCCCACCCTCCCTGCAAATCACCATCCAAAGCCACACCTCCTGAACGCATGAACGCGAAGTTCACAAACAGATTAGACGACCAGACAACATTACTACAATACATCATGTGTCATTCACCGGTGAGAAAACTTTATAGTACAGTTAGTAGAAGTACTACAATACCAGGAAGGAAGATCAGGTTGTTGAAGTTTGCCTGCCATTATCGCTCTGTCTGCACAGCATATGTGAACGCGCTGATGACGTATCCTGTCTGCACGAACCGGGTGTGAAGAGGTATGCAAATACACATGTTGACAGGCAGGTAGGAAAGCCTCTCATAATGTTCGGACCCAACGTTGGACAAACATTTCTTGGCCCTACACCTTCCACAGAATATATAAATACATATAAGTAGATTTAGACCACTTAACTTAACGATTGCTATCGGGATGTGAAGAGATTTTCAACTAGCATAACAAAAAATGTTTCTGAAGACAATCACCTATTGTACCTTTAATTAATGCACTATGAACTAACATTATTGTAAAGTTTTGCCATTCAGCTGTTCTTTTTAATAGTCAGCTTATTTTCGGGTAATCATCACGTTTTCAGACCATTTCAAATTTAATTTTGACGTGACACAAAGCAGTGATGTTTAAGCGGGTGGGTTGTTTTCTTGCTTCATAGTTAGTCAATAACGCCATCATTTTCTTCATTCAGGCTGAGAGTTTAAATGAAAAGAAGAGGCAGGGTTTATCGCAGGAACCAATCATAATGATCATATCCAATTATAGCGCGATGGAGGCATTGCCTCTTCTCACGTGACTTTCCCCTGTTCATTCTCAATTACCCCCCACTAAACCCACGGCATGCTATGGGGCCTCTGTTGAAAGTCTATGGGCTGAGGGGAGGCAAGCCTCCGCTGTAACTTTACCTGTGGGTGTCACTGTTGGACAGTGTTACTTTATAAAAACAAGTGACTTTTATACTTTTAATCCCATATTTAATAATATTTGGTTTCTTTTATTTTTGTAATATTGATTATATTCTCAATTTTTTGAGGAGACACCGCCTCCCTTGCCTGCTCGGAGGAAACGGTCACCGTGATTTTGCCAAGTAAGACATGTTCCTGGATCAACATTATTGTCCAAAAATATAGACCTAACACTGCCCCTACCCCTAAAGCTAACCCTACCCATAATTTATCCCTGAAATCAGAGAGAAATTTATAGTTTAATAACAAGGATGTAGAAGCACCGGTTGTAAGGCTAAAATTGACATTTCTTGTAAACTTATCCCTGAGTTCTGATTGGTTGATTGGAATGTTGTTCCAGGATCAACATGGATGTTGATCCAGGAACATGTTGCACTTAGTGAAATCACATTCACCCTTCCGGTACAGATCTGTGAGCTTTTTAAAAGTAATTTAATTCCTTTGCTTATGTGTCTTTTTCTCTATGGCAGACTTACGGAGAGGTGGCTGGATATGCAGAGGCGACTGGAGAAAGTGAGTGCAGTATCACTCAACTGATCTTTGTGTACTATATTCGTGTGTGGGCTTATTTATTATTATACTGTTGATAGAAGAATAAAAATATGCTTGTTGATGCAGTTTAATAATGATGCAGTTCTGAAAAAAAAAATTGGGAAATACACAAAAGGAAATCATCTCTCCAGACTTAAATTCTTGGTCTTGGGGGAAAAAAGATGTTAGTGAAGATTTTAGCCATGAAACGCACATATTAGTAAGTATTTTGTGTGATATCACCTTTGAAATTCATTCTTAATATTAATTTGTGGAATTTGAGTTAATTTCAGTAAATTTGGGTCTTAGTGTTTAGGTGGCAAAATTTAGGCTGAAAAATGTGCTTAAGAACAAACAAACATGTCAAGAGTTTCAATTTGCCACTAAAAACTTGAATTCCAAATTTCAAAATATAGGATAGTTTGCACAAAATTTGAGAAATTAAGACTTTTAAGATTTTGGCTTTTTAGTGACACCACATTACACTGAATCTTACACTTACACTAAATACATAAATATTCTGATGCATAACCACTCATGGAAATTTCTCTTGGTACTGATAAAAACTAACAAAGGTCGTATTTTATTTTCATTTATTTGTTATCGGTAACGCTGCATTTTATTTGTTCCATTATTGTCATTATTTTCCACCATTAATTGTACCACATGGCATTACAAAGCTATATTTTAACATGCTTAAGTTGATTATCTGATTGTAATTTCTTTTTCAATATGCCACCAGGTTTTCCTGTGGAGACCAAGAAATCAAAGGTCATCTTTGTGATTGGTATGTTAGCTGACAAAATGGCATTATCACATTATACTATAATTTCATAGCACATTGTTTTCATTATAGACAAATATGCAAAGCAATATTTTATTGTGCTTACATTTTCCCCAGAAGAACAGGTCAGGAAGCAGTGTTGTGATGCAAAGTACATAAATCACAACATTGAAACTATATCGGATATAATCACACGCACTATTTGCAACACAGACGCACAAGCAGAATAATGAACTGTGAAATTGGGGGCAGGTGAAAGCTTCTGAAGTCTCCTAATAAGGTTTTTAATTGAAACTGTTGTCAATCTTCATCTGAAAATGACTGGATAAATGGAAAGCAGACGGTCAAGATGGTACGAGTCTTTGTGTGCTAGGCGCTTTCCTCCCCCCCATGTTTGTTCTAAAGCTCTAGCCAACTGGGATGTAGTGAAGTGAACTAAAAGCCAAGCTTTACATCTCTTTGTGGTGAAAAGAGAAGTGAAGAAATAAATTTGCCAGTCCTTTGAAAGGAACCTGGTGCATACAGTCTGTGTGGAAAGGAACCTGGTGGATACGGTCCTGTCCTCTTGTCGCTTCAGCAGTTTGGTACAACAGTTAGGCTTGTAATTTTTGGTTTGGATATGGCTGTCGATAGTCAGATGGACAGATCTGAGATTGATAGCTTGAGTGAATTACACACTTGAGTGCACTTGACCACCCTAACTGACACGTTAAAGACTTGCTGAATCAGTGCTGTATCTGCACTGTAGTACCTGTCAAGAAAAAGAATTAGATTAGACTTAATAGACAGACTCGGGACGCCTTTTGAAAGTTTTTTTTATATATTTATTTTTATTTTTTATTTTTTTACCCAGATGTCTAGAATAGAATAGAGAGATTCAGAGTAGCTTAACAGGGTAAAAGCACAATTTTCTGATTTTGGAGCTCACTGGCATATAAAACAATGTGTCCACATTGGAGGGACATGAAGAAGAAGATAAATCCAAGAGTGTTCACATGTGAAGGATTGAGAAACAAACAGCGACTGGGTAGGATTGCTGAATGAATGTTTTAAGGATTGCATTGTGATCTGTAATGATCAAAATTAATTTTACCATTCATTTTGAAATCTGAGAGGCAGAACACCTGAACAAATGACTCTATTCGTTCCCCATTATATCTCAGTGCTGTTTAGAAGAAACAATACATTAAAACAATATGGTAATTTTTTTTTGTTAATTTCTTTGAGTTAAAGGGTTACTCCACCCCAAAAATGAAAATTTTTGTCATTAATCTCTTACCCCCATGTTATTCCAAACCTGTAAAAGTCCCAAATCGGACTAGAAAATCGCAACTTTTCATTTTCCGCCGATCTTAGTACACGATATAACTACAGAAGAGTCAAGTTTTAAATAGGAAAATTATCGAAACTCTTTGATCGTTTTTGAACGCGATGCTACTGGTCTAATTGAATTCAATGAGCTATGCTAAGCTATGCTAAAAGTGCTATCGCCAGACCCGGAGATCGGCTGAATGGATTCAAAAACGGTAAAACTCTACTTATTAACTCTGAGGGAGTTGGAGAATGAGCCTATTTCCAAAAAAAGTGGAGTGTTCCTTTAAGTATAAGAAATGTTCCTTGAACACTAAATCGAAAGAACCATGAGAATGGTTTCTGAAAGATCACGTGACACTGAAGATTGGAGTAATGATGCTAAAAATTCAGCCTTGTTGTTGTAAAAGTAATAAATTACATTTAAAAATGTTATATATGTGTATATATATATATATATACATGTATGTATATATGTGTGTGTGTGTGTGTATATATATATATATATGTATATATATATATATATATATATATATATATATATATATATATATATATATATATATATATATATATATAATTTCACAATATTAGTGTTTTACTGTATGTATGATCAAATAAATGCAGTCTTGGTGAGCATAAGAGGCTTCTTTTAAACTCATTTTAAAAAAATTACCGACCCTAAAAAATTTGAACGGAAACATGAAATAACTTAAAAGAGTTTAGGCCTATTAAATTATTTTAAAAATGGCTTTTAAATATAACGATGAATGTCTAAATATATTTATTTTATCCCTAGACAATGGAGAGAAAAAAACCCAGCAATATTGGCTTTTGAAGTCATTTGTCACCCCACACTAAAAGTTAAAATAGCAACAACTGTAACTTTCAATCAGATAGCAATATAATTATAAAGCATTGATTTTGAACCAATAAGATTTATCGGTGGGTAGGGCTATCTAGTAAATAGAGTCCAAGCAATCAACAAAGTGTCCTTCCACTCACTGTTTTGGTTAGGACAAAACCCCCTTTGATTTTTGCTTTGATGCTTGGATTTTTCAGAAACATTCGTACAGGTTTGAAATATGCTTACCGCATCCACGTCATCAGTGTTATAGATGACAGTTGTTGGCTGTGTAGGAGACGTTAACCCTGGGGAAGTCCGCCTGTGGACTGTTTGGATAGAAAAGGGCTGTCCTGAGCTGTGTGCAGAATCTTAATGAAAGCCTGTGGGACTTCAGTCAGATGGCGAGGTCGGGGTGGGCCAGCGCATAGTGTGAGGTACAGACCATAAGATATTTGCTGATAATCCATCCCACATCTCCCAAGACAGTCAATTACTGAGGATCTGGCCCTTGTTCCCCACTATTTAGAACAATCTTTCCCATCCATTTTATTTACAGTTTTTCATTATAGATTTACACTCAGCTTTCTCTTTCTGACCAGGTGGGCCGGGATCGGGGAAAGCTCTCCAATCGGAGAAGATAGAGGAGCGGTACAGTTTGAAGCGCCTGTGTCCTGGGGACATCCTTTGCAGCGAGTTGCAATCTCACAGTGAGAGAGGACGATTTCTCCGAGACCTTTTGGAAAGAGGAGAGCAGCTTCCCGAGGTGCACAATCTTGTTAAAGTCCATTACAGTAAATTACAATGATCAGCTTCACCTTCACTGGATTTAACGCTTGTGAAACAAACACAGGAAGACACACTATTTCGTAACATTAACATTTTGCTGAGAAGTGTTATGTAATAGTTTAACCTTTAAAGGGCTGGATGTGTACACAAAAGGCTGTGTGAATTATTAGATAGGCTATGTAAATTCATTTTCACTTACAGTTTTCAGATTGACACATTTCCTTTTGAAACAGGAAGTTGTGCTGGGACATTAAGATATTCCTTTAAAAAAAGTCATTTTGCAAAACCACATGACAGTTTTTACCATGAAGACACAAAAATAATAAATTACAGACTTGTATTTCACAAACAATAGGCTTTTGTAAATAAAGTATGATAAATAAAGTATGAGCACAACCAAAGGCAGCAGAAGTAGAGCACAACTGAAAACACACAGACAAACCCCAATTTTCAACTCCCTGGTGCTAGTTAGAGGTAGGCAGCAATTATAATTTAGGGCAAGCAGACAGTTTAATCTAGAGAGCCTTGAACAAAATTTGTATATGCCCCTGCAAACAAGATTCAAATTTTTGGTTCATTTCCCAAAGGACGATGACTGTCTGTCCACATTTCAAGAGAGAATAATAATAACAACAATAATATTCAATCAGATAGCTGAGTTGTGGAAGCAGGATTGTGAACCAGTGAGCAATGGACAAATTTGATGCTTGAATTTTTCAGAAACATTTCTTAATTTGCATCCCTTAAAGTGAATTTCAAGTAACACTTAATAAAATAATCCATGTATCTGGATTATTTCAGGTTTATCAGTAAAGAAAGTAAGTGTTTTGACAACATTATCCATATAAAACTGTAATTTACAGGCAAAGCTTTGTGAAATTGTTTACTTACGGTTTGCAATTCAGCAGACTGCATTATCTTTCAACAAAAGATTCTTTGCAAAGTCTCCATTACACTGTGCCTCATTTACAAAAAAAATCTGCTGTAAAATGCTCTGAAAAAACATATTTCTCCATTCAAATTCTCCAACATTATCCGGAACACCATTAAAAACAAATCCACTTGTTCCTGATGCAGGATCTTTCTGAAGTCAGCGACACAAACAAGCTGTTTAAACCAGATGCATCAAAGTGAACAAAGTTTCACTCTTCCATTTGTCCTGTTGTCAGCAGACTCAAATGTCGAGTATGCCCGAAAGTGAACATCCAGTGTAGACTATGTCAGTGCTGCTGCTGCCACAAGGTAAAGTAAGGATCTAGATAGGTGGTGCTGGGGAAGAGGAGGACTTAAGAAAATTCTCATGGTGTGTAGTACTTAGCTCCACCAGGTCAGGACCGAAATAAATAGGAAATAGAGATCAATTGGCTATGCTGCCGCTTTAGAAGAATCAAACCGACATCAGCTACTCAGAAGAGTTTCATGACTGAAACGATGCATGTATGAAAGTATTTAACAACAGAAAAGAAGTGATATAGTGAAAAATAGGGGGTGGGATAAGGATCAAACACAATCAAACTCGTTAAAAAAGATAACTGAAATATTCAGGTTTACTGTAATAATTTCAAGCAGGTGTGTTTGATTAGGAATGGAGCTCAAATAGGCAGACAGGCCCTCCAGCCACAAACTTAGGCTGTTGTTGTTGTTTTTATTTGCTAAGATTTGGCATGTGGCTCAGAGAGATTCAGACTTAATCAGATGATTTATGTTACAGTGGTGTTGCCTAGCAACATGACTGTCATTAACATTTGCTGTGAGCTACTTTTAGTTGTCCCAGACATCAGACTTCTCACTTCTAATCTAATGTGTGTGTTTGTAAGTGTGTTCTAATGCATCCAGCCCTTCTCACGGATTGTGAATCTGTATGCGAGTGTTCATCTGGTTTTCTCTTGTGTGTGTGTTTAAGGACACGCTGCTGGATCTGTTGTGTGAGGCCATGGCGTCCACTGTGCGTCAGGGGAATGGCTTCCTGGTCACTGGCTTTCCAAAGAATGTAAAGCAGGCACAAGAGTATGAAGCCAAGGTCAGTGATTTTCAGGAATAGATGAAATCATAGGGAGTGAGACTACAGTCCCCTCTGACAAACACTGTTACACAAGTTGCTGAAATATGTTGGAACGTTAGACATAAGTATAGGGAATAAGGTCTCTCAGAAAGGAAAACTGACATTGTTTACTCACCCTCGTGTTGTTTCAAAGGCATATGAATTTCTGTTTTGTGAAAAACACAAAAGGACACATAAAAAAATATGGAAAATATGTAGCATTTTTTGAAAATCTTCCCTCCGCTGCAGCTCTCAAATGTCATTTGCATGTGGGTGTATTTAAATGTAGTGTTTTTATTCAAATATTTTTCACTAGATTTTTAATAAGCAAATGCTTTAGATTTGATAATTATTGCAGTGATTAACATGTTACTGCCATATTCTTTGAACCCCAACTGATGCAATGTGTAACTTTTCATTTCTTAAACAACCATGTTGGAAGTTGTACCCATGTATAAATTCCAGGATGATGATAATAAGATTCACCAAGCTTAATTTGTGAAATAATAGTTCTGTGAGCATGAAGAATCATTTTCAGGAATTATTTTATAGGAATTATCTATTGCAGAGTCCTGAGCTTAAAGGGTTAGTTCACCTCACAATGTAAATTCTGTCATTAATTACTCACCCTCATGTCGTTCCAAACCCGCATGACCTTCGTTCATCTTCAGAACACAAATTAAGGTATTTTTGGTGGATTTTGAGGGTCAGAGAGATCTCAGATTCCATCAAAAATATCTTAATTTGCGTTCCAAAGATGAACAAAGGTCATGCAGGTTTGGAACGACATGAGGGTGAGTAATTAATGACAGAATTTTCATTTTTGGGTGAACTATCCCTTTAATCCTATTGAATATCTTGAGGATGTGCTGGAGTCGACTTTACAGAGCGGTTCAACTCTCCCATAGTCAATATAAAATCTCAGCCAAAAGTTTATTCAGCTCTTAATGGAAATATGCTTTGATGTTGCATGGCCTTTTCGAAACAATACCACAGCAAATTTACACTATAATAAGTCAAATTCAGTCTAACAAAATATTAGATTATGCAACTTTTTTTGGACAGGCAGTGTAAAATCAACTCCAGCACATTCTAAAGACTTTCAATGGTTTTAAGGTCAGGACTCTGTGGTGGCCAGTCTTTCACAAATTGAGCCTGGTGAATCTTGATATTGTCATCCTGGAATATGGACATGTCTTCTGACATGGTTGTTTGAGAAATAAAAAGCTATGCACTTCATGAGTGGTGAAACAATTGTTGCCAAACTTACATCATGCAAGAAACACAGAAATAACTTCTGTAATAATAATAATTCTTAAAATCTTATGTATTTGCTTATGGCTAGATGGCAACTTTTTTTGGCCAGATAGCATGTATGTGAAATTAAATTGATCATATTAAACTATATTTTCTCATTTGGGGAGCAACTTGTAAAAGAATAAGGTTAACAACATTCTAACACGGTACACATCAAAGCAAATTTTTCAAATCAGTTTTTCCTGTTGTTGGAAGAAGCACAGAAATAGAACAGGGGATCCATTTACTTGTGTTTATTGTTCGTGACTCTGTGCTAAATATCACTAACAATGTTGGAATTATTAATAAGAATGCTTGCTGTTTGTGAAAAGCTGCCTATTGACTTGGATTAAACTGCTTGATTCATATTATTACAATGTCTTTATGAACTTTATGAACTTTTTGAAGCTTTAAAGTTGTGGTGGAATGTACTTTTAATGGAGGGACAGAAATCTCTCAGGTTTCAGTAAAAATATCTTGATTTATTTTTATTTTTTCAATTGTATGAAGGGTCTAGATCGACAGGGTGAGGATAAGTTTCATTTTTCGGCGAACTAACCCTTTGAACCAACAAAGACGACAATGAAACAGATGAAACCACAAGAAAACAATGAAACCATTCAAACAGTGTTTGAAATCCAATATAATAACATGTAATGATGTAATTAAACCACTAAATATACTCAAAACACCAGCACAACATATTTTGCAGTGCTCATGATAGATGTCACTTCCTGCATCTCAAAGAAATTGGCTGGCACTCAGTGCTTGTTCCTTTTCTTACTTATAATATTGTGTTTCAGATGGGGCAGCCCGACATAGTTCTGTTCCTGGAATGTTCTGCAGACATCATGAGTCGACGGCTGCAGCAGAGGGCCACCTGCAGCCTGCACACTAAAGAGGCCCGAGACAGAGACACTCGCCGTAGAGTGGACGGATTCTGCAGCCTGGTCAATCCCGTGGTCAATCACTACGAACACAGAGAAGTTCTGCACAAGGTGGGTATGGAAATGCCAAGCTACAATTAGTCATAGCAGTGATGTGACCACTGAGTGAAACATTTTAACTGGTTACATTGACCTCAAGCTAAAAAGAACATCTTAGGATGAGCACAGAGTAACAACCATCCTTAAAATAAATCCGTCAAATATAAGAGTTATTTTGACTACACAAAGGGCATCCATATTAACCAGACTGGGGTTTGTCACGTCAGGATGTTCTCATGGTTTCATTTTTTTTTGTCCATCTATTCAAGCGGTCAATGCTCACCTAAAATATTTGGTTACCAACATTCACCAAAATATCTTGTGCTGCATAAAAAAGACAGTATTACAGGTTTGCAATGACATGATGGTGGATAAATGACAGAATTTGGATTTTCACTGAAGCATTACCATGGTTAACAAAGGTGCTTCAAAGAATACATTGGTACTGCTGGGGTACATGGTTTTACAACGGTACAATTTAGTATGTGAATTTTTATAGTGATTTGCAAACCTGGAAAACTTGTGGAAATATTACAGCCATACAAGATTTCTGTTATCAAAGACATTTTTTAGACATTAGTTATGCTCTAATTTGTTTCATTTAGTAGATATTGCTCTCTTAGCACCCACTAAGTCATTTAAAGATAATAATCATTTCAATCTATTTATTCAAAGGGTGAATAACAGACACACAAATGTAAATCCACCCCCAACAATATCTACAAAAAAGATATTTATAGCTCAAAAGCTGGAAAGCTCTGTTTTTATCCATGCATTTAATCTTAGAGCATTTGCAATTGTAACCTATTTATTGATTGTATCCTGGTGGAAAACACTTTATTAGAACAGACTGGAATCATTTCTCTATATTCGTATCTGATGATCGAGTGATGCTGGTGACAACATAAGCAGACAGATGAACCTGTCTCTATATATGTTGAGATAAACACGTTCAGAGCAGTTGTGTGTTTGTAGGGTTTATTAGCGCTGTATGACAGTTCTCTTGTGGGTTGATGCCCTACTTTTCAGCTTATGATTTCTAACTGCCGTGTTATGTGCGTGTATGTAGATTGATGCCGAGCAGCCCCCAGAAGATGTCTTTGAGCAGATCTGCCTCGTCTTGGACTCCTGCTAAAGAGCTTGGACTCGTACTGCCCCCTGGAGGACAAAACCATCACCAACAGCTCCACCGCAGACTGACTCACATCACACACCATAGTTCATCACACGCGCACACACACACCTGTGATTACAGCTTCTGTATGGCACATTCACTTGGAAAACTACCAACCAGCAACTGGCACCCATTCATTTCGCACCATCGTCATTCACTGTAAATACCAGCGCAATAAATCAACAGTGTTTATCTCTTGGTATTGAATCTGTATGCTTATGCTTAAGCTCGCTTTCAGCTCCATAAAACACAGACAGAGGGTTATTTACGACAGTCTGGTGCCGTTTGGTGCTTTTGGACTGTCGTTCAGTCAGTATCCTTGAGCACTGAAATCAGCAAAACTGATAAGCATGACAGACCGACCGCTTGAGAGCCTTTTATATTTTAACTTCATGCTTTATATAGTGCTAAGCATGCCAGAATAGTGATTTATTGTGGAGTTGAAGCAGAAATTAATGAGCTGGAGAGGGAAATGTTTTGAATTTCAAAGTCTGGCTTTCATGGGTGCAATGAATGGATGAATTTCACAATGAGGTCTGATAACTGTATTCTTCCTTATCAACCAGAGCGAAATAAAGACATTTCATATGTTTAATGGTTTTATTTTGTTCTTTAAAAGCAGTAGCTATGAGAAATAATAATGTTTTTGTTGCGGTTAAAGGAATAGTTCACCCGAAAAAGAAAATGTGCTGAATATGTACTCACCCTCAGGCCAGATTTGGAGAAATTTAACATCACATCACTTGCTCAACAATGAATCCTCTGCAGTGAATGGGCGCCGTCAGAGTGAGAGTGCAAAAAGCTGATAAAAACATCACAATAAACCACAAGCAATCCACACCACTCTAGTTCATAAATTAGTGAAGTGAAAAAGCTGTGTTTGAAAACTGAGTCCTCTATCCATAATATTCTTTTCTTTAGTGAAAAAGTTGTATTGTCTGAATCAGGAGAGAAATATTCAAAGATAAAACACCGTTTACAAGCAAAAACAATCCAAACCGGTTATGAACTTGTCAGCGGATTTTGATTTGAGGTCAACAGGAACTTTTTTAGTGGAGGAAACATTATGGACTCGTATTTTGACCAGGAGTAATGCTTTACTTTAAAGTTAAAACACCTTGATGGATTTGTTTATTACAAACAAACATGTATCTTTTCATGTTTCTTTGCTTCATGCTGTGGATTGTGACGTTTTTACGATCTATTTGGACTCTCATTCTGATTGCACCCATTCCCTGCAGAGGATCCATTGATAAACCATAGATGCAATGCTACACTTCTCCAAATCTGTTCTGAAGAAATAAACTATCTTGTATGGCCTGAGGGTGACTACATTCTCAGGAAATTTCATTTTTGGGTGAACTGCTCCTTTAACAGTGTGTGTGTGTATGAAGGCCAATGTGCAAATCATTGAAGGTGAAAAGAAAAAGGAAAAACTGGAAGTGTTGGAAGCAGTTTTCTCTAGCAGCACCAAAATTAGCCAATGCGGTAAAGCCTGTCATATGAAAGTACTGTTACTATTACTTTACTAAAGTACATTTTTGTCTTCCTTCCAGCAACCTGTCACTCACATGAGATCCAACTATCCAATCAATTCCCGATTGAAAAATCAAGTCCAAATAATCAAGAAATTGTTTCTCATTCGAAAAGCCATTAACTAGCATATCGACAAAGATGCCAGCCAATTAGTGTAATGAAATAGTCCAACGGTAGTGACCTGCAACCATATATAATTAAAACACTTTTTATAGAATATATAATGTTTCCTCCACTAAAAAAGTTCCTGTTGTCCTCTCAAATCAAAATCCGCTGACAAGTTCATAACCGTTTTGGATTGTAAACGGTGCTTGATCTTTGCATATTTCTCTCCTGATTCAGACAATATCATCTCATGCCAATGCATGTCACAATTTATTAATGTGTAAAACCTTTAAAATTAGCAGCAAACTATTGAATGCAGCTTTATACTAAGTAGCGTGATATCACCTGCATCTGTTTTCATCTGCATCATTATTTCCTATGACTGAAGTGAATATTTTGATATCTATTCTTTACGTACAGATTCAAATGAAAAGAATGGACTGTAACACACATTCACAATAATGTACCACCCTCTGGTGGCTGAAGCGTGACAGACTCTCAACCCTAAAAATAAACGCGTCAATAACAAACCTTATTAATCTGTCCTTATATCAAACTTCACAGCTTAAGTACTGAAATAAATCAGAAAGACAAATCATAATACCCAAGTCATGTAGTGTAGAAAGACTTTTCACATACTTTTATTTCCACAGTTCTCCTCTAACATTTTTTACATTATTTAAGAACAGACTGTTATACAGATATTGAAGCGGGTCAAGGGAGGGGAGGTGAACAGAACAGAACCCAATACAAAATGGTCTACTCAAAGCACAACAAAATGCATGTGTATAAAATAACGTGGGAGTGCGGCGCACGTGCGACGACTACCACCAACTCGATTTCGTTATTCTTCGTCTTTTAAATAGATTAATAAAAATACAATCTTTTCATGGACCGTGAGGAAACTGCGAAAATTAGAAGGGGGTCTAAAGGCGTGATGATGGTTGGGCAGTTTTTCACAGAGGGCAAACGTGCCACGAGGTCTTTATTTTCTTCTTCTAAAACAAGTGGCCAGGTTTCAATCGACTGGACAGGGAAGAAAAAAAAAAGTAAAAATAAAAAAAATGGCACACGGCAACTACCACTGGCTACTTTTCACCATATATTTGAATACTCCACATGATCAACAACAGTACACATTGAGAAAAGAAAAGAAAGCTCTCCACGAGCCGCATTAACGCCTTCCGGATCTCAGCTGGTCTTCTCCGTGCTGTAGTGCTTCGAGGTGTGGGAACCTATTGGGTTAAGTGGAGTGGCTTTTTTAAATTCGGCGTAATTTAAAAAAAAACAAGAAATGAACGTAAATAAAGTGACAACATCATGTAACGGTCGTAAGAGGAAACAAAGAGCAGCTTCTAGTGAAAATGGTAGCCCATGGCAAGAGACACGTATGGGGTCTGTCAGCTGGGATTTTTTGTTTTTGTTTTTTTTTTAACCCCTTTTTAGAACGTCGGAGTTGTGAGCGAACCTCCTCGATTGGTTAAAAACCTGGTATGAATCAAAGACGACAGTCTCAGCACCAAGTTCCTTTCCTTGTACTCCCACCTCACGAAAAGAGCTCACACACAAAGCTTCACTTATAAATATTTCAACTACAGACGACATTTTGCACTTTAACGCGAGCCCAACCCCGCTCCCGCCGATGAATCCAGAGCCGCGCGCTCCTCCGAGAGGTGCGTCACTGACGCCCGTCACTCAAACGGCGGAACAAAGGGAGGCTTCGGGTTGCCTTCTAAATGTCCTGGGATTGGGAATGTCGGTGCGCCTTTTCTTTTGTTCGTTCTTTCCTCTCGTTTCTTTTGATTTGAGATAGTGTTACTTGACGAGACCTGGTAAGGTTTGACAACCGCGGCAGGGTGCTGCCCCCTCCCTCCCATGAACCCTCCCCCACCCCATCCCCCTCCGGCAGCGGGTCGGGGCGAGGTGCGGCCCATCTGCGGTACCCTCTCGCCCAAACGTAAGCATTTCTTTGACTTGGATGATGGAGCCATGCACAGAATGCCCTGGGGGCTGCGGCCCAGCCCTGGATATTAGCGGTGGAGCTCGTTCCTGTCATCTGTTGGCAGGGAAGTAGTTGGGGTCCAGGTAGTTGTAGCCTGTGCTCTGCGGTAAGCAGTAGTCTTTGTCCAGGAAGGTTTCGGCCTGGCAGACTGGCTCCAGTCTGTGTGTGGGCTTGTGGGTCTCCGTTTTGAACAAACTGAAGGGGCAAACAGAAAGGTGACTGATTAGGACGAGACAACTGATGAACATTTTAAGTTACAGAACAGAACAGGACCATGTGGATATTTTGTAGATAAACTGACAGAATTATGCCTTAAAAATACAAAGCAGGCCAGAGATTCCTAATCTAAGATTGAGGAGATTTGCTTTGTCAAGAATTTCAAATAAAACATTCTTTGAAAAGATGAATAACACAAGTGTCTTTCTTTTTCTAATGCTTCTATTTCAGTTCACAATATTTTTGATAAGGCCTCAAAAATCATGGTCAGTAGGCTTGGGCGGTATCCAAATTTTGATACCGTCAAACCTCCTCCCTATTTTACCTCGGTATACGGTATTACCGTGAATAATAAAAAAAATATGACATAAGGCTCAGACAGTGTCACCTTAGGTTCGATGTATTTCCATCTCTCGCGGTCACATTTTGTTGCACAATTTGCAAATTGCCTCGTCTGTATTTACCGCCTCTCCCTTCTCGTTCGGTCGAAACCCGAAATACTGCCAAACTGCAGAAGTTGTGTTTTTTTCGAGACCCTGGGGCCGGTTGCACGAGCTGAACGCAAGTTACAACCTAGCCTAGTTTTGACGTAAATGGGCACTAAGTTACAACTTACGCACTACTAAATAGTTTTTCGTGGCACCATTACACTTAGTTGAAGTGTAACTCTACGTATAAACTAAATATTTACGGACGCGTCTGGTCAGGAGTAACGGTTGGAATAAAATAGCAGACTGAGTGAATTGCATAAATATGCTCTTCTTTTACCTGACAACCTTCAATCCTTTAGGCATATATGATGCTGCTGACATTTACACTCACGTACATATTAAGAGAGAGAACAATATGTGAATAAAAGTACTTTGTTTCTTTTTTAGCCCGTCTTCAACACATCTACAGCGCGCCTCTGTGCACTTCGGTCCGTGTTTGCGCATGTCAGATGAAATAATAAATAAATGGCATTTCTTATGTTTTTTTTTCTTTCAGTATTTATTGATCCTTATTTATTTCAATTACAGTTTCTGAATGTTATTTACATATAAAAATAGCTTACATATAGACTAATGTTATTAATGTATCGTTTTTAATGGAAACTTGTTTTTACCGTTAGTATACATGAGGCGAAAGAAGTTAGAATGAAGGATTAATTAAAATCAATAACATTTAAACAAGTTCTGCTCGTGTATTTGAAGGTTTCTATTGGATGATTTAGGGTAAACGTCATTTTATGCGACTACGCATTACTTTACGGTGAGCTTAAGAACTACTAGCTACGTCCTGCTTAACGAACAGCTGGTGCAACCGAAGTAAGTACAAATTTAGTTACAACTAGCAAGTAGTTACTAGCCTCTAGTGTGAACTTATTCTAATTTAAGTAAGAACTTACGAATGGCTGGTGCAACCCTACCCTGCACTTGGTGCACGACTCGCCATCTTTCCCCCTCTCTCTCTTTCTCCTCCACGCTGTCACGTGATGACAACCAAGCATACGCATTTTTAGGCATTAAATAAATTATATTTAATATTTAATCCTCATCTCCTATATAAGTGCATTGTTTTTTATGACGGTATAACGGTATTGAAACTGATACCATTGATATTTTTAGATCCCGCGGTATACCATATTACCGCCCAAGCCTAATGGTCAGAATTGAAAATTAATTACTAAAGTACCCCCTATTATGGATTTTTGAAAATTACCTTTCATGCAGTGTGTAACACAGCTCGAAGTTAATGAAAACATCCTGCAAAGTTTTAAATCTGAAAGTGCACTGTGCATAAAGTTATTGTCTCTCAAAAGAAGTGAGAATGAGACCAATCGGACCAATCACCACAGATTAGAGTCACGCAAAGGAGGGGTTTGGAAAAATGAATCATTGAGCGAATCGTTTGGGAGTCGTTGAGCAAGTAAGGTAAAAATAAATGCATATTATAAAGACGATGAAAGTGTTTTTTGACCTTGCATGCATGTCATCCTGTTGTTGGGGACTCCCAAAACAAAAATATGAACCTTTCATTACCCATAAAAGGGGCACTTTAATAACAGGCACATCAGATTTCATTCAAGCAAGGTTCAACTGTGTGAGCATTTCACTCACATTTGCAACTAAAAATAGATGTGTGAGAACTGTAAAATGTACTTGGTTGCATGTGTGAATAAAGTCCCAACGGGTTTTAAAGAAAGTCTGTTTTTATTATATTTAAGGTCATAAAATTGTCCTAAATATATTCAGTGGTATAACGAACGTCTTGTTTTTTTGGAATTTCAAAAACATGAATTGCGATGCAGCCTAATGTGATTACCTCAAAAAGCTATGATTTCAAAAAACATTTCAAATGGTGCGTGGTGAGTTAACTGCCTGTACGTTAACACCACAATGTTGTAACAAGTGGGAAAAGCCCAGCTTCACTCACCAGTCGGAGCAGGAACTGCAGAAGTCCACGGCGTTGTCCTGCGGACAGTCCTGACAGTGCCACCGTACACCCTGGATGGGCTCCATGCCACACATGTCACACTGAGTGAAAAAAAATAATAAAAAAATGCTGATCATGAAAAAGAGCCATGATGGCCTTAATCACTTGTCGCTTTGTTTTGTTGTGTCGTGTCTGGTTAAGCCACAATATTAAGTTAAGTTCACTGAAAAAAAAAAAAAAAACCTTTCTGTCATCCTTTACTCACCCTCATCTGTAGGACTTTTTCTGTGGAACATATTTTGAAAAATGTTTCAGTGTTTTTGTCCATACAACGAAAGCCAGAGGGGCTGTATGAACAAAAATATTTTCAGCATTCTTCAAAATATCATCTTCTGTGTTCCACACAAGTCAGTCATACAGGTTTGGAACAACACGAGGGGGATTAAAAGATGACCTGATTTCTATTTTTGAGAATCAGAGAGACATCACAATGGAAATAGGCAGGTAGAAGTGCGTACCTTATAGCCAACGTGCTGTGTGAGAGCGCTCTCAGCCTGGATCTCATGTAGTTTCTGTTTCTTGAGTTTCTTCAGCTCCAGTAGCTCTTTATACTCCGGCAGGTGCCTCAGCTCCACTGGAACCCCTTCCTCATCCTGTAACATCACAGCAGGGTCAGAACAGTCTTAACCACGTCAGCTGTCACTACAAAATATAGTCTTTACAAACTACTTTTTAAAGAGTCTGGAATATTATACTTCGCAATGTTTTTTTTGTTGTTTGTTTTTGTAAGGGTAGTTTGAGGCTACATTTCTTGACCCTGTGCTCCCTTTATTTTATTGCCACAAAAAATAAATAAACGTTGCAGTAAAAATAAATATTAATTTATTTATTTCTTTCATTTATATGATCAGACACATTTTTCCCAAATAATTAAAATAAATCCTAAAAATAGTTATGTTGTTATCAGGTAGTAACAACAGAGATGGTGTGAAATTAAACAAATTAATTGATGGTGTGAAAATAATATTCAAATTGCATAAATAAAAGGTACTGTATAAATAAAAGTTTGGGGTCCACAAAATTAGTTGTTATGCTCACAAAAGGTGCATTTATTTAATCAAAAATACAGTAAAAGTAATATTGAGAAATATTGTTACAATTTAAAGTAACTGTTTCCTATTTTAATATATATTAAATTGTAACTTTTTCTTGTGATGGGAAAGCAGAATTTTTAGCATGATTACTCCAGTCTTCAGTGTCAAATGATCCTTCAGAAATTATTCTAATATGCTGATTAGCCGCTCAAGAAATATTTGAAAACAGTTGTGCTGCTTAATATTTTTGTAAAAATTGTGATTTTTTTTCAGGATTAAAACTTTTTCAATTAAATGCATCCTTGCAGGAAATAGTAATATAATAAAATATAATAAAAATCAACACTGCAATGTTATAATGACAATTAAAATGGGTTTAGTTTGTTGACAGTAAAAGCTACATTTCCAATATTTCCATGCAGGCTTTACGCATGGCTTGTGATGTCATGATATGTAGTAAGTCTATATTTGGTGCATGTAAGGTTCGCTGATGCTTGGCAACGCATGACTGGTTATGTTATTTGCAGGGCCCACTGACCGGTGTCGCATAAAGGTTACATATCAGAGACAGAGAAAATGTCAAGCCACTGCAGTCAGTTCACAGTCACTCAACACACAGCCCTCTTTACACAGTTCAGCTGAGGAGATGCAAACATCGAGTCATCTATAATGATTTTGGCAGCGGTGTCTGTCAAAAGGCAGCTCATCATTATCAAATGATCAAACATCAAGCAAATCCCAACTGTGGAAATGCCAGTTTGCGGTCTTTAAAGGATTTCCTGTTTGAGAAAGGCCATCAAATGTTTGCCAGAGGGGAAGAGAGGAAGTCGCTATGATGAATCCAAATGGCTTTCAAAGAGCAGTAAGAATTTTTCAATCGACTTCAGGTATTTATTTTTCTGTTTTCAGCTTCTAAATCAATTTGCTTCAATATGATCTGATAAAATGTTGTGGCTCTCACTGGTTCAATCATACATGCATTTCTGATGATTAGTGACCCGATCAATAACAGCCCACCCTGAAGTGGGAGCTCTCAGATTTAGTTGGACTGAACTGTGAAATTTTAACCAGGACTGACCGAATCATCCGCTCCATTATCCTGGAGGCTGTTGAAGTAGTGAGAACGCTCATCCTCGTCATCCATGTAGACGGGCGGCTCGTATGAGGTGAGGAACGTAGAGGGCCTGTAAAGGTGCTTATTGAGGTGGTGCTGTCGCTTACTGGAGGCCTGCAATTATAAACAACATGTCCTGTCAATAAACATGCACTGTAAAGCATTTTAAATTACAAATCATACACACACACACACACACACACACATACATACATACATACATACATACATACATATACACACACACACACACACACACACATACAGGTGCATCTCAAATTAGAATGTTGTGGAAAAGTTAATTTATTTCAGTGATTCAACTCAAATTATGAAACTGAAATAAATTCAATGCACACAGACTGAAGCAGTTTAAGTCTTTGGTTCTTTTAATTGCGATGATTTTGGCTCACATTTAACAAAAACCCACCAATTCATTATCTCAACAAATTAGAATACTTCATAAGACCAATTAAAAAAAAAAAAAAACATTTTTAGTGAATTGTTGGCCTTCTGGAAAATATGTTTGTTTACTGTATATGTACTCAATACTTGGTAGGGGCTCCTTTTGCTTTAATTACTGCCTCTATAGGGGATGGGGGTGTGACGTTACTGCTCTAGGGCCGCGGTGGCTGATGGGAAAAATCGCCATTTTGTGAGGCCACTTATTGCGACCCGCCGAGGAAGTTGTAATATGAACGTGTTTTAAATAGGATACAGAAATTGAATAAAGTGTAAAATCAACATATTAAAGTTATTCAACAAAACATTATTTAGTCAAGAGCAGTGAGGGATTTCTTCTGTCTTTTGTTGTTTGATTAACATTAATGACAGACGGCACAGCTTTATTAGGCTGTTGTCACAAGACCTGTTTCACGGATCAAATACTTATACATATGCGTTTTCTTTCGCAACTTAAGACAAAACCCGACAATGCTTATGAGGATACTCGTCAGGACGACCATTTTGACATTATTTTGTGTGTATTTGGCCACTTAAGCGCTACCAGCTGTGTTTGTTTGTTTGCAGCGCACACTTTGGATGTGACTGCAGCACACAGAAAAGCACCTCTGGAGCGCACGAGTACCGAAAGACTTAAAAAGACGTGCAAATAATACATTTCTGTGACGATGGGTGATCAGTTTGTGGCACTGCTGAGGTGGTATGGAAGCCCAGGTTTCTTTGACAGTGGCCTTCAGCTCATCTGCATTTTTTGGTCTCGTTTCTCATTTTCCGATTCTCTATGGGGTTCAGGTCTGGTGAGTTTGCTGGCCAGTCAAGCACACCAACACCATGGTCATTTAACCAACTTTTCTAACCAATCCTGCTGGAAAGTTAAATCAGCATCTTTAAAAAGCTGGTCAGCAGAAGGAAGCATGAAGTGCTCCAATATTTCTTGGTAAACGGGTGCAGTGACTTTGGTTTTCAAAAAACACAATGGATCAACACCAGCAGATGACATTGCACCCCAAATCATCACAGACTGTGGACACTTAACACTGGACTTCAAGCAACTTGGGCTATGAGCTTCTCCACCCTTCCTCCAGACTCTAGGACCTTGGTTTCCAAATTAAACAAAACTTGCTCTCATCTGAAAAGAGGACTTTGGACCATTGGGCAACAGTCCAGTTCTTCTTCTCCTGAGCCCAGGTAAGACTCCTCTGATGCCTCGCGTCTGTGGTTCAGGAGTGGCTTAACAAGAGGAATATGACAACTGTAGCCAAATTCCTTGACACGTCTGTGTGTGGTGGCTCTTGATGCCTTGACCCCAGCCTCAGTCCATTCCTTATGAAGTTCACCCAAATTCTTGAAACGATTTTGCTTGACAATCCTCATAAGGCTGCGGTTCTCTCGGTTGGTTGTGCATCTTTTTCTTCCACACAACTTTCTGTTAACATGCTTGGATACAGCACTCTCTGAACAGCCAGCTTCTTTGGCAATGAATGTTTGTGGCTTACCCTCCTTGTGAAGGGTGTCAATGATTGTCTTCTGGACAACTGTCAGATCAGCAGTCTTCCCCATGATTGTGTAGCCTAGTGAACCAAACTGAGAGACCATTTTGAAGGCTCAGGAAACCTTTGCAGGTGTTTTGAGTTGATTAGCTGATTGGCATGTCACCATATTCTAATTTGTTGTGAATTGGTGGGTTTCTGTTAAATGTGAGCCAAAATCATCACAATTAAAAGAACCAAAGACTTAAACTACTTCAGTCTGTGTGCAT
Source organism: Acrossocheilus fasciatus (assembly GCA_036784905.1). Classification (NCBI taxonomy): domain Eukaryota; kingdom Metazoa; phylum Chordata; class Actinopteri; order Cypriniformes; family Cyprinidae; genus Acrossocheilus; species Acrossocheilus fasciatus. The sequence goes on along the minus strand of CM071939.1, from coordinate 7,394,219 downwards.
TGAATTTCTTTAATACACGAGTTTCACAATTTGAGTTGAATTACTGAAATAAATGAACTTTTCCACGACATTCTAATTTATTGAGATGCACCTATATATTTTATATATATTATATATATATATATATATATATATATATATATATATATATATATATATATATATATATATATATAAATATATAAACACACAGATTATTCATATACACAGTGGGGAACACATTTTTTGATCCCCTGCTGATTTTGTACATTTGCCCATTGAAATGATCAGTCTATAATTTTAATGGTAGATTTATTTGAACAGCGAGAGACAGAATAACAAAAAAAAAATCCAGAAAAACACATTTCAAAAAAGTTATATATTGATTTGCATTTTAATGAGTGAAATAAGTATTTGATTCCCTATCAATCAGCAAGATGTCTGGCTCCCAGGTGTCTTTTATACAGGTAAGGAGCTGGGATTAGGCGCAGTCTCTTAAAGGGAGTACTCCTAATCTCAGCTTGTTACCTGTATAAAAGACACCTGTCCACAGAAGCAAATCAATCAATCAGATGCCAAACTCTCCACCACACCCAAGACCAAAGAGCTGTCTGAGGATGTCAGGGAAAAGATTGTAGACCTACACAAGGATGGAATGGGCTACAAGACCATCGCCAAGCATCTTGGTGAGAAGACGACAACAGTTAGTGTGATTATTTGCAAATGGAAGAAGCACAAAATAACTGTCAATCTCCCTCAGACTGGGGCTCCATGCAAGATCTCACATCGTGGAGTTTCAATGATCATGAGAACGGTGAGGAATCAGCCCAGAACTACACAGGAGGATCTTGCCAATGATCTCAAAGGCAGCTGGGACCATAGTCACCAAGAAAACAATTGGTAACACACTACACTGTGAAGGATTGAAATCCTGCAGGGCCTGCAAGGTCCCCCTGCTCAAGAAAGCACATGTACAGGCCCGTCTGAAGTTTGCCAATGATTCAGAGGAGAACTGGGTGAAAGTGTTGTGGTCAGATGAGACCAAAATCGAGCTCTTTGGCAACAACTCAACTCGCCGTGTTTGGAGGAGGAGGAATGCTGCCTATGACCCCAAGAACTCCATCCCCACCGTCAAACATGGAGGTGGAAACATTGTGATTTGGGGGTGCTTTTCTGCTAAGGGGACAGGACAACTGCACCGCATCAAAGGGACGATGGAAGGGGGCCATGTACCATCAGGGCCAGGGCATTGAAAATGGGCCATGGATGGGTATTCCAGCATGACAATGACCCAAAACACACAACCAAGGCAACAAAGGAATGGCTCAAGAAGCAGCACATTAAGGTCCTGGAGTGACCTAGCCAGTCTCCAGACCTGAATCCCATAGAAAATCTGTGGATGGAGCTGAAGGTTTGAGTTGCCAAACGTCAGCCTCGAAACATTAATGACTTGGAGAGGATCTGCAAAGAGGAGTGGGACAAAATCCCTCCTGAGATGTGTGCAAACCTGGTGGCCAACTACAAGAAATGTCTGACCTCTGTGATTGCCAACAAGGGTTTTGCAATCAAGTACTAAGTCATGTTTTGTGAAGGGGTCAAATACTTTTTTTACTCAAAATACAAATCAATTTCTAACTTTTTTTTAATGCGTTTTTCTGGATTTTTTTATTGTTATTCTCTCTCTCACTGTTCAAATAAACCTACCATTAAAATTATAGACTGATCATTTTTTTGTTTGTCAGTGGGCAAACGTACAAAATCAGGGGATCAAATAATTTTTTCCCCACCGTGTGTGTGTGCGGATGTGCGTGTGCGTATGTATATATGCGTATATATTAGGAGTGGCACGGTACATGTATTTGTACCGAACTGTCACGGTACGGGCGTCTCGGTTCGGTGCATGAGGCCTTACGATGAATACAGGCAATAACCCCCCAATCCAGAAGGGGGCACCCGCAGTAATGCAACGCTGTTTGATAACCGCCAACAGAAGAACAGCGAATGCCATGAGTTGCGCACTTGAAAACAAAGCACACTAGACAGTGACCATGTGCTGATTTTGAACGCATCTCTCAAATAGACTGACAAGGGAGTATACTTTAAAGGCTTGCGCACTCAACTGTTTGCAAAATGGAGCTTTGTGCTTGAGTATCCTACCTCGCTCATTCGGCACAAATCCAAATATTCCATAATATTTCCATATTTGCGATGTAAAGTATCTGAATGCTAAACTATTATTTATTATGTAAATTATAGGCTTTGTACTTCAAGCGATAGTTCACCCAAAAATGAAAATTCTGTCATCATTTACTCACCCTCAAGTAGTTCCAAACCTGTATGAATGTCTTTGTTCTGCCGAACACAAAGGAAGATATTTTGAAGAAAGTTTGTAACCAGACTGTTTTGGGGCACCATTGACTTCCATAGTAGGGAAAGAAAATACTATGGAAGTCAATGGTCCCCCAGAACTGCTCTATTTCCCACATTCTTCAGAATATCTTCCTTTGTGTTCAACAGAACAAAGACAGTCATACAGGTTTGGAACTACTTGAGGGTGAGGAAATGATGACAGAATTTTCATTTTTGGGTGAACTATTCCTTTCAGTCACGTTCCAACGGTGACACAGGTGGGTGCGCTGATGTTTGGCTCACTGTATTTTATTTTGATAAAGTACCAACTGCGCTGTCAAGTTCAGTGTTGCCAGATAGGATGGACGATTTCCAGCCCAAAAGCTCACAAAAACCCGCCCAAAACTTTAACGGTAAAAATAATGTGATAGAATGTAAATCAAGGTTGATAAGAAATATTTTTAAATCCTTATAACGAAATAATGACGACAAAATAATATAAATATAATGCTAGATAAATTTTCCATGGATCAAATCGGGGCATATACATTAAAGAGAACTACCAAACATGATTAAAATATGCAAGCAGACACTGACAAAATGCCAATCAAGAAATTAACCGATACCCTTGAAAAACACATGCATCATTTTCAATGTCAACAGTCAGAATTTAAATGCAAAAAAGTGCCCAATATAAGTGATCAGAATAAGCAACGTAATTATAGGTATTTCACACTCGTTCATGCACACACCATGACAGTCAAAACCGTGTCATTCTGTATGATAATCCGACAATAAAAAAAAATTAACAACAACAATAATGCTCTTACCTTCGTTTCGCTCTATAATTTCACACAGAACTAATCTTTCATGAAGTTCATTGAACGTTTATAGAACTTTGCAGTCAAAACTAACAAGTCCAGTATCTTTAAAGGATATCCTACCAATCTGGACCATTTAAACGATAAAAGACAGGATTGTATAGAATAAATTTTGATTAAATAATTTAACTGTGCTCTGATTTCGGAGTTGCAGTGATATAGCCTTCATGTCATCTCCCTCAACAGGTGTAATTCATGTTTTGAGAGTTAAAACACTCTCCACTCTTTACCCTCGAACTTATATTTAGGCATTTTGATCACTTACAGTTATACATTCAAAATCAGATCCATTATCGCGCTAAAAACCCATCGCTCATGAATCATCACGTCTGTCTGCTGACCCCTATAGTGATTGGCTAAAAGTGCGGCCGCACTTCTCCGGCGCAATCACTTTAACTGTTTCCTTATACCAGCAGAATCAACTTTAAACTTTCTTATTGTCTTATTAATAATCACTGTATAAAGGTCTGCTTTTATTTGTGTACACTCACAATGAAAACAAAACCGATTTTATATATTTAACATGTAATAATATTTAGTATTTTCACATCTAGATGGAAAAATTGCAATTTGCACTACTGTTGCACTACTACCCCGTTGTACCGAAATCGTACCGAACCGTGACACCCATACACACATATACACACACATACATATACACTACAGTTCAAAAGTTTTGGGTCAGTTAGAATTGAGAAAAAAGAAAAAAAATGTTTATTCAGCACAGATGCATTGAATTGATTAAAAGTTACATTAAAGCCATTTACATTAATAATAATAATAATAATAACAAAGATAATAAAATAAATGCTTTTTAAACTTTCTACAGATCCTGAAATAAACTATCATGGTTTCCACAAAAACACTGCATAACTCCTATCAACTGTGACAATAACAAAAAATGTTACTTGGCAGCAAATCAGCTTATTAGAATGATTTCTGAAGGATTATGTGACACTGAAGACTGGAGTAATGATGCTGAAAATCCAGCTTTGCCATCTCAGGAGTAAATTTACATTTTAAAATATATTAAAACAAATGTTTTAAATGTAATAATATTTCATAATATTACTATTTGTACTGTATTTCTGATCAAAAAATACTTGGTAAACATAAGAGAATGACTTCAAAAATATTTTAAAAATCTTACCAACCCCAGACTTTTCAATAGTAGTGTGTAGTTAAAGTATTTTTTAAAATATATTACATTTTATATTATACATTTTAAAAGACCAATTTACCTTTTTACTGTACGTGCACACATTGGGTGTTCTGCCTGGTACTGGAATACCAGCTTTTGTCAGTTTTATGAAATATTTCTGTACCCTGCTAGCAACCTGTGAAGAAGAGGAACAAAAACTTAGTATACAAAAAGAGCTGGCCCTGTAGTGGTTAAACTTTCCTACCACAGCTTTTAGAGGTTAAGACTCCTGTCCCATTAGTGAAAAACATTTTAAATAATAGAGAGTCTCCATTAAATGGGGCTGTAAGGATGTTAATTGCCTGACTGCTTTAGCGAGCACTGAAAAGGTGACTAGAGATTTGAATGTCCATCAAGGCCAAAAGATGAGGGTGACTGTGTAGAGCGGGGCCTGAAGACGCACCTGTTTGGCGGTCCTGTTGCCAAGTTCATCTGCGATCTTCTGCCAGCGTTTAGACTCGACCTCCTCTGGTGGAAACTTCAAAAGCAGCTGTTCCAACTTTTTCTACAAATTTCACATACGAGATGTGATGAGCAAACAACCAAACCTTACAGCTCAAGAGCTACACAAAATACTAAAATGCACATTCTAGCATAAATTAGCTTATGTCAACAGTTAGCTTCTGTCGAATAATTTGAATGGAGAAGCAGCTTTTTAAGAATGGTACAACATTAAAATTTTCTCAGATGTTTGTTCATAAAAGGCTCTTGAGTTCATGGCTACCAACAGCTCTTGGGTAGCTTCATACCTGCTCTTCAACAGTCCACAGCTGGTTGAAAGTGTCAGGTTTGTTCTGGTTGCACAGCCTCCCTCTAATAATCTGTCCAAACACCATAAAGCAGAAAACGTTAGCAGTAGCACACAGTTCAAAGCTATACATGGACATTATTATGGACAAAGATTTTAGGTTTAAAAAAAAAAAAAGAACATTCAGAAGATGTAACTGGTCAACCTACTTTGAGGCATTTCACTATTTTATTGGTTGTTGTTTTTCTTGTAATGTATATTTTTTATATTTTTATTCATTCATTCATTCATTTATATATAAATGTTGGGACATCGACACAATTCTAACATTTTTGGCTCTATACACCACCACAATGGATTTCAAATGAAACTAACAAGATATGCTTTAACTGCAGACTGTCAGCTTTAATTTGAGGGTATTTACAGCCAAATCAGGTGAACGGTGTAGGAATTACAACTGTTTGCATATGTGCCTCCCACTTGTTAAGGGACCAAAAGTAATGGGACAATTGGCTTCTCAGCTGTTCCATGGCCATGTGTGTGTGTTATTCCCTCATTATCCCAATTACCGTATTGTCCCGAATATAAGACGATGTTTTTTTCTTGGAAATACATCTGAAAAAACGCGGTCGTCTTATATTCGGGGTCTAGACTTTGACATGTCAGTAATACACCCACAACAATAGGTGGCGCCAAAAACGCATATAACGAGTGTGCCGTGAAATATGTAATGTGTGTGTGTGTTGTAAAGTCGTGACTGTTATGTTAGCCTGATGGGACCAAACTTCCTCTGTAAGTGATTTTAAAACATGAGACTATACCCAGATTTGAAGACTACAATAAGATTTCACTTCTACTGATAATAAAATTTTGGTAGGCTACTATGAGATGGATAGCCTAAATGTTATATAATTCAGATGGGCTACCTGTTATTTCAATGGTATATCAAAAACTGTATATTTTTCAATGTCATTGTTGGTACATCTTACCAGTATTTACCATACTTTCAAAACAAAAACTAAAATAGGAAAAATATGCAATTTGAAAATAATTTAAGAAAAAAATGTGTTTTACAGAGAGAAAAACAAACAAACAAAAGAAAAAAACAAAAAAAACAAACAAGATTTGGTTTTCAAAAAGCCTTTTTCCCAAAAGGTACATCTGGAAAAAGGGGGGTCGTCTTATAATCAGGGTCGTCTTATATTCAGGACAATACGGTACAATGAGCAGATAAAAGGTCCAGAGTTCATTTCAAGTGTGCTATTTGCATTTGGAATCTGTTGCTGTCAACTGTCAAGATGAGATCCAAAGAGCTGTCACTATCAGTGAAGCAAGCCATCATTAGGCTGAAAAAACAAAACAAACCCATCAGAGAGATAGCAAAAACATTAGGCGTGGCCAAAACAACTGTTTGGAACATTCTTAAAAAGAAGGAACACACCGGTGAGCTCAGCAACACCAAAAGACCCGGAAGACCACGGAAAACAACTGTGGTGGATGACCGAAGAATTCTTTCCCTGGTTAAGAAAACACCCTTCACAACAGTTGGCCAGATCAAGAACACTCTCCAGGAGGTAGGTGTATGTGTGTCAAAGTCAACAATCAAGAGAAGACTTCACCAGAGTGAATACAGAGGGTTCACCACAAAATGTAAACCATTGGTGAGGAAGGCCAGATTAGAGTTTGCCAAATGACATCTAAAAAAGCCTTCACAGTTCTGGAACAACATCCTATGGACAGATCAACTTGTACCAGAGTGATGGGAAGAGAAGAGTATGGAGAAGGAAAGGAACTGCTCATGATCCTAAGCATACCACCTCATCAGTGAAGATGGTGGTGGTAGTGTCATGGCGTGGGCATGTATGGCTGCCAGTGGAACTGGTTCTCTTGTATTTATTGATGATGTGACTGCTGACAAAAGCAGCAGGATGAATTCTGAAGTGTTTCGGGCAATATTAGCTGCTCATATTCAGCCAAATGCTTCAGAACTCATTGGACAGCGCTTCACAGTGCAGATGGACAATGACCCAAAGCATACTGCAAAAGCAACCAAAGAGTTTTTGAAGGGAAAGAAGTGGACTGTTATGCAATGGCCAAGTCAATCACCTGACCTGAATCCGATTGAGCATGCATTTCACTTGCTGAAGACAAAACTAAGGGAAAATGCCCCAAGAACAAGCAGGAACTGAAGATGGTTGCAGTAGAGGCCTGGCAAAGCATCACCAGGGATGTAACCCAGCGTCTGGTGATGTCTATGCGTTCCAGACTTCAGGCTGTAATTGACTGCAAAGAATTTGCAACCAAGTATTAAAAAGTGAAAGTTTGATTTATGATTTATTATTCTGTCCCATTACTTTTGGTCCCTTAACAAGTGGGAGGCACATATGCAAACTGTTGTAATTCCTACACCGTTCACCTGATTTGGATGTAAATACCCTCAAATTAAAGCTGACAGTCTGCAGTTAAAGCACATCTTGTTCGTTTCATTTGAAATTCATTGTGGTGGTGTATAGAGCCAAAAATGTTAGAATTGTGTGTGTATATAGACTGTCTGTCTGTCTGTCTGTGTGTGTGTGTGTCTGTGTGTGTGTGTGTGTGTGTGTGTGTGTGTGTATGTATGTGTATATATATATATATATATATATATATATATATATATATATATATATATATATATATATATATATATATATATATATATATATATATATGTATATATGTATATTAGTGTTGTCAAAAGACCCGGTACTTCGGTACCAAGTCGGTACTAAAGAAATGAAAACGTCACGGTACCAAGTTGTTTTAAGTACCGGTGGTACCGAGTACCCGGTCAACCCGGTTCTTGGCGTTTGATTTCCGCGATGCAGAAAACGCGGACGGAATCTCGGAATCCAGTTATAAAAACGGAATTTATAGTTTAGCACAGAATGTCACGGAATTTGTCAAAGTTTAGATGAATTAATCAAAAGTAGGTCATTTCACTTAGATCAAATCGCGATATGGACCAGTATCTGCAAATATTAAGCCGCAAAAGTCGATTCAAATGTGAATCCTGTATGTTCTGCGAGTCTCTGTGTGAGTGAATGAATGGCAGAGACACGCGGTTTTGTTTATTATACACTGAAGCGCGCGTGACGCTCGCGGTGATTTCAGCATCTGCCGTCTCAGTGAGGACATAAATACATAAACAACATCATTTCCAGAACTGCTCTGAGAGTCACTTCACGAGCATTTTACCGTTTCATTGAGTAAAACCAGCGTCAATTTAAATGTATTCACAGCAACCCTTCAAAATAAAAGTTCGGTTTAACTAAAGACTGTACCATTAGGCTACTATTATTTAGTAGAAAGTAGGGCTGTAGCTATCGAATATTTTAGTAATCGAGTATTCTACCAAAAATTCTATCGATTAATCGAGTAATCGGATAAGAACTTTTTCTTTATTAAAGAGCAATACTAAATATACAAGAGAAAATAAGACAGGTTTCTTAAAATGAACAAGTAATTTGATTCCTTTTTAGAAAAATTTACATTTTTATTGCTGAAATTGCATATATTAATAAAACTAAACCCATTTAGTGCATTTAACTGCCATATTACATTCAAAATACAAATATATAAAAATCAATTTCAAATTACTTTAAAAAAGGTAAACATAGTACAACCTAAAACTAAGACATGAATCAAAATAATAGTAATAAAAAAATAATAATAAAACCTAAACATTGTGCAACTTAACTTTCAAGTTTCAGCCTAACTACAGCTCAGGCGTGACATGAGCCTTTACGGTCTTCTTAGAAGGCTTTGTGGCTTTTGTAAGAGGCAAAAATTAGTGGGCAAAAAGCTAACATGGAACAAAAACAAGAGTCCATGCACAACATTTATTAACACATTTTTCAGCAACATGAATTTAAAGTTATTTGGAGAATAAACCCTCTTAAATGTCTCTCTGCATACTGGTCTGTGTGTGTGTAATCCTTTAAAGGAGCATGTGGTTGCAAATACAGTGCACTCTATGCAGTTACAGGGATGCACCAAAATGAAAATTCTGGGCCGAAACCGAGAATAATGGATGTGCTTGGTCGAAAACCGAAACTGCTTTGTAATAATTATTTATTTTATTCAATAATATAAAGTAGTTAGTAAGACTTTTTAATTTAACTCAATTTTAATGACACAGAATTTTAAAAACACAAGCCAATAAAATAACCACACTTTTATTGAAAGAAAATTGGACAGAAAATATATTAATATTAAATATCAATGTATTATTTTTTATTCAGTTATATGCAACAGAATCAGACAAAACTGTTGTTGTTGTTTTTGACTAATTATCCAAATAATGTATAGTCCTGCAAACAGGGTTTTTTCTTTTTTTTTCTCAAAATGCGGCGGAGGTGGTACCATCCTGATCATGTGCATTGTGCACACAATGTACCAACAAGTGGATGAAACAAACACTTTTTACATATTTTAGGTGTTATTATAATTATAGCTATGATTAAAGAAAATGACACTTATAAAGAACGGGTTGCCGGGTTGCTTATTTTGACGGGTTGCCGTGAATTCCTTTAAATTTCTGTGTGAATACGTTATGACGCTAGTTTTACTCAAATGACACGGTGAAACGCTCATGAAGTGACTCTCAGAGCAGTTGTGGAGATGTTGTTAGTGTGTTTATGTCCTCATTGAGATGGCAGAAGCTGAAATCACCGCGAGCCTCACGCGCGCTTCAGTGTGTGTGTGTTAAAGGAAAACGCGCGTCTCTTCATACAGAGATATGATCGCGTAATATGAGTTAACGCTCATCAGATCGCGTAAATCAGTGGGAAATGAATATAAATGATGATTCTGTGAACAGAAATGTCAAGTAAACGTGTAAGAGTATAAAAACCCTGGCAAAGCTATTATTATCAGCGCATGTGAGCAGAGCGTAGCGGGGAGCAGATCAGTGAAGGAGATTTTACCAGCGTCGCCCAATACAGCTGTACTAAAGCATGTCACCGCTCAGTAACGCTACTGCAAACAGGAACAAGTATACTACATAGAAATTTCTTATCACGCGCTATGTGAGCGGGCTTAGCTTTTCCGGTGAGCATGAGCGGTAAATGAGCATTATAGAGCGGAATATTGAACAGAGCATCACGTGGCTGGAGGAGAGTGAACCCTGAACACTGCTGTGCGGCATATATTTTCGGCGGCCGAAAATTCAGTGCATCCCTAGTAAATAGACTAAAACGATTCTTCGAAGCACAAGAATTTGCCTCGATGATTTTTTGTATTCGAGTTACTCGAATTACTCGAGGAATCGTTTCAGCCCTAGTAGAACGTATGTGATAGGCTACTACTACTACTGTTGAAAAAATTAATAAAACTTTATTTTTTTAAGAAATAATCACTCAATATTTCTTCCATGTTTTAATTTTAATAGTAAATCCCCCTTTATTTACCAAAAAATAAAATGTTTAAATTTCATTAATTAAAAGACAAATTCAATTTGGTTGAAATTTGTTTACTGTTTTTCATACTTTTATTACTTGCGGAAAAACTTGAAACACAATTTTAAATAAGTATAAACAATGGCATTGATTTTTATACAATTTATTTTTGTTTAACTTTATTAATTTTAAAAAAATTATGTTTTTTTTAATTAGCAAGTTTTTGTGTTTTGCTTTGGTACCGAAATTGGTACCGAGAACCGTGGATTTTCACTGGTATCGGTACCGAATACTGAAATTTTGGTACCGTGACATCCCTAATATTATATATATATATAAAAAACACATATATATACACACACACACACATACACACAGCGGGTAGAATAAGTATTGAAGATGTCACCATTTTTCTCATTAAATACATTTCTAAAGGTGCAGTTGACATGAAATTTTTATCAGATGTCGGTAACAATCCAAGTAATCCATACATACAAAGAAAACAAAATTAAATTCAGAAATTAAGTTCTGTGTAATAAAGTGGAATGACCCAGGGAAAAAGTATTGAACACATGAAGAAAGGGAGGTGCAAAAAGGCACGGAAAGCCAAGACACCAGCTGAAATCTATCAGTAATTAGAAAGCAATCCTGCTCCTTGTCAGTGGAAATTAATATTAGCTGCTTCAGTCCCAATTGATGGCCTATAAAAAGGTGCCTCATTACCAACGTATTGCACAAGAAACATTTCACGATGGGTAAAAGCAAAGAGCTCTCTCAAGACCGTCGTAAACTTATTGTTGCAAAACATGATGATGGCATTGGTTACAGAAGGATTTCTATACTCCTGAATGTTCCAGAGAGCACTGCTGGGGCCATAATGCGAAAGTGGAAAGAACATTTCACCATAAACCAGCCACGACCAGGTGCTCCTCACAAGACTTCTGACAGAGGAGTGAAAAGAATGATCAGAAGAGTTGTCCAAGAGCCAAGGATCACTTGTGGAGAGCGTCAGAAAGACCTGGAATTAGCAGGTACAATTGTTTCAAAGAAAACAATAAGTAATGCACTCCACCGCTGTGACCTATATACACACTCACTACGCAAGGCTCTATTGCTAAAGAAAAAGCATGTTGAAGCTCGTTTAAAGTTTGCTGCACAACATTTAGACAAGCCTGTGAAATATTGGGAGAATATAGTCTGGTCAGATGAGACAAAAATTATACTCTTTGGATGCATGTTTGGAGGTCAAACGGCACCCCAAAACATCATGGTATAGGACTGGCAAAATTCATATAATTGAAGGAAAAATTAATGGAAAAATGTACAGAGACATTATTGATAAAAATCTGCTGCCACCTACAAGGATAAGGATGATGAAGATGAAATGAGGGTGGACATTTCAGCAAGACAATGATCCCAAACACACAGCCAAAGAAACTCTCAATTGGTTTCAGAGAAAGAAAGTAAAGCTGCTAGAATGGCCAGCCAATCACCTGACTTGAATCCAAAAGAAAATCTATGGAAATAACTACAGATCAGAGTTCATAGAAGAGGCCCATGGACTTAATTTCTGAATTTATTTTGTTTTCTTTGTATGTATGGATTATTTGGGTTGTTATCGACATCTGGTGAAAATTTCATGTCAATAGCACCTTTACAAATATATTTACTGAGAAAAATGGTGACGTGTTCAATACTTATTTTACCCGCTATATGTATATACACACACGGCCAAAAACATCGGCACCATTGGTAAATATGATCAAAGAAGGCTGTGAAAATTAATCTGCATTGTTAATCCTTTTGATCTTTTATTTAAAAAAAAAAAAAAAAAAAAAAAAAAACACAAATCTAAACTTTCATTGGATAATAAGAATTTATGAAATAAAATGTTTTTCCTCAAATACAAGTTTGGCACAATTATTGGCACCCCTAGAAATCGTTTAATGCACAGCTAGCCGATGATTATCCCTTACGTGTACTGTGCATATTATGTATGTGTAAATACACACACATACAGTATATATTTTGAAGATACTTGTTTATACAAGTAACATTTTATATAAAAAAATTCTTATATATATATATATATATATATATATAAATAAATAAAAGATTAGGGGTGGCACGGTACGCGTACCAAACCGTACGGTTCAAGGGCAAATTCCAAATCGAAGTGATCATCCCTATCCCCTTGGAGTGGGGTCTTTGCAGTGGACAGGGCACGTGCGAGCCATTATTTAGTCGTTTGAAATGCACTTGGAAAAGGGAGCGATCTAATTTCCTCAATCTTCAGCTGGGATGTTCCCTGTGACAACGCAGCACGACACGCAACAACAGATTCGCTGACCTTCACCAGCATAAAAACAAATATACGTTTTATATTTTAAAAAGTTGTATACATATTAGTTTTTATATATTATATAGCAAAAAACTTGAAAAACGTTTTAAAATATAAAATGTATATTCATTTGCAACACTTATGCTAACAACAATAAAAAAGACATATGACATTAAAACAGCGACATCTACTGACCCACACCGTGCTGCGTTGTCACGGGAACATCCCAGCTGAAGATGAGGAAATTAGATCACTCTCTTTGCCAAGTGCATTTCAAACGACTAAATAATGGCTCGCACGTGCCCTGTTCACTCCAAAGTCCCCACTTTATATATACACACATACATACAGTACAGAAAAACCATACACCAAAAAAAACTGTTTTTTAACATCTGTAAATTTATCAAAAATAAAAAACGTAAATGATTCCATTGCATAAGTATTCATACGCTTATCTGGGACAGTTTAAATTTAGCTCAGGAGCATTCATATAGCTTATATATAGTAGATGTGACTACACTTTAAGAGAAGTTAACCTGTGGCAAATTCAGTTGAATGGGTATGATTTGGAAAGGCACACACGTCTTAATAAAAAAAAAAAAAAAAAAAAAAAAAAATGCATATTAGAGCAAAGACCAGTCCCTGAGTTATATATATATATATATAAAAAATGTAAAAAAAAAAACTGCCTGTAGAGCTCAGAAACAGGTTTGCGTCAAGCCACACATCTGGGGAAGAGTTCAGAAAAACATTCTGCTTCACTGAAGAGTCACAGAAGCATGTAGTCTCTGTTACCCTTAAATGGAAGAAGTTTAAAACAACCAGAACTCTTCTTAGAGCTGACCTCCTGGCCAAACTGAGCAATTGATGGAGAAGGGCTTTGGTTACATTGGTGACCAAGAACCTGATGGTTACTCTAGTTGAGCTCCATGATTATATGTGGAGATAAGAAACACCTACAGAAGGACAAAAATCACTGCCAAACTCTACCGATCTGGGCTTTATGGCGGTGTGGCCAAACTCAATCCTCTCCTCAGTGAAGACACATGAAAACACACTTGGAATTTGCAAAAAAAGCACCTAAAAGGACCCTCAGACTGAGAGAAACAAGATTCTCTGGTCTAATGAACCTTAACACCAAGCATCATGTTTGAAGGAAACCAGGCACTGCTCATCACCTGCGGAGTACCATCCCAAAAGTAAAGTGTGCTGGTAGCAGTCTCATGCTGTCGGGCTGTTTCTCAGCGGCAAGGATAGAGGGACTTGTCAGTGTAGAAGAAAAGGTCAATGCACCAAAATATATAGATAGCCTTAATGAAAACTCAGTCCAGAGCATTCAGAACCTCAGACTGGGCAGAATGTTCACCTTCCAACAGGACAATGAACCTAAGCACACAACAAGAGTGGCTTATAGACGAATCTGTGAATGTCCTTGAGTGACCCAGCCACAGCCTGACCTTGAACCCAATCAAATATTTCTGGAGAAACCTGAAAATGTGTGTCTGCCCCCATCCAACCTGACAGATCTTGAGAGGTGAAGAGGTGAGATGAAAAATGGCAGATAATTGCTAAATGATGATGAGAAACGTTTGTCACATGAAACATAAAAGACATGAGGCTGTAAAGGTGCTTCAGCTAAATTTTTAGTTAAATGGTATGAATACTTATGCAATGTACTTATTTCAGTTTTTTATTTTTAATAAATTTGCAAAGTTGGGACAATTGTGTTTTTGCTTTGTCAATATGGTTTATGGAGTGTACAGATTCAAAAAGTGAAGCTTGTATATTATATTTATTCATTACACACAGACTGATATATATCAAATATTTATTTCTTTTAATTTTGATGATTATAACTGACAACTAAGGAAAATCCCAAATTTAGTATCTCATAAAATTAGAATATTGTGAAAAGGTTCAATATTGAAGACACTTGGTGCCACACTCTAATCAGCTAATTAACTCAAAACACCTGCAAAGGCCTTTAAATGGTCTCTCAGTCTAGTTCTGTAGGCTACACAATCATGGGGAAGACTGCTAACTTGACAGTTGTCCAAAAGATGACCATTGACACGTTGCACAAGGAGGGCAAGACACAAAAGGTCATTGCAAAAGAGGCTGGCTGTTCACAGAGCTCTGTGTCCAAGCACATTAATAGAGAGGCGAAGGGAAGGAAAAGATGTGGTAGAAAAAAAAAAAAAGTGCACAAGCAATAGGGATAACCGCACCCTGGAGAGGATTGTGAAACAAAACCCATTCAAAAATGTGGGGGAGATTCACAAAGAGTGGACTGCAGCTGGAGTCAGTGCTTCAAGAACCACTACGCACAGACGTATGCAAGACACGGGTTTCAGCTGTCGCATTGAGCCACTCCTGAACAACAGACAGCGTCAGAAGTGTCTCGCCTGGGCTAAAAAGACAAAAAGGAATGGACTACTGCTGAGTGGTCCAAAGTTATGTTCTCTTATGAAAGTAAATTTTGCATTTCCTTTGGAAATCAGGGTCTCAGAATCTGGAGGAAGAGGTCCAGTGTAAAGTTTCCACAGTCAGTGATGGTTTGGGGTGCCATGTCATCTGCTGGTGTTGGTCCACTGTGTTTTCTGAGGTCCAAGGTCAACGCAGCCGTATACCAGGAAGTTTTAGAGCACTTCATGCTTCTTGCTGCTGACCAACTTTATGAAGATGCAGATTTCATTTTCCAACAGGACTTGGCACCTGCACACAGTGCCAAAGCAACCAGTATCTGGTTTAAGGACCATGGTATCCCTGTTCTTAATTGGCCAGCAAACTCGCCTGACCTTAACCCCATAGAAAATCTATGGGGTATTGTGAAGAGGAAGATGCGATATGCCAGACCCAACAATGCAGAAGAGCTGAAGGCCACTATCAGAGCAACCTGGGCTCTCATAACACCTGAGCAGTGCCACAGACTGATCGACTCCATGCCATGCCGCATTGCTGCAGTAATTCAGGCAAAAGGAGCCCCAACTAAGTATTGAGTGCTGTACATGCTCATACTTTTCATGTTCATACTTTTCAGTTGGCCAAGATTTCTAAAAATCCTTTCTTTGTATTGGTCTTAAGTAATATTCTAATTTTCTGAGATACTGAATTTGGGATTTTCCTTAGTTGTCAGTTATAATCATCAAAATTAAAAGAAATAAACATTTGAAATATATCAGTCTGTGTGTAATGAATGAATATAAGATACGTGTTTCACTTTTTGAATGGAATTAGTGAAATAAATCAACTTTTTGATGATATTCTAATTATATGACCAGCACCTGTATATGGGCTGAAACGATTCCTCGAGTAACCCGAATACAAAAAATCAGAGGCAAATTATCTGCTTTGAAGAATCATTTAGTTAATTTACTAGGGATGCACTGAATTTCCGGCCGCCGAAAAAGCTGTGCCGCAAGTGTATGGAATGCCAATCCTGCCATATTTAGAAATAAATAAATAAATAAATAAATAAAATGTACAAAGAAAAGTAAAAAAGCAAAAATAAATGATTATTTATAATTTTATTTCCTTATGTATTTTTTCATTTTTTTCCCACATTTATTTATTCATTTATTTATTTATTTATACATTTATTTATTTCCACATTTATGTATTTATTTACGCATTTATTTCTTTATTTCCACATTTATATATTTCCACATTTATTCATTTATACATTTATTTATTTATACATTTCTTTGTCCGTAGGGTAATGAGGAGGGCGTGTTTTATTTCAGGAAAAGCAATCGAGCCAGAGTAGTCGAGGGGTAAACTTGAGGCCACAGTGACACCTTGTGGTGCCCAAACGAAGTACAAGAAGTGTAGCCTACATGACGCGCCTGTTGATAGTGTGGGATGAATGACTCAGATGGGCGATATGACCAAAATCTTATTTCACCGTTATTATTTCAGTTTCACGTGGGGGGTTGTTTCGGCTGGGAAGCCTGCTATCTGTGATCGCGTGCATTTGCTGAAGCTCGCGAAAGCATGCAATCGCTCTCTTATGTGCGCTGTTTTTTTAGGTTTCACTTTCAAAGCATACAAGGCATGTTTCCAATATTCGGAATAGAAGGAGGTTACTGTATTGGTCGCCTCGCGCCTCTTCCCGTGTGGACAGTCACCGCATCAACTGATTATAATGAGTTCTCTTGGTGTAGACACGGCTTTAGATATGGATTAATCACACGTCTTAGGCTGGAAATATCCAGAATTAGGTCAAACAAGAGGTGTCCACGGGAACGGAGGTAGTGAAACACACACGACATGCATTGAACATACAAGCATCATGCTCATCCAAACAGCGCCTGTCGTGTGGCCTCAGTTTTTTGAGCTAACTGCATTTTTTTAATGTAGCCAAAAACCAAACACAACATTGACAGCATCAGAAACAAACCTGTAAACTGATGTTCAGGGGCATTAAAAAAAAAAAAAAAAAAAAAATTCCAATCGATAAACTCAGTTAAAATAATAAAGGGCTGTTACTAGTAAAAATCCAATCAGTGTCAACAAAAGCCATCAGAGACATCATTACTGAATGCATTTACACTGCAATAAGCCTACAAATGCATAAAATGTTATGAAATTAATGTTTTAAAGTTTGAAGGCAGAAATATGTCAATATGCCAATCTATTAAATGATACGTTTAATATGAAACTAAAACAGACACTAGGTGGCGCCAAGTCACTGTTTTAACGAGTGAGTTCAATCCATTCAATTAGTGGTGTTTTCGTAATCAGCGAAACCTGTTTGAAGGAATCAGCTGAATGGATGTTATGTGCATTCTGCTCATTTACCACTTATGCTCACCAGAAAAGTTAAGTTCGCTCAAATAACGCGCCGACAATAAATTTCTATGTAGTATACTTGTTCGTTTGCAGTAGCGCTACTGTGCTGTGACATGCTGTAGTGTAGTAACGCTGGTAAAATCTCCCGCTATGCTCTGCTCACATGCGCTGATAATAAAAACTTTGCCAGGGTTTTTATATTTTTATACGTTTACTTGATATTTCTGAACACAGAATCATAATTTCTAATCATTTCCCACTGATTTACGCGACCTGATGAGAATTAACTCATATTATATGGCAGAGAAGTGCGTTTTCCTTTACCACACACACACACACTCAAGCGCGCGTGATGCTCGCGGTGATTTCAGAGTCTGCCATCTCAATGATGACATAAACACACGAACATCTACTGAACTGCTCTGAGAGTCACTTCATGAGTGTTTCACCGCTTCATTTGAGTAAAAC
This sequence comes from Acrossocheilus fasciatus, assembly GCA_036784905.1. Lineage (NCBI taxonomy): Eukaryota > Metazoa > Chordata > Actinopteri > Cypriniformes > Cyprinidae > Acrossocheilus > Acrossocheilus fasciatus. Next base: position 7,376,023 of record CM071939.1, on the reverse strand, counting down.
TAGCGTCGTATCATAATCACACAGAAAATTAAAGGTATTTACCGACAACCCGTCAAAATAAAAGTCCAGTTTAATTTGAAGACATTGCAGCAGAAATATAGTACTATTGTTCAGCAAAATGTACATACTAATACTAAAATTATGGATTATGAATTTTAAGGAATGATCACACAACATTTCTTCCATGTTTTAATTTGGCCAAACATGGCCAAAAAGTTTAATTGTCAATAATTTAAAGATAAATAAAATTTATGTTTTATGCCTTCATTTGATAACCAGATACACAACACAGAATTTCTGAGGAAAAATAAAAATAAAACATTTCGTAAGGCTATTTTAAGAATAACAATAAAACATTAGGTGAGAGAAAATAAAACATAACTTTATAATTATCATTTTCTTTAAATCATAGCTAAAATTATTCATTATTACACCTAAAATATGTTGCGTGTAAAAAGTGTTTGTTTCAGCCACTTGAAGGGTGGGTACATTGTGTCAGGATGGTACCACCTCCGCCGCATTTTGAGAAAGGAAAAACCCTGTTTGCAGGACTATACATTATTTGGATAGTCAAAAACAAAAACAACAGTTATGTCTGATTCTGTTGCATAGAAGTGAATAAAAATAATACATTGACATTTAATAATATATTTTCTGTCCAATTTTCTTTCAATAAAAGTGTGGTTATTTTATTGGCTTGTGTTTTTTTAAATTCTGTGTCATTACAATTGAGTTAAATTAAAAAGTCTTACAAAACTACTTTATATTATAGAATAAAATAAATAATTATTACAAAGCAGTTTCGGTTTTCGACCAAGCACATCCAGAATTCTCGGTTTTGGCCCAGAATTTTCATTTCAGTGCATCCCTACCATTTACTGTAACTACATACAGAGCACTGTATTTGCAACCACATGCTCCTTTAAAGGATTACACACACACCAGTATGCAGAGAGACATTTAAGAGGGTTTATTTTCCTAATAACTTTAAATTCATGTTGCTGAAAAATGTGTTGTGTGTATGGACTCTTGTTTTTGTTCCACGTTAGCTTCCTGCCTCTTACAAAAGCCACAAAGCCTTCTAAGAAGACAGTAAAGGCTTATGTCACACCTGAGTAGTTAGGCTGAAACTTGAATTTTACTTAAATTTTTCTAAAAAGGAAACAAATTACTTGTTAATTTGCTCTTGTATATTTAGTATTGCTCTTTAATAAAGAAAAAGTTCTTCTTACCCGACTGAATATTCGGTAGAATACTCGGTCACACTTTATATTAGGTGGCCTTCACTACTACGTAATTACATCAAAAAATAAGTACAATGTACTTATTGTGTTCATATTGTATTGCAAAACACTATTGCTGCTATTGAGGTGGGATACGGGTAAGGTTAGGGACAGGTTTGGTGGTATGGGTAGGTTTAAGGGTGGATTAAGGTGTAAGGGATGGGTCAACAGTGTAATTATAAATGTAATTACAGATGCAAGTACATAAAGGTATTTTTAAAAATATAAGTACAATGTAAAAGCATGTATGTACACAATAAGTGCATTGTATCAAATGATTAATTTAAATGCAAGTACATAGTAGTTAAGGCCACCTAATATAAAGTGGGACCGAATACTCTATTACTATTCGATAGCTACAGCCCTAATATATATATATATCTATATCTATCTATACCCTAGTGTGTGTATGCAAAACTATTTAATTATATAGTTCACTTTTATATTTTAAGTATGCAGTCTTGTATCTTTGTCTGATTTGTAAGTATTTTTTTGCTTCAAATAAATGTTTGTAATGTTTTAATTCACCTCTTACCTAGACAGTTTGTTTCATGACTTATAACGCTTTAAACACTTCTGGAACCAACACACCTGAAAATGTGGGTGGGCAATAATGAACTCTACTGACTTTTTAACCATTAATTATGAGATAGTGGGTCTGCTCAGATTTCCTGATCTACCAAGAGACCAATGGAAATGTGTTATTCCTTTATTCATCAATTTAACACATATACACACACTATATCAAAAGGAGGACAAGGTTTCTCCCACTGGTTTCCATAGATACCATCTTTTCGCTACATGTGCTGAATGCATGAACATCCTGAACAAGAGAGAAGGGCTTAACTGACTGGTGTGAAACTGCAGGTAGAAAACTAGTTTGTCTGAACACAGCACTTCCATAAAATGGGCCAGAAAACAGAGTTATTTGTGATCAGCATGCTTGCAGTGCATTTTTGTTGAAATGTTACAGAAGAATGAATATGGATGGAGATCTTGTGCTCTCGGGGAAGATGTTGTGCATGCAGAGCACATTCAAGTTCATGTCCTAGGGCTCAAGCATATATATATATAACAAGAAACAACGTCAAGTTAAATGTTAGGTCTTGATCTTATTATGTACCGGATGCAGTGGTGTGTGATGAAACATGGTGAAATCGTAGGTCATGGGGAAAAAATGAGCAAAGCATAAAGGAGAATCTGTAACCCCATGTTTTCCAAAAAACACAACATGCAGGTTCATAGTCAAGACGGCTGTAAATGGTGACAGAATACAAATGACGAGAAGTAGAAAAACTTAATCTGAGTTTACCTGAGCTCTGCTACTGGACATGCTATGTTCTGGACCGTCACTTGACGGCAGGGAGGAGGAGTAGACGGATGAGGAGTCTCCCTCCTTCTTGGAATCCACAGGACTTTTTGGTCGAGCAGGCAACCCCACTACAGGAAGACAGAAGCATTGCCATTGAACAGACATATCCAAAGCGTTCACTAAAACTTTAAAGTAATTGCAAAATAAATAAATAAATTATAAGCATTCATTTGTGGCATTAAATGAATTCTGAAGGAGAGTCCATGATAAAGAAAAGGACAAATCTTTTAAATATCTATTGCCAAGTTCTTAGAAATGTACTCTTTGTATTCATGTTGGTATCATACATTTTTTTTTATCCATGTATTTATTATCAAATAAAAGGTATTTTTGGGTCCATATCCTAGTCAATTGGACCTGAGGGAAATATGCAATAATACACACATAAAAAAGGTACACACCTTTGTCAAAGATTAACTGCAACTGTCGTGTTTTGCGCTTCTTGTCACAGAACTCCCTTTCAAAGTCGCCACGGCCTGAGGTGTATTGGTCCCATGCAATGTCCGGGAGCTGGACTACTCTCTGGGGCCGAGGCAGACCCATCTCCACCTGCGATGAAAGCAGACGATCAAAAATACACTTAAACCAGAATGCAAGACTAATTAACAGATATTTCAGAAAATACCAATAGAAGCCCCAGAGAAAGCTTCTGTACCCGTTTCTGTAGCTGGTCCACAAAGGCGATGGGGTCAGACAGGGATTCCTTCTGATGCCGTGCCAGTGTCTCCAGGTCCAGGATGGCTTGGGTTCGCTGAGCCTCCAGTACACTGATGGTCTGGAGCAACCTCTGATAACTAATATAGAGGACAGAGAAGAGGGAAGGGCAGAGATGCTTTGTACATTATTAACAGCTGATGCCGTGCATTTAACCATCAAACATTCAGCAGTTATTCTTCATTTAAATTTAGTGCAGCACAACCACACACTTTACTAAAGAAAGTCCCTGTAAACGTTCCCATAGAAATATATTCTATAAATAGAAATATTTCCTTTTGGTCAAAGGGTGGGCGGGACTGACAGCTTCATGCAGGAACTGGGTTTCCTGCTTGCACCCAGAGATAGTTGGACTAATTTTTAATTGTTTAACATTTTTAGGGAAAGGTTTTTAAAGTTAAAATACTGATATTCAGCCTAAGGTGATCAAAGTTAAAATGCTATTTTATGATATATTGGAATTGCTAGATATAAAAATCATGGACACACTATTTTACAGTCCTGTTGTTATACGTGTAATAACTGAAAATTCTGCATTATCACATGCAACAACCCTAATCTTAACTCTAACCCTACAGTAAGTACAAGTTGTTAATTATTATCCTGTACTTAAAGGGTTAGTTCACCCAAAAATTTTAATTCCGTCATTAATTACTCACCCTCATATCGTTATCAGCATTGTTTACGTTCAGTAGACAGCACGCACATGCTGAACGTAAACAACACTCATTACGTTGATTATGTTCTGGGGTACTCTCCAAAATGGTGGAAGACGGTAACTCGGGGAAAAGAATTGCTGAATAAATTATTATTATTATTGTTATAAATTATTGTTTTCTTTGCGCACAAAAAGTATTTGCATAGCTTCGTAAAATTATGACTGAACCCCTGATGTCACATGGAGTATTTTACCGATGTCCTTGCTACATTTCTGTGCGTTGATCGTGGTAACATCATTGCGGTCTATGGAGGGTCTGAGAGCTCTCAGATTCCATCGAAAATATCTTTTTCGATGGGTTTGGAACGACATTAATGACAATTTTCATTTTTGGGTGAACTATCCCTTTAATTGTAGAATTACACTATAACAATGCACTCAAATAAAGTGTAACCAAAATCACTATTTTTCTCTATTAGGTTCATGTTATGCAACAATTTCAATAACTGTTCTCAATTCTCACAAAAAAAAACATTTTATGGTTCTAATATATTACATGGGATTCAGAAGCTCACATTTGAAAAAGCTTTTCTAGATTCATCTCGTTAGTTACAAAGATATGGCATTGGCTGAGCGCTAGTACAGAGCTTTGACCTTTTCCCTGCACACCCTCAGGAACATAGGATCCACAAATAGGAACACGAAAAAAAAAAGAGGCAGATAGGAAAAAAGGGCGAATTAGAAAAAGATGCTCTTCTAAGTGGGAGATTCAGCCTACTGCTTAGAAGTAATCTTATTCAGAAGCTCAACAGACCTTGTATAAATCAATCTAGCCTAACATGGCATGAATGAAAACCAATTGATGACAGCAAGCATGCAACCTCAACAAGAATTCATTTAGAGGACTTGCTCCATTTGATTTGTCTTACTTGAGGGCAACTAACTATTTTTTCTTCAATGTCTTAGCCATTTAATAACTTAGACCGCAGAGGAGCTGTTAACAGCCTCTCGATTTAGATGCACAATGAAGATAGGCATGTTGCACTGCAGGCTGAGAAAAGCAGCCAATGATGGCAATGAGCCCAAAACTGACATATGGCTGGCAATGCACTGCCACCTATAGGTCAACCATCTGAAAAGCAGACCAGATCTTAGTTGTAACAGACAAAAAACATATAGTAGTAGTAGTTGTAGTAGTAGTAGTAGGCTTTGGGCCATTTTAGCCAGTACTTCACCAATTAACCTGCACAAAATACTACACATACAACTTTTCAAGTCAGTAGCCAATGTGAGCATGTTTATTGTGTGGTGCCTTCCTTATTAAGGCTATCATCATCATCATCATCATCATCACTATTTTCATACATCTGTTTAGGGATATCAACAAACCTCTAACCCCAAACCTCCAAATCACTGGAGACCTCAAATCTGAGGCTTGTTGTAGAATATCTAAGTGATCATCAAGGAATGCTTTAAAGCAATCCTTTAAAGAACTAGCAAGACCCTAGCAACTAAAACCCCTTGGGGTTTTGCACAGACAAACACTCCTCATTTGCTTCTTCAAAAAAGTCATCTGTATGTATATCTATAATTTAAAATGTCGAGCACACAATAAATCCAAATTAAAATGCAGGAGAAAAACTGTCCCAGATAAGAAATGAGAACGATTTAATATAACAACAAAAGATAAATAATTCAGATAGGCCTCATAAACTGACTTGACTACCGTCTCTTTTCATTTCTATTGACTGACAAGCCAATCCAGTTGGCCGCTCCTGATCCCTGCACTCACACTGTGAGATGGGCACACGCTGAATGAGCACGACCCAGGACAACCTGTCCACCAGCAGCAGGCCTTCCATCGTTTATTACCTACCACCGTCCTGGAGATTACAGCAGCTGTTGCGTATTTTCTGCTAGCACAGTCGACTATTATGCTACAGAAAACAAGTATGCAGAGTTAAGCAGGAAAACACCAAGATGTTTATCTGGGCCAACCTCTTCAAATTACAAAACACAAACACTCTGAAAACTAAAAAAGACAAAACAAGAGCAGGCTAGACAAATCAAAACCTGACATGACAACCATATAAGTTAAAGCAATGCAGTTTTGCAACTACTTTTAAAGCAAACCTCTATAATATAATAGGAAATTTGATTTATGAAGCTAGAGAATTCCCTCTCTATGGAAACTGAAATAGTAAGACCTGAAAAAAACTAGTGGTACTTGCCCCTGCTAAGAATGAGTTATGTGGTTGCTACTTGCTGGCAAAAGTACAAAAAAAATCCCACCAGCTAAAGACGTATGATATTCTGTTTTTTAGATGTGGTTCGGGTCCATTCAGGGGTGCCTAATCCTCTTCCTGGAGATCTACTGTCCTGCAAAGCTCAGCTCCTACCCTGATCAAACACAACTGAACCAGCTAGTTAATCTCTTCAGTCTCTAATTACAGACAAGTGTGTTGGAGCAGTGTTGGGACTGATGTCTGCAAGTATGTTGATCTCCAGGAATTGGGCACCTCCTGATGTAGTTCAATGCCTTTAAAAGTTTCATACTTTGGGCTTGGGGTTAGTTCAAATCATTAACCCTCAATATGAGAAATAGTAACAATGGTGATTGCCACAGCAAACTTGAATTAATTAATTTATCAAGGTACATTAATAAACAAAAAGGGTTAAAAGACAAAGCACATATTGGTTTACCAGAACTGATGACTTCAGACAGGATAGCATAAACCTGAACATACTCTTTGTTGTGTTTGAGAGCCAAGTGATCAGACTCAAAATAGTAGACATCTGGATCCTCCTCTTCCTCCTCCTCATCTTCCTCAGCCTGAGCGGCCAGCAGCTCTTTGGTGGATCTTGACACTCTACTATCCGACACTCTGACCTCTCCACTGACCCCTGCTTTCTCTGAGAGTTCATTGTCTGCCTCGCTAGAAAGCCCCAGTGCATGGTGGGGAAGGTCTTTATGGCTGGTGTCCTCAGAGGAAAGAGGAACCGGCGTGGACTCCTCCTTCAGTGAACCATTGTCTATGTGCGGGGAACTGGGTTTGGGGGAGCTGGCTTTGAGCCCACTACCAAAGGCAGCGCGGCGCGGTGAAGTCCTCAGGGTGTATCGGTGTTCTTGAGGCTCTGTGAAGGAGGGGGGCTCCGCAGGCAGCTGGGAGGCAGTCAGCACCGCCGTTTCTCCTGAGATATTCGAGCAGTTGTCAGAAGGGTCCTGCGGCTCAGCCTGAAAGCCGCCGTTGGTGCTCTCCTCTCTTGCGAGCTCGTCCTGAGCCTGGCCGGCGTCCCCTACGACATCCACCTCTACCTCCATCTCAGGTTCCCGGGACAGCACGGCCTCGGCAGCTTCCTCGGGCGTGCAGTTTCTCTCACAGTCAATCTGAGGGCTGTCGGACTCATTGGCTTGCTTGGGATGAGGGGATCTACAAGGCACGATAGGGTCGGGGGATGAGGGCGCAGCCTGGCTGCCGTTTAACAGTGAAGGACTGTTGTTAAGCGTGGCAGGGGAGGCACAGGGCTCCGGGGGTAAGGCTGCAGCTTCTGAGTCCTCCTTATGGAGTTCAGTGAGGCCGTTGGTGGCCTTGACGTTCTCGCCGGACTGCGGCGGAGGGGTGATCTCCGCCGGGCCGTCCTCTTTCTGCTCTGCCTCGTTGTCGAGGCTAAGCGGAGGGTCCGAGGACACGTTCGATTTGGCGCCCTCGTCATTTTCCTTCGGTGCAGCGGGATCAGGGTTCTCCGGTTTGAGAGAACGTTCCTCCTCAACCCCCTGCGATTCACCTGAGCGAGGGCAGCGTTTGGCCCTCTTCAGGGCGGGGGAGGCTTCCGGCCCACCCCCAGCCCTAGGACGCTCGCAGTTGTCCGATTTGTCCGACTCGTCCTTCTCGGAGCTTGACAAGCCTCGCTTTCCGTAGGATGGCAAGGGCTCACCCTCCGCCTTGTTCTCGGCTACCTTTCCGACCTGTGCTCCGGTCTGCTGGTGCTGCTGACAGTCCTGCTTCTTCTTGGGCGAGCGGGCTCTGGGCACAGGAGGCGGAGAGCTCTCTTCTGGCTGGGCGATGCTGCGGTTCCTGAGGGTTCGACCACAAAAGTTCTCATCCAATCCATTTATCCCCACTGATGATCTTGTGACGCGCGAAGAGCGGGATGCGGCCATACTATGGTGGGTGCCTACTGTCTCCTCATCGTGGTGCTCTCTCCTCAGCAGCAGAATGTGGGCACCTGAGGGACATGACGAGAGAATAATTACATATCATTCAGATTCAAAGTTATAAGAGTTTGAGACTATTCCTACAACTCATAATTTAAAAAAAAAAAAAAAAAAAAAGTAATTAACAATATGAATTTTTCAGGGGAAAAAAATGGCCGGCTATAAATCAGACAGCTATAAATCCATAAACACATTTTTGCTGCACACAGTAACATACAGTGATCTGTTTATAATTTTCAACTCATTCTGTCCAAAGCTTCTGGGACAATCACAAATCATTCTTGCTATTTCGGGAAAAAGCTTGTATTTGTTAGCCAGCTAGATAAATTCATCTCGGTGTCAAAAAAAAAAAAAAAAAAAAAACAACACATGAAGATGACTGAACAATAAAGATAAACACATGATGGAGCAAAGAGCCAAATATGGAAAAAATAGGTAAGAGAAACATTTTAGCTGAAGTTTAAAGATGTGAGCTAATCTGTTTGCTGGATGTTCCTTCACAGACGGTCAATGGATTGAGGCGGTACAGGAAGAGAATAAATTGTGTGCATTCGTGGAATATCTGGAATGTTTCTAAGCAGAAGTTCCACGGGAAAAGGAATGAGATGTCTTTATTTATAGCTTTTTATGCTAGTGAAAAATATCAACTAGATTTCTGGAGAAAACATGAGTGATGTCTGCCTGTGCAAAAGCTGCCACCACAATGCCAAAGCGCTGCTATGCAATTATTTACTGGTTCAAGACAGAAGAGTCGGCCAAGGATTTTTTGCTCACTTGAAAATCCTAACAGAACAACCCTCCCTAGAAAGCTGCACAATTATGATCTCTAATTTATTACTTATGGGGGAGTGTGCAATAGTAATAGTGATGATGAATGAGCAAACATCACTAACAAGATTCTCACAATAGATCTTTAATGTGCACAATTTCAGTGGAAAATCTTTATTGCAAGTTCTTCTCTCTTGCTCTCACGGTCTTTGAGTTTGGTAAAACAGTGTCAAACATACACCACTGGAGGAATACAACCTACGGGCAAGCTATGATCTACTGTTATCTAATATTCAATAAATACGTTTGATATTCATAGGTTATCTGAGAGTTTCCCACAAGCTATCAATCTACTTATCACACATGTGCTCGCTAGGCTTTCCCTGGTGCATTGCTAAAGCTGCAGATGTGACGGGGGATGGTCTGTATTTAAGCTGCTTCTTATCTGAGCTATAAAAGTGCTTTTCAACAACGGCCAATACAACACAAACCTTCAGTCTTGAAAGACTGATCATGGGTGTCTCTAATGAAGCAGTCAGTACTCCACAGAACCCTGTGAGCAGAGTCCAAAACTAACAATTATTAAGCGCCAAAAATGCAAGTTGGTGGGTAACTCTAGAAACTGCAAATTTGCATGATGTAAACTGAATTACAACAATCTAAATGTTACTGATGTAAAGCCAAAGTATATTGTGTGTCTTCAAGTCAAAGTATACATCCATGTTCCGTTGTGGCTTTGCAGACAGGGATTTTTGTTATCAGAACCGTCCAGTGATTTCAGCACATGCATGTCCAAGCAGACTTGTGTGAGTGATTTTTAATGCTTAGAAAAGAGGTCCAAGTGCCAAACACGGCCATACAACATACTCATGGTCAACAGAGTACACTTTGAAAGGCTTGACCACTCAACTGTGCAAGAATGCAGAGAGCAGAATGCAAAAAACAATTATGAACCTGGATCCTTAGTGTTATCTGATTCAAATCAAATGGTCAACTAAGAAAAACAGAAATGTTTTCCTCAGAGGAAAGTTTCCAATCAAAAGTTTTTCTTTTCCTGAACTCAATAAAATGAAACGTACGTAGAATATTCCTGGCAATATTCCAAACCACCAAATATATATGTATATGAGAAGTCTTCACAGTTTTGAGAAAGCCATTTTATGGACAGACATGATTAGTTTATTTTGCATGCTGCTATCTGTGATGCAATGACCTGCAATGTTTGTCACAAATATTCTTTTATAACTTTTTTTTTTTTTTTTTTTTTAATTATATATAAAATTTTAGTAATTTTAAATATGAAATCTAACAGATTTAATTTAGGCTTTTATTCACAAACAAACAATGAACAAAACAATGATCAAATATGGTGAACTGAAGTTTAAAGGGACACAAAGACAGATCTATTGAGGATCATGAAAGCATGTTTAAGCTTCTGTTTACCATATTGATGTTCTTTATGTGCACTGATCAATGTTTATGTGTGAATAAACACCTATTAAATTGGCTCCCATGTAGCAATCATGACTTAGATTTAACCACTCAATTCATATGGATTACTTTAAAAATGTCTATGACTTTTCAGCACACTAAATTTTGGTGAAATGGACCTTCAATTAAGGGACAGAAATTTCTCAGGTTTCATTAAAAATATCTTCATTTGTATTTCAAAGACAAACAAAACTCTTATGGGTTTGGAATGACATGAGGGTGAGAGCTGACAGTTTATTTTTGGGTGAAGTATTCCTTTAAATGTTTTAAAATGTCCCATTATTAAGAAAGAAAGAAAGAAAGAAAGAAAGAAAGAAAGAAAGAAAGAAAGAAAGAAAGAAAGAAAGAAAGAAAAATACAAAACTCGAAATAACATTTCAATGGTATATTTTCTCAATTCACCAGCCATCGCATACGTGCAAAAAGCTAATTTTGGACCCAGAGTATGACAAATGAAGCAGTCAGTCCAAAGACCAGTGCTTACAGAATATGATATATTGATATGGGAAAGGTGAAATGCGCAAAAAATCTGCAAAGCAGCAGCAAAAACACACCACATTTCATCTGGGGGGCTTCACAAGAGACTGAAGGGAGCACTGGGCTGGTACTGTCGTCTGCATTACTCAATAATTAGTCTGGTACTAAAGTCAAACAGAAGCTTGAAGTGTGACAAATTAGATTACACCATATCAAATTTCTCAATTGCCTCCATTCTGCTAAGGCCGTGCAAGAGGATACATCTAGGACATATGCAATAGGAAAAAAAGAAAATTTTAGGTTTTATTACAGCCAGAACACTTCCAAACAGCCTGTCCTTGAAGAAGAAAAAAAAAACAGTTTTTATGAAACCATAGCTCTAGATCATTCACATTAAAAAGGACACTAAAGACCACACCACATTCTTCAGTCTGCACAATCAGCTGCCATGTACCATTAGTGTGATCTGAATGACGAGAGGCTTTGAATAAGATTTTGCACAGCTGACATTAGTTTTGCTTGAGAAATGAGAGGCACCTGAGGACAGTCTTACACGCATCCCTTATTCACACTCCACTGAAGCCTCCTGGTGAGTGTCTAATGTGATTTGACCATGCATATAAAAAAACAAGACGGAAAACAGACAGAAGGGGTGGTGTCAGGCCTGAATACTAAAAAGCACTAAAACGGTTAGAAAATATAATTTTCCATTACTACCCATGTCAGTTTAACTACTAGATTCTATTTTCCTCATTCTAAAAAGACTATAAAATACCTATTTTTCCATACAGCAAATCCAAACCTGTGGTTTGAACTGGAACAAACACATACAGGCTGATAGATCTAGCTCAAATATAAAGGAAAGCTTTGTCTTATCCCTGTCCTCTGATTTATTGCAATTTACTTATCTGAGAAAAGGACGATTATAGTCATCATGATTGTAAAATGAAAGATGAACAACTATTGTTAATGGGGGAGTCACCACTAATGCCATTACACACGCTACAACTCTTCTGACATGAGTCATTTGTGCATAATTAGGTTATCTGGGAACTCAAATATGAGTAAGTGAAGGTTAGGTTGCTTGTCCTGATATAAAGGAGAAAAACCTTAAATAGACTACAATGGGTGATGTAACGGAGCACGCTCAAAGCATTTCATTGCATAAAAATTCACTAGGATTAACTTTATTAAAGCAGTGCTTCTCAAGCAAGTGGCCTTAGCAAACTTCCAAAAAAAAAAAAAAAAAAAAATCAAGATGTGAAGTTAAACATGACAATACGTATCTCTCTCTGGAATAAAATCGGCTAATAAATTTGAACTCAAAATCTTAAAAATAATGAATTATAAATAGAGATGTCAGTTCTGACCTGGTTCAATTTTAACAGAAACAGAACCTCTAGATTACCGCCTGCATTAGTTAACACTAAACACACACTAGACCAGAGAAATCACTGAGACCCCAGCAGCCCATCTGTGCAGCGGCTCTCATTGTTCTTATGACAGCCAATGGAGACGCTTCATGTCGCCTGGCATTGTCCCAAGACAAAGCTGGACAGTTAAAAGTAGAAAGAATAATTCACACATTATGTATTTATCCTCATTTTGTTCCAAACCAGTGTGCTGTTCATCTTTTGGAGTGGATACTACAACAGGATCAGCGAAGTAGTCTATATGATTTGTGCACTATATTTCAAGTCTTCCAGAATTGCACTGAAATTTAAGTCAGTATACAATGGCTCGTCTCGTTCGTTTATGGCACATCAATGATGTTAATCCTAGCACAGCAGATAAATGCACCATTTTTGAATGTAAACATGAAGGTAAATAAGAGTTAAGCTGTCTTTAGTGAATTTCTAGTCTAAATAATGACAATATTTTTATTTTGGAATTAACTATTGCTTTAATAAAGAGAATTCAATTTACCAATAATTCAAATACGCAATTTATTAGGGATTTTTATCAATCAAGTAACACATTTCTATGGACAAAAAGCATCTGGAAGAACATAAGAGTGAAGTTTTCCTAAACGTCAGAATATGTTATATTAAGTGCTTTAATGCAAGCCTTTAGTTTAAAGAAGCTTGCCCCGTCAGGCGCTCTGGCAAATATGTGTGTTGTTTAATGCATTTGAGAGATTTTTTCTCAGCACTTACATTTTATGGTTGTAATTTGTTAGATATTTCTCAACTATTTCTTGTTAGATATTATGCATAATGATAAAATTGCATTACAAATACATTTAACACAAGTAATTGTATTCTTTTCGAGACCAGTGGCAGTAAGGGGTCTACTGTAATGGAGTATACATGTCCTGTTGACTTAAGTGAATGTGCGTTCCTCCTACCTAGTTAAAGTCTGTGTTTTTGTTGTCCTTTATTTTTAATTTAGTGATTTTAACTCAAAATTCAGTTTCAATTTGACCCTTTTTGCACATAGCCTACATTCACTATGCCTTCAAATTGCATACCGTTGTGAGAAAAACACTGGAGAGGATGTGGAATTTTGACTAGTGAAACAGAAATGACTGTTTTTGGGAAAAAAAAAAAATAAATTCCTTCATCAATGAATCAAAGAAACAATGGACAGATTATAATCGACACAATTTTGTCTAAACAAGAACAGACTCTACTACCTCAGCCGCTGGCAGGTGCCAACAGAAGCTCATCCCAGAATGGCGAGATAACCGCCAACTACCCTCAAACTCACTCGGACTGTTTTTATAGAAGTGAAATATGTCGTTGTCATTCTGCAGCTCGCGCCTTACGCGTTAAGAATTTAATAAAACTTTCTGAATAATCGTACAGCTCGCGCGCGTGGCGAAGAACTTTAAAGTGACACGTGCTCGCATCACAAAACACTCCAGCCCAGTCCAAATGACAACGCGGAGGAAAGCACTCGCCCTCTGTGCAGCTCAGCACGTTTTCTAAATTGCTCGTCGCAGTGGTTTCAGAGAACCCAGTTTGGCTCCGTGATTGAGAAATGATAAACCCTCATTTAAAACCTGTTCTCAGAATGTGATGTTTTCCTCAGAAACGGGTTTGCGTTAATAAACCTGACACACTAACAAACAAGCAAACAGTGTTTTAAGCACTACTGCAGATTATTAACTCACCGTTATGTATCTAGAACAGTCGTGAGAAGAAACATTTTCTCCTTCAGTTGCATTTAACGGGCCTCTCCGGCAACACCGCATCCGCGGCTCGGCATGATGTGCAGCCCCGGCTGCCTCCCAAACAGCCCGGTGCAAGTTTCTCCAGCTCCGGTGACTTCTGAGCGGAGCTCAACTTCTGAATTAGTCTCTAACGCAACACGTTTGCTTCACGCACCTCATAAAATCTTTTATTAAAACATATGCTTTTAAGACACAACTAACCGTTTAACTGAACAAAACAAATGTGTCCGCAGGGTTTTATTAGCTCACCTGCTAACTACTGCATTCACAGGATGCGCAATTCCACTCATTTCGTGCTACAAATAGCAAAACACATTCACTGTGTTCATAGCCACGCAACAATGAGAAACAAACAATTCGGTTTCTTTTTTCAACAACTCAGCCACTAATTAGCATCTTGGCTAAGAGCGCTAATAAAGATGATACAGACTCACTTTAGCATGCTAATGCTAACGAATTTGGCGCACCCTATTTAACGCACATTCATAACACTTGTTAACGAACTGGAAAAAAAGGCTGTTTCCCGGTGTCAAATAAACGCAAACAGCAGAGCAAGTGAGTAAATGACTTTTGAAGATAAAAGGGCCTAAATGTGGAAGCTAACAGGCTAGCGTGGAACAGTGCAGAGGAGCGGGGGCAGCGTGAACATACACAACTGATCAGCCGCAACAACTTTGCCCATCAATTCCGCTCGAACCGCCACAATCGGAGCGGTTCCTGAAGCAGAGTCTGCTTTAACTTCGAGATAAAGTCGGGGAATTGGACTTGAGTGACGGATAATTCAATGTAAAAGGGTTTATGAAGCTACAGAATTACACTTACCTCACTTCCGCAAATCGTTTGCTGCACATTCGGCAGCCGCCATGTTTTTTTTCTCTCTCGGTGCTGCTGTGAATGTGAATCCCACAATCCCGCTCACTGCGATACTGTACAGGACAGCAGCCGCGGCCCACACGCTCGCTGCTTTCATAATGACCGGCTCTCAAGAGCTCTGCTGTCAGCAACGATCTGACCGAGCATTTCAGCCTGATGATGAGCAGCATATTGTACTGAAGAATGCACTATTATGTGCTATTGATCTGTCTACGAGTGGAAATAATGGCTAGATTGCACCCGTGCTATTTAGGGTTCAGTAAACTACTTTAATTTTATATCAGGCTGAGGTCAATGAATTAAGTTCACAATAAAAAGAATGGCTCGACTTGAATGTGTCATTACTGTTACTATATTTTCTATGATGGGGTTTTCAAATTGGGGTCCGGGGACTCCCAGGGAGTGCTAAGGGGTCCATGGAAATGTTAGAGAAAAACCGTGTAAAAAAAATAAAATCTTTAAATAAATGGAATTTAAAAAAATATATATATATATATAAAAACATGCCTAACAGTACAGTACTATAATGAATAGAATGAATGTAACTACTAATATTTTCAGAACAATATTTTGACGCTCATAATATGAATTTTTTGCAGTATAAATTTCTTATACAAAATAATTATATAAATGGCTTTTTAGGATGGGAGTGCCTTGCACAAAGATTTTTACTGTTTTTGTAGTAAAGAAAATAATAAGATTAACTGAAATACAGAAAACCACACACGCACAAATGTCTGGACGCTTCACGTTAATGAGAACTTGGGTGGAAATGTGCTTAATTTTCCTGTCAAAATGTCCTAAACAAGCTTCCTTTTCTATTTTCAAATTAATAATGTATTATTTTTTTATTTGATTTTGGGGAGAAATACCACCTGGACGTGTTTTTGTGAAAATGTACCCATTCACAGTGCAATTTAACAAATATCAATTTCGTGAATTTCAGAACATAAGAATGATGACAGATATCAACAGCATAAGTTTCCTATTTAATAGTAGCCACTCAGATACAGCTTTCATCTCTGCGTACAATTAATATTGAAAAACGACATCACATCCTTCTATACATTAAATAATGCCTTGAATGTACACATGTGAGGCAGCAGGATCTGATTTTTTTCTTTCACATAGCATTTTTAAACAAGACAGCCATCAATGTGTTCAAATGTGCACCTTATTGTTTGCATCTCCATGCAACCCAGCGGCACAGCTATGCAACACAAATAAAAATGAGGAATTGATTTTCTTGCCAGCATAATGTGCCACATCATTCCTATTAGCGTGCATTCTGCTTAGATTTAGCTCGTCGAATCATTTTCGAACTAAGAAAACCTCCAAGAATGCCAGAATAATCATACCCCTCTGGAATAAATAACATTTAGTGCAGAAACGTGTGTTCTTTAAGTACTAGTACATTCAAATACATATCGAACATCAGAGCTGAAGCATGCACGCTTTTGAATCTACAGTACAGTGCAAAACAAAAATGTTCTTTCCTGAGACTACGTAGCATTTAGTATCCCTTCATACCCAAAACATGAAGTTTTCATCCACTAAGACAACATATTCCTTCGTTTTCTTAATCGAGGCAGTGCCTCAAAAATATCTACAGATGCAGTGGAATTCATTTTCGGTGTACACAAATCATAGGCCATTTGGTTTGGGTGAAGCAAAATCTGTCATGAACGCAGCTGCACATAGAAATCGAATGCATTAATGGACTGTGAAACTGTGCCTTAAGTCTAATTGGCTTCTAGTGTCAGGAGGAAATGGATATGCAGGATATATACAAATATAAAGCACACTGAAGGACGTTTAATCCATCCGTCTGCTATGAACAACAGTCATAAAGGGTATAGAGAGTGTGGCAGAAGTGTGTATGTTGAGGTGAAGCTGTAAGGTCCTTTGCTCGAATGCTTGAAAACAAGAGTGAAGTGCAAAATGATAAGGGTTTCTCGGTTCCCTTGCGTTCCAGCTGCATTGCAGCACAACTACACTGAGCGCGTCTCCACTTCGATCTTCTCCTCTGCCTGGGAAGTTTCGGCCTCCTGATGGCTGACACTGGGCCGCACGGTCACCACCGGCCCTCCTCCGTGAATGGAATGGAGGAAGTTCCAGGTCTCTTCAGATATCTGACCAGAATCAGCACCTGTTAAAGCAGAAAAGAAGCAAAATGCATGTTTTTTGAGTAGGTACACTACTGAATGCAGGGATGAATAATTAATCGCATTCGTTCATGATTTCTGCTTCTCTCGATTAATTAAGATATTGGCACAACCTGGATTTTGAAAAATGTTGGTAACCAAATAGCTGACGGTAGCCACTGACTTCCACAGTAAGAAAAGGAAATACTATGGGGGTCAATGGCTACCATCAGCTGTTTGGTTACCAACATTATTTAAAATCTCTTATTTTGTATTCAAAAAAAGAAATAAAATTTGGAAAATGATTTGGAAAATTTGAGGGTAAATAAGATGCCAGAATTAAATTTTTAGGTGCACTATCCCTTTAACAGGATTTGAAATTATTTTAAAAAGAAGAATTTTACGGTTTTAACTTTTGAGAGAAGTTTCTCAAGGTTTTGTGGAAATTGTGTTAAAGCAACTGTATGAACGGTTTTTTTTTTTACCTTGAAATATTAGTTTCAAAATCATTCTGAAAATACTCTGACATCTAATAAGGCGAATGGCTTTTGGTTCTTTCACACAATATACAAAACTAGAGGTAAAATAAACCCTGCCTATGAGTTAACATGCCCTTGATTTGTGCTAATGTGAAAGTGCAATAAATCTGATTAAATAAAATATCTAATTATCACAATTATCATTTTTGAGCAAAATAATCAGTTTAATTTCATTATTGTTCAGCTATAATTAAAACAAACCTAATATTTACCTGATTTACTTTCCTAAAAGGACAGTTCACTCAAAAATAACTTGTCTTCAAGTTATTCAACTTTAAAAATATTTTGAGGAACTTTCAGGATCAAACAACATTAAACATTGTATTTTTCATAGAAGAAAGAAAATCATAGAGCTTTAGAATGACATGATAAAATTGGTTATTCAGTTTAGCTTGGAAATACACCATATTGAGGAAGCAAAATGGGTTACGAATTTTACGGTGACTTTAAAAGAAATGACAAATGTAATAAAAAAATTACTTATGGTAAACATTACCTGGTTTTAATGTGATGTGTCCATTTTTATTTACAGCAATCTTGGAGTTATCAATTGGTCCTGGTGGGTCTGAAAGATACAAGATCATCCATCATCAGAAACACACCGAATACCCCAAACAAAAGAGAAAAGCAAACAAAATCTATAATGAAATTCTTCAAGAACTCCTTAGTCAGCAATAACTGCAAAACATAATGCTAATATTTAATTTCAAACTTTCAGATACTTCAGAATATCAGCAGCAGGGATGAGAAATGACTTACCAATGTCCTTGCCTTTGACAAAGCCTTCCCATTCCCGGAACCACTGCATGCTGATACAGTATATCACCACTGGAGACTCCTCCTCCTGAAACGCCTTATTGAGCTACATGAAGGACAGCAAAGATGGGGAAAGAGAAAAAAACATGAAGAGACAGATACCATTACCTGAGTGTTTCTTCATAAAATATCATCCTACTCGCTGCAGCCAAACAATAACACCATAAACTGAGACAGATCTTCTGTTCCAAATCCTAGTGAGCTACATTGCTGTCTATGGCTTACTGCTTCCTATAGGGCTGTTCACACAGAACGTGTTTTCGCATTGTACTGTGCTGCTTTTCTCTAATTTTTCTAGGTGAACATGCACTAGTCAGAGACCTTTCATTGTTGCACCTGCATCTTTTCAGTCTTTTATACTGTAACACTTAATGAACATTTAGTCATTTTATAGTACAAGTAGTGGGTGTGGTGGGTTCACCAGAAACATTTCTGGTTCAGGTCATTTCATGTTATGGCTAATAACTGACAAGTGTCTGATATTCCAAATCTCTATTACTCTAACTACATAAAATTAAAAAAAAAAAAAAATGCTACAAGTTGTATTACATTGTAACGTATGGGATTAAAATTTGATATTCAATTTGAGAAAAGACATCTACGGCCAGATTTACTATTAGCTTGCGGCAGCACAAACCCTCATTTGGTGTTAAAAAACTATTGTCAGGATTTACTAAAGACACGCAGTAGGAAATTAGCACTGAAAAGGCGTTGAGCGGTCATTTTTGCGACACCTTACTGAATATGCATTTGTAGGAGTTTCCCTTTCGCTCTGTACATTTATGGGAGGAGAGTATTTAAATGAATCAGACAACACAATATACTAAGATTTGCGCTCGTCAATTCACTGGTATTTGCAGTGAAGATTTTTAGATTTTTTTTGCACCCTCAGATTCCAGATTGTCAAATAGTTGTATATCAGCCAAATATTGTCCTATCCTAACAAACCATATATCAATGGAAAGCTAATTTATCCAGCTTTCAGATGATGTAGCAATCTCAATTTTGAAAAAATTGACACTTAAGACTGGTTTTGTGGTCCAGGGTCACATATTATCAGTCATTTAGCCTCCTTTATTTGGCCTTAACTGACACAAAGCAAAGCATCTCTGGCTGAAATCAAGTACTTTTGTTCTCATGCATTAATAATGAGCACAATTTTGGGGGGGAGGGGCAGGGGTCACACTTCTGTTCTCAGTGTGAGAGGGTGTGTGTCTGTGCACATATTAAGATCCCAGATAACAGTGCAGGCGTTAGACCAGCCCAAAAAAAAACAGACGTTTTTCACTCTACATGTCCTCTTAATATAGAATGTCATTGCAGCTCCTACCCGAACAAACATGTCCAGCTCATTCTTGCGGCGTTTTTCCAGCTTTTCGATCTCGTTCTGGCAGGTGTGGCAGACATACAAGTGATTGACAGCGGGGCCGCCTCCATACCTATTCCACAGCGAGCCACCAATTAGCATTTAATAAGAAACTGAACTTCCATTGGAAATTATGAAAAGAGCAGTTAACAATTTTTACCTGCTATACAGATGGTCCCATACATTTTGGGGAAGCATCATAACAAGATCGTCAACAGACGAGGCTTTATTTGGTGGAATTCCTGTTGGAGAAGAAGAAAAACAAGAGGTTTTAACCACCAGATAATTAGTTTTCCTACTCATGAGACAAAAAAAAATGGGCATCTGTCCCCTGAAAGTCAACACGAAACAGCATGCAAGAAGATTTATAAATAATTCATAGGGAATTTCTTATATCTTTGTTCCTCTGTCAGATCTTTTCCTTCAAATTCATTTGACTCCGTTCAAACAAATCAGATCAAGGGGACGAAAATGCTTTGAAATGCTTTCTGAAGAGATTCGCATTTATTCGCTGACCTCATATTGCACTTTTTAAGTGAAAAGAAGAGGAAGAGAGTAAAAACAAACACAATCAGTGAAAAGGATGTGGCAGCACTTGACTGTAATGCTGGTAGAATCTGCAATTATATCTGGTGTGGAGTCATATCTGTGGTGTATAAAATACTTTCTAATGGTCAAGTGGGAAATGTCTAGATCTTCATAAGAGTGGTCCTCACCTCCGTGGGCACACAGGAAGTCATGGTTGGAGATGGGTCCTGGCTCAGCGAAGGTTTTGAACTTGTTCAGCCACTGGCGTGAGATGTAGAACTGCAGGAGACTTGGCTCCATCATGTTGAGCAGACTGGTCACCTTCCGCCTCTCCTTCAGAGTCTCATCGTTACTCTTCCTGTTATACACACACACACAGAAGTGACATCAGCGCCATTTAAGCAACTGTCAACACAAACACTTCACCACAGCACTGAGATTTACAGTCAGACTCAAGGCCGTTTGTCCTGCTCAACATAACCTTGAGCTTTTCTACCTACAAAACAGCTGCATCTTACATTATTGTTTGTTCATGATGACTATACCAGGAAATACTGGAAAAAGAATCAATAGGCAAACATAATTATCAGAAGCCATATCATTTAATAGATTTAAAACTATTTAATAAATAATGCAAAATTTGAAATTAGGATTATTTAGCCTTTAGCCACTTTGCAAATCCGTATTCCATTACATTTTAACAGGTTGTACAGGCTAGGGATTTTCAGTTTTTTAGATGCCATGCTTTCTCAAATTTGAAGATCCTCATGCGAGGGACCCCATCCTAAAATCCAGAAGCCATCTGTATAGTTTCTAGCATAAAGATCCAATAAATACTATAAAATTATAAGTACAACAAAATATTTAGTTTCTATTAAGTTACATTATTACATTCCTTTTCCACTCATTACAGTACTGTATTGTTAGTAGGGGTGTCAACTTTAACGCATTAACGCATGCAATTAATCTAAAAAATGCGTTAATATTTTTTTAACGCAAATTAATCGTTTGATAAGGTTTGACCCCAACTTCTTGCCATCATAGCAGCGCGGAAGGTCATCTATCATTGTGTGATGAGGGTACAGCAAACCAGTGTTGCCAGGGTAACTGCACAAGTGGGCTATTTTTAAAATACAGTCACGGGAAAAATTACAGAGCCGTGGGTTGCGGTTTTTTTGGGCTACTTTTATAATGTACCGCGGCCGCCCAAAGTGTATATAGACAAATAAAAATTAAAATAGATCCTTACTAATGTGTATTATACTTGGAATGTATCCCTGGAAACTTAAGAACGGAGAGGCGGTTGTAACATCACAAACAACGTGAGTTTCAGCAGAGCACATGTTAAGGCTTTTACACAGCAGAAATAAACATAACAACAGCCACTATAGATTATATAAGATAATAAACATGATGAATGTGTACATCTGAAATGCTAATTTGGGCAGCAATATAAAAGGCTATAAATAGCATATTTTAACAACAGTAAACGACCAAATTCCACGTGATTGTAAAAGGAAGTTATTACAAACACTCAATGGTGGTTTGAAGTGAGTTCTGAGTAAAAGTGTACTATTAATCTCATAAATTGTTTTATGAAGCATGATGCTAATGCTTGCTCTAATGCACCTGCAGAATACGTCCAATTCTTCTTCATAATGCATTTTGTCATAATACTTCATGTAAGGTCGCAAACAAATGTTTTGTTGTATTTATTTAGAAATACTTTTGGCAATAGTTGGTAATAACAGCGATGTGGCTTGGTAAACGTTTTATTGCCAGTATAAAGGCTGATAATGGCTGAATAAAAACAAAAGAATAATAAGGATTATGTCTCAAACCTGGCGGAAGTGTGAAAGGTTCTGTTTCCTTAAACTAGCTTGTCATGCATTTCTTTATTTCAACACATTTACAGGTAAAGCCTAGCATTTTAAATTTGTGATTAATCATGATTAATCCCAGTCCATGACTGTGATTAACACGATTAAATCTTTTAATCGATTGACAGCACTAATTGTTAGATGATTTTTTTTTTTTTTACTCATTCATTTACTTATTTTAATCAGTAAAATTTAATCTATTTATTTAAATCAATCTATTTATTTATAATGTTTATTTGCTTGTTTATTTTAATTTCAAAGAAAAGAAAACCAAGTCCAAAACATTGTTAATCTAAAAAGGGTTAGAACAAAATCTTTTTGAGGACACACACACACACACACACACACACACACACACACAGACAGACGAACAAACACAATTGAGAGATATTACCAAGATTTAATTTTATTTATTATATAATATATATTTGTGTTATAATATAATTTTATAGGTTATGTTTGTAAGGTTATATGAGGGATGTTAGCAGAATTAGAGTTAGGAACAATAAATAAATCTTGGTTTGTAAATGTTCTTACTTGTAAAAGAGCACATATGCCTCAGCGTTTTGAACACAGGACTCAGACACCTCAGTAACGCTCTGGTCATCAAACTCGTACCACAGCTGGTTCAGCTCATTCCGACAATAGGCAATATAGTGGCCACCTTAAAGCAAAAATCACATTAAAAATATCAGTTTTGTCAGAGATGTAGCCACATGCTCTGACGCACTGAGCTGTGGTGCTCATGTATGCAATGCGAGTTCAAATCAGAACTGATCATTTCCTGACCCCACTCCCATCTTCGCATGTTCTCATTGTTTCCTGTTTTGCTATATTACTGAATTAATATCAAACAACTTTCACTACCTGAAACCACTCACACATCTCTTATAATAATGTAAAATAAATCACAAAAATCTATTATATTATTTCTAAAATCATAAATATATTCAAAACTTTCCAATAATAACATGAACAATAATAATTTATATAACTTAGTGTAACCACTGCAAATGATGTATGAATTTATAAGAAGAATACATTTATGGCCATCTCCCTGGTCTAAAAGACTTACTGCTGGCAGTGCCGTGGTGACAGATGACTGACAGCAGGTCATAGGTGGTGGTCTGGGCGGAGCAGTCCTTGGCCAGGAAGGGCTGCATTTCGAGGCCTTCCAAAGGGAAGGACACGTGAGTGCTGATTTTGGTGGAGAACATAAGTTCATGTCTGAAGCGCTTGAGGTGAATGCACAGAATCTGTTGGGGAGAAAATCACATTTTGCTGACAGTTCCAACATTTAAAAAAAAGCAAAAACCGGCCGTGCCTGTTCATATAACAGCAATTTTTACAGCATGACTGTGTGGTAATACCATTTGAAGTTTTTTATCATGGTGGCCCAGTAAAATACTTTGGCCATTCTACAGACGTACTGAAGAATCATCAGATCTAACGACTCCCATAAGATGGCTGCTCTTACCATTAACAGGTCCCTGAGCATATTTACCAGATGGCAGCCGATATTATATTTTGAAGGCATTCTTAGTCTCTCTCCAAACATAAATCCACTGGATGTAGGAAACAGATGACTCACCAGACCTTATTACCCATTATATTACTATTATTGCTCAAAGATCCAGGTTTTGTGCTTCTTTCAGACAGGCTTGGTAAAAGGCCAAGACATTGTTGACTTTATTTGTGGTGTTTTTATTATTTTGTGTACTGCCTATGTAAATCTAATGCCTTTTCAATCTCTGAAAAATAATAATATTGTGCCTAACCCTGTATAATAACCACAATAGCTCATCTGTGTACCTACCTCTGGCAAACTCTGAACTTTGCAGAATTTGACCCCATTCCGTAACCTGAAACCACCAAAGAGTCAACATTAACACTTAAATTTCTGCAACCATCATCTTTAATAGGTTCTCCAACAAGTTCATACTCACTTCTTGCATTTTTCACAGCTATACATGTTATCTCCTAAAAACAACAACAACAACACACAATCAGTAAGAATTACACCGTTATGTTAAATATTAACATCAAATTCCATATTTATCATCTTTTTCTAGATCTGAGACTCAAAACAGCACAATCACCTATTCAATAGGTACTATTGATTCATTTGGGTTTAAAGTAAAATTTCAGCTTTGAGAGCGGGGAGGAGAAAAAAAAACAAAAAAAACAAACCTTTTAGTTCATCCCTTGCGAAAAAGGCAGCCAGACAGTCCTGCAGCGTGACCACAGGCCCCCAGAACCAACTAAAAATCAATGAGCAGAAATAAACAGTGAGGGTCAATCATTCAAAAGAAACATGTGAAGTCTATTTTCTTGGGATGCAATGTTATATACATCCTTAAATACTTGCAAATGACTGAATTATGCTTTATGGACATAATGATTCGGGGCAGCACATAATATACCCATAATGCTAATATAGTGTACATGAATATTTTAAATAGTGAAAATGTGTAATTACAAATAAATTAATATACAAGTTCAAATAGAATTGATTTAAACAGTTTAGTTGACCGTAGATGCTTATCAATACATTCTATATAGATTAACTGTATTTCAAGTGTAATACAATAAATTATGAAATGATATCAAAAGAAGTGGGTCAAAATCACATTCTTAAATTCAACTAACTGCATTTAATCTTAATGTAAACTATAATACATTTTCATTTACTTGCAGCTCACGCTTATTTCCATAATAAGAACTCTTTTTAAAAGTATGCTTCAGTGTACGTTTTCCACAAGGGTACAGTCTCACATAAAAGAAAAGTCAGCATAATACCTCTTGATATATTCCATGACGAAAGCAATCCAGCCTTGAGGGGCATAGGCTTCTCCACACGAACCAGCCTTGACTAGAGCCGTCTGGTGGGAGGAAGAGTGCAGCTTGGCAAGGTCCTCTTTCCCTGGGATGGGCAGAGAGATGTCCTGGAAGTTCTCCAAAGTCACCGAAACCTGAGAAAGGAAGGACAAGTAACAGAGGAGCATAATTGAAAATGCTAATCTGTAACTGCAACTACTGTCAGAAACAATAACAAAGCCATTAAAACAACTGCAAAATAGCTCAAAGGTAAATTTTCTTCTATTATAGCTTATTTTAAGGTGTCCTTGTTTTACACATTACATGAACTTACTATTATGATAACAATTAATTATGCATAATTACATGCAAGTAACCCGAAGCCAAACCCTAATCCTAACCCTAAACATTTATACACGTAGTTAATTAATATTACTCAGTACTTAAATGTATAATTAAACTGTAACAAGGACACCTTAAAATAAAGTGTAACCAACGTTTCATATGCAAACAAAGTTGATATTATTAATAAAATTACTTATGTTAAAATAAAATACATGACATACACTTGTGTTCAACTCCGTAACTGTTTTTAAAGTCTCTTATGCTCACCAAGGCTGCATTTATTTGATCTAAAATACAGTAAAAACAGTAATATTGTGAAATATTTTTACAATTTAAAATAACTGCTTTCTATTTTTATAAATTTTGAATCTTCAGCATTCAGTGTCTAGTTTTCAGTGTCACATGATGCTTCAGAAATCATTTTAATATGCTGATTTGGCGCTCAAGGGGGAACCCCCCCCCCCCCCCAAAAAAAACAGGTGCACTTCTTAAGTGTTTTGTGGAAACCATGATAACTGTTTTTCAGTATTCTTTCAATTTCTTTACCCCTTGCTGAATAGAAGTATTAATGAAGAAAGACATTTAAAAAACATTTATAAGCTATTTTAGTCAACAGTAAAATTATGACAAAACACTGTATAAGTAAAATCAATATTCATTTCAATACTCACAGAAGCTCTCACTAGCATATCCACACTCAGACCTCTGTCAGTTTTAAAATGAAGTACATTTCTCTGCAACTGAAGAATCAAATGCTGGTTTTCTCTTTGTTTATTAAAGTGAGGTCATTTGGGGGCATTTTAGGTTGAAAAACACACCAATCACTCACCCTGTCACAGGTCAGGCACTGAACTGAGCTGACAATGGTGCCGTCGAACACTTCAGAGATGATGCTGCGATATTTCCTCTGTCGCTTGCTCTTTGGTGGGGTGAACGAGGGTACTGTCAACATCACACATCACAACCATTTAGAATCAATGTCAAATCTGTTTCAGTTCAGGTGATGCTCACAACTATTTTATTAAGGGGTCATGACATGAGAAACCAAATTTCCCTTGATCTTTTGATACAGAAGAGGTCTTTGTATGCTTAATACATCCTGCAAGTTTCATAACTTAAAATGTCCTCATCATCGTTTTGGATTCATAGGGACAAGGTGACGTCAGCCAGGCACAGTTGTTTGCATAAACACCGCCTCCAGTGCAACACCCACTGGCGTTCAGCCAACAACGGCTGACACTTGATTACGATGAGTGTCGCGTCGTGTCAAAAGCATATAGAAATTACAAATCACTGCCGCTATCTTGTCTACACTGGATACAGTGTACAGATGCATGTTCACTTTCTGACAAATGGAGCGAAACATTTGCTTTGACACGTTTGGTTTAAACAGCTTGTTTGCGTCTTTGTACCGATATCAACATTATTAACATTATAAGTAAACCTCAAGGAACACATTAAAATAATGAAAAAAAAAATCCTTTAATCCTAGTGATGCAGCAAAATTTCAGCAACCAAAAATAGTTGACTGAAACAGTACAGGACAGTTAAATAACTGTTTATCGGACGCTACATTTGGACTGTCAGAGTCTATTTTGTGCACATAAAGTGGATAAACTACAACAGGTAAACATGTCAGCTGTGTGGATGCTCTCGTTTTTAAATCAATACTGCTATGGATTCTTAAATCTAAAGATCAACCTTTTAGTTGATGCTGTTTTTTTAGTCTACAGCTGCCATCCAAGAATCACAATGAGCTTTGTGTTTTGTTAACTTTAATATGAAAAAGTCTCTCCATTTAATCACAAAATATAAACAATAAATGTGGTTCTGATGCTCATTAATGTGGCATGGCAGATCACTGTAGCCGCAATTCAAACAGCACATGAACCAATTATCTCTTTCCCATTAGAAGTTACACCATGAAATAAACCTGAATGAACATCAGGAGTTGAAAGAAACAGTACAGCTTACTTAAAGTGTCATGAAACCCCCCTGTTTCAGCACTGGTCTTTCACAGCTTAGATCTGAAAAAGACTCCAGAAATGGGCGTGTAAAACTGTGGAAAAGTGGGAGTGTAGAGGGTGGGAAGAGGGGAGAAAACAACCAATAAAACACAGACCTACAACACACTCATTATACAGACAAATTAATATTAAAATATCTTTAAAAACAAAGAATAAAAGCAGTTACTTTCAGTTTACTTTTCTTTGAATTTTCGGTCTGTATCGTTTGCTGTGTATCACAATAATCCATCGTGTCATCGCGTTCATGATCAGACGTACCGCTGAAACAGCGCCCTTATTCGCACGCATTTCATTTGAAGAAGACATGAAATGTGCGCATTCACTGTGCTGGTTCATGTTTGGATCACGAGAGAATATGAAATATATTCACATAAACCTGAGACGTGCTTGCTCAGGTCCGGTTGTTAAAATCATCGCAGCATTCAGTGCAGAAATGCACTGTTTGCCATATAAAATACTGTTATGGTCATGTTTACAGAAATGAACTGACAGCGTGTTAATTGATAATTGTAATACAGCCTCATGCATAACACAGCGCAGTGATTGTATCATGAATAATGCTGAGAAAAGTTCGGAAAACTGATGACGTAGACGTGTACTCTTCAGCCACGGCAGCCAATCACCACCGCAAATTAACGCATATACGTCACTCTTTGTGACGTTGGTTCTTTTTGAACCGGAAGAACGAAATTGCTTCAAAAAAATGAAAAAAATAACCACTTTTACCTTAATAATAGACATAATGAGTGCTAAAAAAACTGATGCGCAACCTGTTCATATGTTAACATCTCAAAAAAATGTGTTTTAGGGTTTCATGACACTTTAAATGTATCGTGTTTCATGTAATCGCTCAGTGTTTTAAATGCAGAAAGGCATCAACAGCAATGTCACGTTACATTTACCTCATAAGGCAATCAATGTCCATAAACTCGACAGTCAACTAGAAAAAAAATTATTCTTTAGCATTTTGCTAAATATATGCACTATAACATATTCATTATGTTTTTACTTAACCTGTTGTCTTATTTAAAGTATGTTTTAATAAAGCTGTCATGAAAAAAGGTCTTTATTATAGCCACCATTTAAATGTCAATATTTTAACAACAAATTAGAGTAGAACCAATTTTGTTATTAAAACGTTGACATAAAACTGCCTTGTGAGCAATTTAAATGTTATTTGTGTTAATTATTAAATATAATTTATTAATTGACCACTAAATAACATTTATTTTTGGTTTTTCTGCAAAGTTCATCCTTCAATTTTGGTTCCAGTCCAAAGTTTTTATTTCAGTGCATCACTAATTAATACATTTAATTAAACTAGTACATAACTCCTAAACTGTCCCGAAGTGCTTTCTACTCAAATTCTGGTACCTTTCTTGTGAGCAGAGCTCAGGCTTGGCCACATCGAGGATTTGGGGGGACTGCTGGACAGTCTAGATGTGACACCCTCATTTCCATTGGGACTGTGTGGTCTGATGGAACTGCTGACCTGGATTTCAGGGTTTGAATCTGAACAAGGTGGAAACAAAGAAGTCAGTCAATAAAAGCAAGCAAAATGACCACTGGCCATAATGTATTTCAGCTACTTCAAAAATCTGGCCAAAATGAAGGTATTTTGTAGTTCATTTCAGTGGTTTGAAACAGCTTGCAATTGCAAATTTTCCATCACGGTTTGACATGAGTAAAAACATGAAAACATTAGAATGCAGAATTAAAGAGATGGTGCAAACATAACCATATCCATTATGGGTGCTTCGATCAGGATTTTTGAGGCCGATAGATCACCGATACCAATCTTTAAAGCCTTCTTTTTATCATGTAGACTTATTTATAATGGTACTCCAATCAGGATTTTTAGACATTTATTCAGGGCCTGAATTTCATTTTTTTTTTTTTTTTTTTTTTTTTTTTAAAATGGGGGGAATTTTTAAATTTGATTTATTTATTTCACCTAAATGTTTGATTGAATCATGCAATTGATTTTTGCGTTTTACGCCAGGTTCACACATACTCCGTTTGCAGTTCATATGAAGTCCATGTGCAGTATGTAAGCAGCGGTTTACCCCAAACATAACATTAATCCATTATTTTGATTTCAAATCCAAACATTGTAACTGAAAATGCTTTTTCAGCATTGTGATACTTTTTTTTTTTTTTTACACAGTACAGTAATGCAATCTTTCATAGACATGTTTAAACGTAATAAATATAAGCAACACATTCAATGCTTTTTACTTTTAGATTTATATATTAAGTTGCTCAAGTGAGTGGCAAAACATTTAAACTACTTTTCTTATGTTATCACAAACAATCTAAATTAAAACTTACCATTGACAGAAACAGTCAGCTCTACTGCCTTTTCTTTAGCATTTAAATCTTTATTACAAGCAATCCTGAGGTTCATAAAGAACTTAGTTTTCCTACCTCCAAGAGTGCCATCTATTATTGCCTTGTTTATCTAAAAGTGCTCTTTAAAAAGCCATATGTGTTGACTGTGAAACACAGTAGACTTCAATTATATGCATTTATGGTGTAATTACTACATTGACAAGTCAATCCATGTTCTTATTTACCGCAAACAATGAATGTCACTGTACAGCACAGGAAACTCGGTGTGGAAACAATTGCTGCACTGCTCATAGAACACACTGCCGGACCGTAACCGTGTACAGTGTGAACACTTTAATCCGTTAATATGAGCGCAGAAAAATACGCACTGCAAACGAAGTATGTGTGAACCTGGCGTTACGTGAGTGCGCTTCGAGTGAGCATGAGCACATTCTCCAGGAGAGGACGCGATTGCTGAATGGTTAAGCACAGGCAAGAATTAAGAAGAAATGCAATTTATACTTTAATGACGATTTAATT
The DNA here is from genome assembly GCA_036784905.1 of Acrossocheilus fasciatus. Lineage (NCBI taxonomy): Eukaryota > Metazoa > Chordata > Actinopteri > Cypriniformes > Cyprinidae > Acrossocheilus > Acrossocheilus fasciatus. The sequence goes on along the minus strand of CM071939.1, from coordinate 7,345,663 downwards.
ATTTTACCCCGTGCCTAGACGGTGCCACTGCATGTCATGCCAAACCTCTCACAGCAGGCGCATCATCAGCTTTAGATCGGTTTACTGATCAAGCATCCCAAAGCAATTATCTTTCAGAATATTCAAACGGTATATTTTTTACCTCAGAGCAAAAAAAACTTCACCATGAGTTTATTGGAGCCTGTAAGGCTGTTTGTTTACATGTTGGTGTAAAAAAAAAAAAAAAAAAAAAAAACTGCATAGAAGTAACGGCCTTGCATTTACCAGAATTTCGGCCCTGGGCTTTAATGGCTCCTTGGCTGCTGATTATTGGCCTCGACTCATTGGTCGTGTCCACGTCTTTATCCAGGTCGCCATGGGAACCGGCACGGTACAGGTTGTTGATGAGATTCTTCTCTTTCTGCCAATCTCGGTTGTTTTGGTTCTGCTCTGAAATCAGCATCTCAGCTTCATTGATGTCTTCTGGGACTCTGAGGCCTTCGCTATCAGCACGATCGCTGCTGCCACAAGACTCGCAAGACTGGAAGTCATCTGATTGGCTGTGGTGGTCCTCGTCGGGACTGTCATCCATGGCCACAGCCTGGTTTGGGTCCTCGGGTTCAGGAATGGGCTCCTTGAGCTCCTCGTGGAGTTGGTCCATCAGACAACGCAGGAACTCCTGAGAGTCCTTAGGACAGAGACAGATTTTGATTAATGTTTTGCAAAATAAGCACAAAGTAGTGCAAACTAGTAAACTAATAAACTCACCAAGGACCAAAACTATAAAGGTTTATTAATTGCTCTAACTATAAAAATGGGTAAGTTCACACCACAGCAATAATGAGAAAAAAAAGAGAAACAATATAGTTGGGATCACTTTCAGAATGACTTTTTTTTTTTTTTCCAGCTGATGAACGATAAAAATATTGATAGCCAATCAGAATCCACCTGACTTTAAAGAGCTTTAGCATGTAAAGCGGCAGACAAATGTTACAGATATCATTACAGTTATCTTTTTAGTATCGTTCTTGGTGTGAACGGGCCTTTAAAGTTACACTTTATAGGTAATGTTTATGTTGCAGTATCTTGGACTGTAACGTCACACAATATCAAATATTTCTAGTTCCTGGAACACCTTATTTTATGATGCCCCGCAAATGACACAGATATAGTGGCCACGAATTAAGAATACATTTCCATGATTTATTTATTTGTAGTGCCATTTTATTAATCTGTTCCCTTATTTATTTATTTTTTCAGAACTACAATTTAATTAAAATTATGGAAAACTTCTTAATTCACGGCCACAATATCATGTTCCTGTCATGTGCAGGTATCTGTATTATTAAAAGAACACTCCACTTTTTTTGGAAGTAGGCTCATTCTCCAATTCCCCCAGAGTTAATAAGTTGAGTTTTACCGTTTTTGAATCCATTCAGCCGATCTCCCGGTCTGGCGATAGCACTTTTAGCATAGCTTAGCATAGATCATTGAATCCGATTAGACCAGTAGCATCGCGTTCAAAAATGACCAGAGTTTCGATATTTGTCCTATTTAAAACTTGACTCTTCTGTAGTTATATCGTGTACTAAGATCGGCGGAAAATGAAAAGTTGCGATTCATTAAGAACTATACTCTCATTCCTGCGTAATAATCAAGGAACTTTGCTGCCGTAACATGGCTGCAGTAGGTGCAGTGATATTAAGCAGTGCCTGAAAGTAGTCCCCAGCTATATTATAACTAGGTACCTACTAGCTGGGGACTACTTTCAGGCGCTACGTAATATCACTGCACCTGCAGCAGCCATGGTACGGCAGCAAAGTTCCTTGATTACTACGCCGGAATGAGAGTATAGTTCTTAATCATATCAGCCAAGAAAATCGCAACTTTTCATTTTCTGCCGGTCTTAGCACACGATATAACTACAGAAGAGTCAAGTTTTAAATAGGACAAATATCGAAACTCTTTGGCCATTTTTGAACGCGATGCTACTGGTCTAATCGGATTCAATGATCTATGCTAAGCTATGCTAAAAGTGCTATCGCCAGACCCGGAGATCAGCTGAATGGATTCAAAAACGGTAAAACTCAACTTATTAACTCTGGGGGAGTTGGAGAATGAGCCTATTTCCAAAAAAAAGTGGAGTGTAGCTTTCCAATAATAGGGGTTTCCGAGATTAAAGTACTGATATATCGGCCATTAAATGATGACAGTAGTTCCATTTTTCAGGTGAACTTGTCCTTTAATTACATTTGTCTTGTTGACAAGAATGTTTCCAGGCATTATCAAAAGAATGCAACACGCATGGAGGCTCACGTTGTATAACACAGATTAACCAGGGACCCCATCGCCATAGGAACAGCTGAAGCTTATGAGAACATTAGTCATTACTGGCTCATCCACATGGCAACTTGGCCAACTGGCATTCTAACATCCTGCTATTAAGAATCCTGGTAGGCAAACAACTTTCCAACAACAGGACACAGCACATGAGACCAGAAGGCCATCGCTGTATTATGTCAATGCAGTACAAGGACAAAAGGTTTCCTGGCTGTATTCAATTGGTGGTATTAATGCCCATTTCCCTTTATACTTTGTAGAGGGAATGACTTCAAAATAAGGCATTCATTGACTTTGACTCAATGTCCCCTCTACAGGAGTCCACAGTCTATCTGGGCTTCATGAAAGAGAGCATGAAAATGAGATAAATGTTTCCTACAGTCTCTGAACAGCCTATGATGGCCCATTCATGTCAACACTAATTCTCCAACCGGCCTTCCTCTCCAGCCAGGCATGACAATGGATGTTTTCCAGTGGTTGGAGGTGATCAAACATCTAGAGAAACTCTGAATCAGATTGTGCCCCACATAAGAGAATAGAATCGCTCATCATCAAGAATAAAAATGGGTCTTCTTAAACGCAGCTAGAGGACAAAGTATGATAAGAGGAAGGGCGGAAAAGAGAAATAGCGTAGTGAGAATGAGGCTCTCTCAGATGAAATTCCCACAGCAAGCGAGATATTTTGAGTTTGACCTCATCTGCCACTGGGTGAGCTGAACAGAAAGTCCCGCCTCAAACTCACACCATTGGTTGACTATGTTGAGGTGGTCAGGATGAGCCTATATGAAAATTTATTTTAATAAGAATTCTAGGGCCCTGTGAAATCAGTTATATTTTTCCCCAAACTCTGTGTTTTAAGTTTTATTTATTCTGGATAACAGTGTAAGAGTTTCATTAAATCAGAATCATCAAAAGGCGTGTTTAATCAACTAAATTCATAACATTTTAATTATTTATATTGTTTTAATAATAATATGGCCTAGGAAATTGACCTTTTTTAGATTTTTTTCTGGATTCTGTATTTTATGATCTAATACAAATTCACCATTAAAAACTGTGGAACTAATAATTTAATCAACCTTTTAAAATGTAATCAAATGAAAATACAACAATTACCTTAAAATAAAACTAATAAAAAGTTCTGCACAAAAGACATTTACTCTATCAAATAAAACATGCATAAATGATAAAAATACTTTTCACAATAAGTTGGTATCATATCATTAACAGCCAATCATGTTATCATATCACAGTCAATACTGTATATTTATCTGACAACATTACAAGATACAAGTGCATGAACATTAAAACATTTAGATTACCCTTGCCATCATCTAATCGATAAAGTCATTAATAATTGAATAACACTGGTAAACGTAATCTTCCGCATAACTCAAAATGCATTTTTTATACTGTACATTATAATGCTGTGATGCTTAAAGTCACTTGTAGCATTTAAAGCATTTTTAGTCTTTAGTGTTTTTTTTTTTTTAATTTATTTAGAGAAAATATATTTTAAAATAAATTAATGTTCAAATGTTTGTGGCCAGTAAGTTTTTTGTTTGCTCTCCATTATAAAATATAAATATGACAAACATTTGAACGATAATGTAAGCCATAATTTTAATATCTGTGCATCCGTAATGCTTTTACACAAATTAATTTAAGAAAACATACCTGTTGCGAATAACCACGAAACATTGGGTTTACAGCCTTAATGCCCTGGAATAGATTTGTAGGAACAACATAGGAGTTCCTGCAACCACACAAAACAAGAGCAAAGTTATAATGAAACTTGTTTCTTAAGGAAAAAAATCCTGAAAAATTACACTTAAATAGGAAATGGCAAGAGAGGAACGTACCTGTTTTTGTGCCAAAGGTCTGTGATGAGTTTCTGATAGCTCTTGCATAGCGCTGGCTTCTTGTCTGTCTTCACCAGACCACCACAGTCCAGGAAAAACTGTGTCAGTGGAGGACTAGAGGATAAACCAGAAAGAGAGAGATTGATTAAACCAGAGCAAAACTAGACTGAAAGAGAACTTATTATTGGGGTTCTTACCAGTTGGAAAGCGCCTGGAGAGCAGCATTCATGTAGCAGGTATTGCCAATGTTCTTCAGTCCAGTCAGACCTGTGAGGAGGAACAGAAAAGGATCAGACTGACCGTGCGGAATGCAGAGCAAATGCACAGAACACATGAGAGATGAAGGACCTCTGGTCCTCAGTTCGTCCTCCTCCTCAGTCTCCATATCCAGGTCATCACAGGCTCCTGCTGGAGGAACTCTCAGCGAGGTGGGGCTCCCAGGAGCTTTGGGGTCCTGAGAACCAGAAAGACAATGGAAGAAGATCAGCAAAAGCAAGTGTAGTTGTGTGTCCCTAAACAACGTTCAGAAAACCTGCAATCTCAAAATCAATTATTAGAGATGAATTCAATTTAATTAAAACAAATTATATCAGTGGTGACGGAACAAATTTCCATCACTACTGATACAACTGACAAAAATGATGACATAACATTTGCATACTAAATTGTGATTGGTCTTACATATATTTGCATATTGAGATTGTGATTGGTCTTGTCTTCTATGCAAACATTTATAGTCATGTTTAAATAGCAAAGGCAATGTTTTAAATATAAAGGAGAATTTTATCTAAGCACAACCAAACTTCTAAACTTTTCTTTGCGTTCACAGAAAGTTGCGTAAGAGTTCTGACCGGGCTGGGAGTCTGTACTGGGGAGATGGGCTTGGCAGCGCTGGGCAACTGTGCGTGTGGACCCAGTTTTCTTTCTAGGAAAACCTCCTTGGTACAGGCGTAGCACCACACTCTCAAAGTGGTCAGATTCACCGTCAGGTTGTGCCGTGTCTCCTGGAAGAAAAAGCCACAGTGCTTAGATGGACATTTACATGGAAATAAATGCTTATTTCCATATATTACAACAACAAAAAAAATGCTATGACTAGAGCTGCACAATACACTGGTGAGCATATCAATATCAGCTTCTTTAATAATAATAATTAGTAGTAGTAGTAGTAGTAGTAGTAGTAGCATTCATCAGAACTGGAAAATTAGGGGGGGGGAATCCCCAATTTATCCAGAAAACTCTTTTTTAAGCCCATTACATGTTTGCCGACTGATTTCATTCGGAGACTATGAGTCTAGTGGTGCAATTTTATAACTTGCATGGGGGGCCGGGTTCAAATCCTGTAAAAAAAAAAAAAAAAGAGTTTTGTATGGAAAAAAAAAATCATTGGTTCTGTTTAAATCTTTAAATGGCTTGAATAGTTTTGAATGATTTAAAACATGTCAAATTCTACACTGAAGCTTTATTGTGAACTCGTTTTTTATTAACATCTCACAAAACAGTATAGATTTAAAATATCTGCCGCTTACTCATTAAGCCAAAATTTCTATATCAGTGCCTTTTTACTTCCTAAATAAAGGCAGTCTGAGTCCTGAGCTCTTTCTCTATATATGAAGCCTAGACTGCAACAGAAACACTCTTCAAAAGTTGGGGTAAAACACAAGTGTGTTACAACAAGAGCGAAAATGTACCAGGGGAAATGGGAAGTGGCGATGTGAAGCCTGGGCATGCACACAGCGGGGGCCAAGGGGTCTCTACATTATTCATGTGTCTGGATTGGCTTTCACTGCGGCACTAGGACTGGTGCAACTACAGCCAGACAGGGGAAGTTAAAACATTTATGACAGCTGCGCCAAACTACAAACCCTGCCAAAATCTGCCACTCCGGCCATTTCAGTGATGGATAGGAGGTTGTACATGCACATATCCATTTGAATTCACAGCACAGCAAGGGTAACATAATAGAAAACTCATCTACATTATAAATTGTGGTACGCCCAATGCACTCATGAAAATACTGCCTTTTTGCACTCGCACAGCACACTTCCTTACAAAATATGATGGGAATTTTGTAGCATGTCTTGCACCATCCCTTAATCAAAGACAAACAAACACATGATTTTTATCTTCCTCTGAGCCAGGTTAAAACTATTTGGTGAATTCTCAGCTGATTTTTACATGTATGAATGATTCTAAAGAAATTGTTTTATGCCTAATCCTGATTTCAAGGTTAGAATTATGGCCAGTAACACAAGAAAATGCAAACATGATCCAGATGTTTTCTGAGGTTTACTACAACAAAACAGCAACAGTAAATGACATACAAATTTTATTTTTTTTCTAAGTTAAATGAGAGGCGTTGAACACTTCTTTTTTTTGGCATTAAAACAAACACTTTTGACATTTGATTGCTTTTGTTGTTTTGATCAAGTGAATTTAAATGGAAACATATTATTTGAAAAATCTTGTGGGGAAAAAAAATCTGATTAAAAGTTTTTATTGATATTTTTGAACTGAGCATTATCAAATTGGTATTAGGCCTTTTTTGCTAATCATCTACTCACTAGCCTTGTGTTTTGGTCATGCAACCATGGTATAGTTCATTTATTATTATTTTTTTTTTTTACTTCTGCCGATTGCATTTAGGCTTCAAAATTCACAAACGTGTTCATTTGTGAAAAAAAAAATATCATTATGAACTAAATCTTATGCTTTCATTGATCACAAAGCTTATTTTCCACAATAATCCAAAAGCCAATGGAAAAATCTCATTAGGTTTTTGTCAGGGGAACTTTCTTGTTCACCAACAAAAACACATCTTCCCTGCAGAGCTCTATACCCACAAGCACCCTGCTAGAGCTTAGTGAAAGAAAAAACATGGGCTGAATTTTGTTTACTGCAGCAAACGCAGGTTATTGTGGCAGAAGTATGGCTGATGGCTCTGTCTTCTCTCAGTCGCTTTCACACAGACACAAGGGTGTTTGGAGAGCATTATGGGGTTTTAGTAATGGGTAATCAAAATGGGCTTTAGTGGGAAGCGAGATCCCCACTGGAGCGCTGATTAATAATGGATGAGTTCACCCACAGGCCAGCCTGGAATTCAAGTCACACTTCAGCGATTCATTGCATCATTTAAGCCTCCAGTCACAATCAGAATAACAGACGTGAAATCAACACAGGGTGACACATGTGATCAGGGATCAGATTCACCTGTCTAAATTAACCTACAAAAGTAACCGTAGAGCTGTAATGCTACACTCACTGTGAGTGAAAACAGTTGTAAGTACACTCACGAAAACAAATTTAAACAATAGAATTTTGTAAAGCACAGTTAGTAAAATATAAAGCGCATTAATCTGAATAATTATTACACAGAAACAGTAGAAACAAAGATTAAGATGACTAACCTGAGAGTGGACAGTGCTGTGGTCCGCATGTGACTCCCCACAGCCAACATATGAACAGCCATTCTGAATGAAATATATACATGAAATGAAATGATACTCTACAGGCTTCATTATAAACTAGCTTTCAATAATCAAGAATTTCACATGTCATTCAAAGATAGAAAGTCATTTAAGTTTTGTTTTTTTTACACAAAATAGTATATCATTTTAATATCAGCCATTTATCGGTTATCTTAAAACAATTTGCAGCATTTTAATATTAGTGCATTCCCATTACACACCAAACTTGTGGAGGAACATTCCCTAAAGATAACTTACCTCTAGACAAGCCCAAAGGTTTGGTCCCCCGACTTTACAGTCCTGACACTGACCCTGAAAACAAACACATTTATATTTAATTGTCTTACCAAGTCTATGTGCCATGTACACCACTGATTCATGGCACAAAGATTTTAAATTATTTTAATTTCCAATAATACCTTTATTCAGCAAGGATAATTACATTGTTCAAAAGTGTTACAAACGTTTTAAAATAAACTGTTCTTATAACTATCTATATTATCTATTCATCAAAGAATCTTGAAAATAAATAAATAAATAAATAAGTACTATGGTTTCCACCAAAATTTGAAGCAGCAAAACAATTTAAGCACCAAATCAGCATATTAGAATGAATGATTTCTGAAGGATCGTGTGACACTGAAGACTGGAGTAATGATGCTGAAAATTCAGTTTGCCATCAAAAGAATAACATTCAAACAGATAACAATTATATGAAATTGTATTAAATATTACCGTTTTTGCTGTATTTTTGATCACGTAAACGCAGCCTCATAAGAGACTTATTTCAAAAACATTTCCAATCTTTTGCAACGGAGCCCACTAACACAAACCTCTTCTGAAAACCTGTGTTCTATTAAAGGTACAATCTGGCAAGCAATTATACTGCAATCTCAAATGCTTTTAAACTACAATAATGTATAATGGATCCATATAATTGCACATTGATTTCATCACACTTTTTTCAACAGCATGCACTGTTTACAGCCTAAGCTCTTATATGTGAGGCATTATTAGAGCCTATGGACAAACTCTGGAACAGGGGTCATTACTTTGTCAATAATGCACACTACATTTGACTTGGGTGGAAATGGGTGGAACTGGAAGTAATGATATGATGAAGGAGCGACTGGGTCTTGGAAGGGACTCACATGAGACTTCTGGATGAGTTCTTCCTTGGTGATCTCCCCCACACACTCCAAGTGTGGACAATCATTGCTTGACGCTCCAGACATCACTCTGCTGGAAAGAGAGACATGCATTTAGTAAACTAGTATTTAAAATGATCCCAGATCCTGGATTTTGATTATTAAAAACACATAAGAGAACACTTAGCTGTCCGGATGAAATAAGCCATCCCTTTGAAATTCAAACATGAGTGGCCAATGGAGACACATTTGATATAAATATCATATGATATAATATATAACAAGTCATATGAACTACTTTTATCCTCTGAAGCTTCACCATTTATAATCACGTCCTCTCATCCATCTCCTATTTTGTTACACAAAAGGATACAGCTTTGTAACACAATAAGGATGAGCAAATGATGAATCATATGCCACAAGCCCCAAAAATGCTCACTTTTGGTTAAACTAATCCTTTAATATTGCTTATGAAAAGCACTGCAGCTTTTTAAATGTTTTGCAACGCAAAGATCACTGAAAATTAAAAAATGACCACCTGACAAAACACTAATTTCATTTTCTGACATTATTATTATTATTATTATTTTTTTTACCTTTAACAGAAAACAGATAAATCTATAAGAAAAAAAGGAATTTTGTGCGTCTCTGTCCTGATCTTACATTCTGCACAAGAGAGACATCTGTAACAGGGTTAAACAACTGACAGAAGCGATATTGTCCAAACGGCCAAAATGAACACACTTGGATAGAATATGCATTAGACTAGAAGCAAGTTCGACCAGGGCAATACTGAGTAAAAATACATAGCAATGCATCAGTCACTCTGACAAACTGTATATGAACACATCTCACTGCTTTAAAAGAATATCAACATTTTTAAGTAAATCTTTAAATTTGACATTTGAAAGTGCATTTTTTGATAGTGTACTCAAGTTTAAGAAAATAAGTCATGAAACTCTTCTCTTTAGATGCATAGTGGCCTTTTATTTCATTAATATTATCCTCAAGTACAATTTTATGTATTTATTTATTTATTTTAAGATTTGAAGTACACTTGTACACATGCGTTTTCATAAGGGTAATGAAGCCTTCAGAGACTGTAAATGATTTTCCATTTAATAATTACAATCCTATTTTACGTCCTGTAAATGTTAACATAAACGAAGAGCAGCCATCTGTCATCAATTTTCTAAACTGCATACAAAAATCTCTGTGGTTACTCTGTGGTGTAATTCAGGGCGAAGGTCAAGACATGTTTTGTGAAATGACAAACAACAAAAAACACTGCCATGCCATGTCTTAAACTTCTGACATCAATTTACCATACAGCACTGAAAAAAAACAAATGTAGTCTAAGTCTTTTGTACTCAATCGATAAGCTGTAGCCTAATGAATATCTGTACAAGACAGCATACGCATGAGAAATCTGTATGGCCTGCACAAACTTTACAAACTCATAGCACTTTGACCTTATATAAACGGAAAGCAACAATAACATCATAACATTTTATCTTCAAAAATCTACTGGCTAACCAGTTAGACTTACTACATAATCTAGGACAAGGTTTCCCAAACCAGGATTTGCGAGGGAACTGCGGTGGGTTTGATGAAAGTCAATGAAAAGTTAATGAAACAACGTTGATGAAAAGCTAACAAGTAATTAAATAAGAGTTGTTTGTAAATAAATGTTTACATTTAGTCATTTAGCAGACGCTTTTATTCAAAGGGACTTAGAAATGAGGACAATGGAAGCAATCAAAATCAACAAAAGTGCTATGACGAGTCTCAGTTAGCTTAATGTAGTACAATAGAATAGAATTAGAATAGAGAGTGCTAGAGTTAGAGGTCAGTTTTTTTTTTGTTGTTTTTTTTGTTTACCCCCAAATATGATCATCCTTGTGTATATGTATATATAAATGCCTTTAACTGAAAATTGAGTGTTACTGACACTCTATCCTCCAATTTGACACTGTTAAGTGCTGACACAATCTCTATTGTTAAAAGCGCTATATAAATAAAGGTGACTTGACTTGACTATAGTTTTTTGTAAAAATGACTAAATTTATACCATTAAAAAATTACAATATAAATGTATCAGAATTATTATTTTTTTGTTATATCAGATTACATTTAGTCAATCGTACTATAATAATGCATTTATTAATTAATAGTTATTTTGATATTTTTATTATTTCTTTATTCTAAATTTTGATTATTATTTAATTACATTTTTTATATGTAACCTTATTTTATTTGTAATCTTAACTTCACTTTTTTTTTAATCAACACTTTTTTCTCTAATCATTTCCACAGAGCCCCTGTTTTTTACATAAAAAATGTAAATAACAATAATAATTACAATAATGTAAAAACAATCAAAACACATGTTTACCAGCATGTCACGTGATCATTATCCCACATCAGAGAGCCGTAATCACGCGAAAGATTATTTTAAAAATTGTTTGGGAATTCGAGAATTTGTTGATTGTTGCTATTCTTCTTCTTCTTCTTCTTATGTACAGTACACTGTAAGTCACATACAGTTAAAGACAGCTATGGGCCTCCACAGCTGTGTGTGACGTCACTCCAGCAACGCGTCAGCATTAGCCAGAATCTTCTCTAGGCTACTTAGCAACTAGCTTCAGCCTGTCACGCACATACTTCCCCGGAGTTTCCCCCGCGACTATAAAGCTTCCGGTCGTTACAGCCACAAGAACAGCTAAAATCCCCGCAGACTGTCACTGAATGCGGTGTTTACTGTGAATGAAGAGCACACAGAAGGCGTGTGAACGCAGAGGGCTAAAGCTAAAGTCAGTGCGCCGCTCATCATCTGACAGCTCAGCCTCTGCATCAGCTCATATCGCAACACAACGCTTACAACCGCACAGAATCAACGCACGCTTTAATATTAACCCTGCTGGACGCAAAACTTTACATACGCCATATTTCAGTTCGCACACAAGCCAGCGATATAATATTAGCTCACCTCTAGGGAAATCAACAACGACGGTTTCAATATGAATCGATTTTTGCTTCCGATCTGCTGATGAAGAGACGTCTTTCGGCTTGTCAGCTACATATCTGTAGTATTCTTCGGTTTGCAGACAGCGGGCGTCGGACACTTCAACTTCAGACTGGTGCTACATGGTAAGACACATTCAAACAGCTTCTTCCGGTTGCTGTGCGGTGCTGAGAGTGAATGGGGGAAGCAGGCAGCGGCGGTGCCTCCTAGTGTGGACGCGCGGAACGACCCGCAGATGCGCATTGATCCCTGAAGACAAAGCGGGGTCTATCCCAGCCCAGACGCCCCCGTGTGGCCGTAGAGTCAATTACATTACGGTAGGAGATGAGCGGGTAGGACTCGGTCGGTTTAAGATTTGAGATTGTTTCATTGATGTAAAATACAGTAAAGAAGGTTTTTATTTATATGAAAACATGAGGGCTAACCAAGGCGCTGAATATCAGGCATGATAGGAAATAAAAAATACAGTAAATATAAGCTTATTAGTAAATTAAATAAATATGTGAACAATATATCAATATTTTTTGAAATTCTTGTGGTAAATGTCCTCCAGTTACCCTATCAAGTGTACTGTATCTGATACACGTTTTCTAGGCCTCTGAATTATCAACAGGATCAAAACCTTGCTGACAAACCTGTTGTACACCTTTTACTACATGCCTTCTGGGATTTATTTTATTTTATTTTTTTTAGCATGTAAAAGACCTTTTAGTATCATCCTAAAAATGTTAACATTCAGGTGTATTTTTGCTGTGAAATCTCTACAGATTTGTCTATATATATATATATATATATATAAGTAAACATAATAAGCATGACTGTTAGTATTTCGAGATGAAATCTTACTTGATTGATGTACTTAGATTTGATTTGATTGTTGATATTTAAAATAAATAAATCATGTTAAAATGTACATATTAAATATGATACATTAGGCATTTGAGGAACAATATTTGTACAAGCATCAGTTGTAATTATATTGCATTGCATTATGTTTTTCTCCCAACAATAAAAAGACAGAACTTTGATAATAAAACAAAATATTTAAAATTCATCTTACTGAGACATATTTATGCGAGATACAGAGTGACAACTGACATTTATATGCATTTTATGTAAGTAGTCTACTATACAACAAGGTATTCACTATTAATATTAGTGTAACAAGAATACACAGTTTACTTGCCTTTTGTTTAAGTCTATTTAAGTCATATATTTATTTAAACGATTTTCTTGAAATGTTTACATTTAAATATTTAAATTCAAAACATTTTAATTATAACACTTATGCATTTATTTTAATGTAATTCAACATTTTATAATGCACTTTATCTTAAAACACGAATCCTGATCTGTATTCTGTATTTTGTTTTCCCGCATTTTATTGAAATAAAAATAGCCAAAACTCTTAATAAACCTCTTGTTCATTCTGCTATAACATATTACTAAGGACAAACTCATCTAAAATTTAAACTCGACGACTTTCTTTTCTTTTTTTTCAATTGAATATTTTGATCGTATCTTGTTCATTTTGTTTTTGTTGTTTTGTTACTAGTGTGTTTGTAACCTTTTTATGTTCTGTAATAAATCCAAATAAAAATAGCATTTCATTTTCTTTATTGTTTTAATTTAATTCAATTTAATCTCTAAGAAAATTTACTAGTTTGAAACAACAAGTGAGTAAAACATGAGAGAATTCTCCTTTTTGCATGAACTAGCTGACTCTTCCCACAAATTTAATCCAGTTTCACGAACTTTTATTTTGAAACCTCACAGTGGCACCGGAAGTGAGTGCCAGATTCGCGAAGTCTGCTCGCGTCCACGTGAGCTCGCAGGCGCGCAGTCATCGGCGCAATGTGTGATAGAGGACAGACGGTGTGTCTCCGAGATAAAGCGTATATGTAAGCGTTGTAGTATGTTTATTATTTTGTCCTCAGTTTATAACCCACAGTCAGTGCCATTACTGCCAGTATTTATGATGATGCGTGTTATTACTTTGTTTAACACAGAGTTAACAATCGAGCGACGATCGAAACTGGATAAATGTGGGTCATTTTTCATAAACATTAGGTCTCATTTTTTTTTGTTGGCCAGCGATCGTTGGGTGTTCTTAACAAACATTGAATCACGCCATTAACATGACCGTTCTTTAACCTCTTTAAGTCGGTTCACATGTCGCATCTGGCACAAAGAAAGCCTGTGTCCTTAATTCCCAAGATTAGAATAGAGATTGCATGTATTGGACTCCTACATATAAGAAGTCACAGAGTGAGCAATAGAGAGAAATTGTATGAAATAAACAACTGTGTGTGAGTGTCTGTCAGATGCAAGTCCCCACTTAATCAGTTGAGGTTTAACAGGTCAGCTGGTCATTCCTCTACTGAAAGATTGATGTGTATGTTATATATGATATATCAGATGTAATTTGTGTTTCTTTTAGGTTGAATTGGTGAAGTTGAGAATGGGCTGTAGTTGAGATCTAGAGGGATAATGGCATCATGACTGAGGAGCTGTTCAGAAACACACAGGTGTCCATGAAGGTGGCCGCTTTGCACTTTGTGGACTTGCCACAGTCAGTCTATTACTCCCTTCCACAGGTAAAGTGGCCAGCTGCAGGGTTGTTTTCTAGGCTTACTGACTCCAAGCTTATCGCATCATCATAAAAAAAAAATAGCTTTTTATATCTAGGGGTGTCAGCCTGGGTTCAGGTATATAAATGAGCATTTAAAACATAATAATATTATTAATAAACGTTTTATATACAGGGCTGGGTAGTAACTGATTACATGTAATCTAGATTATGTAATCAGGTTCCAAAAATTGGTCACACTTTATTTTAAGGTGTCCTCCTTACAGTGTAATTATACATTTAAATACTGAATAATAATATAAATTGACTACATGTACTTACTTTAGGGTTAGGATGAGGATTTGTTTTAGGGTTAGTTGCATGTAATTATGCATAATTTATTGTTGTTGTAATAGTAAGTGCATGTAACGTATAACAAAGACACCGTAAAATAAAGTGTTACCCAAAAATTAAGTACATGTAATTTGATTATATTACATTTTAAAATACTCGTCATCAGACTACAGTTACTTTTTAATTGATTACATGATTACACATTATTCACATGGTCACATGACATTCAGATAAACAGGTTTAATATTTCATGTTTTTTATTAAGTGTTTTATTTTGATTGTTGTCATTTAAAAAAAAATATGTAACATTTTTATAATTTAATTAATTGTTATCTTTTTCATAAACTCACAAACCTTGTAAAGTTTCTTCCCAGTCAGGGAAACTTTGATGTAATATAATATTTAAGGCATTGGATGTTGTTAGTAACAATGAATTGAGTATATTTTATTTCTCTTTTTATTTTTATGTCAGTATGGATTATCCTATTTAAATCAATGTGATAAACACGCTAGGTCTAGTAGTAATCTAAAAGTGGTCAAAAAGTACTCAAAAAGATTTTATGACCTGAAATGTGTTAGTGTAATGTAATGGATTACATTACTAACTGCAATTTTTGTCATGTAATTTGGAATATACACACACTTTTTTTTTTTTTTTTTTTTTAATAAATACAATTATTTTTGTTGTGCATTAATGATATAGATTATAAAGTTTGTACTGTAAGTAAGCCATTTGTAGGTTGATCCCCCCAAACAGTGTAAACACTGTGGTACTGGGTGCTATCAACACTAAGTGCTTTGTTTAAACATGTTTACCAGCTTAACAAATTAACATTGGCTCAACTGTTGGTCTGACTTTGTGGCAGAAGTATCTGTTTGTCCAGACAGGGGGAGTGTTTGAGAAACTTGTTTGAAAACCTTACTTTTGCAGTTCTGAATGTTATTACAAAGTGTTACCACTTTTTATATTGGGTATATTTTATGTTAGGCAAAGCTTTTTATATACATCCTGGGTTGTTCCCTTGTCTGTGCATGAATTTACCACATTTTGACTATCACTTTTCCTGTATTTCATGATTGTTTGGTGGCATTTGAAAATATATTTGTCTGTAGACCTCAGTGTGATAGATAGATACTTTAAAAAATGTAAAAAATGATGTATAAATTATTACTGAATGAATTATTTATTTTTTTATTTTACTTTTTTATTAGTCATATATGTGAAAATCCACAACCCAGTTTTTACTTACCATTGCCATTGTTTTGATCTCCATTTTGAGCCATTTGATCATGTTTTATGGATTTAACAGCTGTGTCTGATTTATCTTTGAATGCATATTTGTGTGTTGCATGCAGCAAGCTCACTGGCATGGTTAAGATGGTATTAACAGAACCCGGGTGGCCAACATTAACATTGCCAACATTGCTGTTCTCACCTGCAGGCTTATGTCTTAAAACTAATTCCTTCAAAAAAAGAGATTGTTTTCCATTCCTTTTTGGTATGGCTTTTTGCTGTGAAATACAAACGTAGATGTTTTCCAAAAGCTTTTGTACATGTATATCAAAAGAAGACAGTGATCATCACATACTATCAAACTCTTAAACAAATAATTTAAAAAAGTAATAAAAGTTCTGCGGCTATATTTCAGTCAAGCATTTTTGAAGTCTTCTGAAGCAATATGATAGCTTTGTGTGATGAAAAGACCCACGTTTGAATTTTCACCCGTCCCGTCCAGTGCCATGGCTTTCAAATCTCACTCACGGTTTCATTATTCGGTCCTTAAAGGGTTACTCCACCCCAAAATGAAAATTTTGTCATTAATCACTTACCCGCATGTCATTCCAAACCCATCTTCGGAACACAATTTAAGATATTTTGGATGAAAACCGGCAGAAAGACATCGTCAGAATAGTCCATCTGCCATCAGTGGTTCAACCGTCACGTAATAAAGCTATGAAAATACTTTTTGTACGCAAAGAAAACAAAAATAACAACTTTATTCAACAATTCGTCTCCTCTGCGTCAGCGTAGCGCCATTTTGGAGAGTATCCACTGAACGCAAACTCCGTACGCTGTTCTGTGTCAGTTGAACCACACTGATACACTGTTTTCATTCAGATCAAAGCGTAAATAAACATAGAAAACGTATCCGTGTGGTGCGGCTGACACAGAAAAGCATACCAGACAAATTGGTGAATAAAGTCGTTATTTTGGTTTTCTTTGCATACAAAAAGTATTCTCGTAGCTTCGTAGAATTACAGTAGATCCACTGATGGCAGATGGACTATTTTGGCAATGTTTTTTTATACTTTTCCGTGTCTTGACAGTGTAATTTACTTGGCAGTCAATGGGACAGTCACAAGCCTCCCGTTTTTCATCCAAAATATCTTAAATTGTGTTCTGAAGACGAACAAAGCCTTTAGGGGTTTGGAAAGACATGGAGGTAAGTGATTAATGACAAAATTTTCATTTTGGGGTGGAGTAACCCTTTAAGTGCCAAAGTAGGAAAAGCTGTGGCATGAGTAGCGGTGCTTCATGTATCAACCAGGATAAATAAGACGACGTCATTTACTAATAATAGGCAGTGTTACATGGTGTCATTTTGAGAGTTCCTCTTGGTTTTTTTTTTAATGTAGGACATGAATTGTTGAAATTGTTTTTGCTCTTTAATAATGTTTTGGTCATTCACACAGTATTAGGTGTCTTCCGATAAATCTTGTGCCTGTGATTAGCTTAAACGTGTTCAGTAGATCAGATCGCTCAAGCCAATCACCGTACGCCCAGCCAAATGCCAGGCAGTCAATTCCAGTCATGTAATCCCTGCTGTCACCCTGTCTGACTGTCTCACCCTCTCCCTATCTGCATTTCTCACTCTGATCTCTGTGCCTTGAGCTGAGCAGTTGATCCAAAGGTAAACGTTGCCTTATGTCTCTCTATTCCCTCACTGAGCAGGTGAGTCTGAGCACCGGCACCAAGAAGCTCTTTGCCGCCACTGCCTTCGGCGCGGTCTCCCTCATCTATCTCGCCCGACGCTTCAGGAGGAGGAAGAGCAAGAAAAAAGCCAGTTCGCCTGTTGAGCAGGAAACATTTGAGTTTCTCACCACTGTCCCCCTGAAAAAAGGTAAATGCAAATCGCAAATCACCTTTAATCAACAAAGGGGGATTATTACAGTTAAAATTGTTTAGTTATTAATAGTTTAATTGTTAGTTAAAATGTATAGAGTGTACTACTACTGCATTCAAATGTTTGGGGTCAGAAACATTATTTTAAAAGAATTTAATAACTTTATTCTTTCAAGACAGTTGAGATTATTACATTTTATAATGTTACAAAAAATTATATTTCAATTAATTTCTGTTCTTTCTGTTCTTTTGAATTTGCCATTTCTGAAAGAATTTTGACAGTTTCCACAAAGATATTAGCAGCAGGAACACTGTTTTACTGACCTCAGATGGACTGTATATTATTCATTTTAAAATGTGTAGAAAATTATATACTGTATATTTAACATACTTAAACTCGTATAGTGTTAATGGTACAGTGTTTTTTTTTCCCTTCTAATTTCCCCAGAGTCTGAGTATCAAAATCTGCCTCTGAATTCAAAGAACTGCTACTCTTGTAATGTGGTGTCCAATAGTAGCCTGTACAGCAAGCTTTCTGGCTCCCTGCTGAGCCTGGCCTCTGTAAGCAACCTGACTTTTTATCATCAATTTTGAATAGTTGTATAATATATCTGTGACATCAGAAGTCATGTCAAATGTGTGCTTTTTGGCATTACTGCACCACTGAGATGTTGAAATGTCACATCTTTTCTCAGGTGAGGAGCAGGCACTCCTCCAGTAGCTCTACTTGTGCTAACGGCTCCAGTTGCTGGGATGGAGCAGAAAATGATGGTGACGTCTGTAACCTGCTCAACATCCCTGTCACAACTCCAGAGAACCTCTACCTGATGGGTAAAAACATCTTCTGTCCTAATTCTCATGTCCAAAGTCAAAGTTGCTTGTCATCTGGAAAGCACTGTGTTCAATTTTAAGCATAATTTATGTAAACACGTTTAATATTGATCTTAAAAGAGGATGATCATGCATGTTCACCGGTGGCGGGCCGTGCATTTTACCCCTAGGCCTTCAATGGCATCCTACATGAATTAATACACCTCTTAATACCATCATAATGATGCCACCACTATAGAAACCATAAATATTACACAGAAATGCAGTGTAACAGGGCATTGCATCACAGACAGGTATCTTATGTAGCGAGAATGAATGCTATTACTAAAGCAAGAAACCCAATTAACTCAATTCAACAAGTTGCCGCAACTGCGCAATGCATTCTCTCTAGCTGAGGCATTAATCTGACAAAACGAAACAGAGTCCACCCGATGTTCTTACAGACATTTATTAACTCAAACGTATTTATACCTTACAGATAACATTGGTATAAAACAAATAAGGCGATTACATGTGTTTTAAAGTTGACCTAACAATTTAACAAACTCTTACTGCTTTTCGTCTTCACGAGTCTCCCTGTTGCTCTGCCCGCTCGCTGCTGGAGGAAAATACTAGTTATCACAGCTTTACCGGGAAAGTGAGCAAGTAACATTAAAAAAATTCATACAAGATGATGAAGAAAAGCGTATACATGTGTTTTAACGCACCTCTAGGACTCTCATCTTCATGCTGAGTCTCCCCATCTGGCTGCCTCTACCAGCGGCACTGCGGCCGGAGGAAGAGACCAGTTAACACAGCTCGACTCGGAAACTGATATATTCTTACGGAAACTTAAACCTGGCTTTATGGCAGCAGCTTCGCAAGTACTTCAGTTGGGCCTGCTTCACATGTGACCCATCCAGTTCTGGCTGAAGCATAGGGTTCCATCTGCGGCTTGGCGTCAACTGTCGCCATCGCCTAACGGTGACTCGGGCCTGTGTATCAGCCCTGGCCCGTTGGAAGGACCCCCTCTGGCTGAAGCAGGGTGTGATCTTAGACACGGCGCACAGAAGGAAGGTTGTCACGACAGACACTTCCAACAAGGGTTGGGGAGCGCTGTGCGAAGGCAAACCGACCTTCAGTCATTGGTCCGAAGAAGAGTCGGGTCTGCACATCAACTGCCTAGAGAATGCTAGCAGTGTGCCGTGCCTGTCAATTCTTCCTGCCGGGCATAAGGGGACACCATGTGCTAATACGCTCAGACAGCAGGTCCGTGGTGTCATACATAAATCACCAGGGCAGCCTCGTCTCGAAGCGCCTTTGCATGCTGGCGAACAACCTTCTTGTTTGGGCTCAGACCAATCTGCGCTCACTGAAGGCGATGCATGTGCCGGGCAAAATGAACCAAGGAGCGGACATGTTGTCGAAGAACAACGTCTCCTCAGAAGAATGGACGCTCCACCCACTCGTGGGTTCAGAAAATCTGGGAAGTCTTTGGCAGAGCTCGGGTAGACCTCTTTGCCTACAAAAACAACTCTCATTGCCCAACCTTTTTCACGAAGAGCACGGATGCCCTGGCTCACGAGTGGCCCAGCCTCCTACTCTATGCGTTCCCTCCGATCGCTCTGCTACCGCAGGTACTCAGACGAGTCAGGGAATAACGGCACAAGCTTCTTCTAATAGCCCCCCTCTGGAGGAACCAGCCGTGGGTGTTGGAGTTACTCCAGCTGCTCAAGGCAGCCCCGTGGCCCATTCCCTTGAGACGGGACCTCCTCTCTCAATCGAACGGCACGCTGTGTGGCCGCTCAACGGGAGCCTTTCGACCTCCCAGAGCGTGTCTTAAACACTATGGCAGAAGCTAGAGCCCCATCTACCAGACGCCTCTATGCTCTGAAATGGTCTATTTTCTCGGCTTGGTGTCAAGACCGTGACTTAGGTCCGGTTATCTCTGATGTATCAGTGGTTCTTTTGTTTCTGGATTGGAGATGCTGGATAAACAGCGTTCCTCATCCACCATCATAGTTTACGTGGCAGCCATAGAGGCTTCCCATGCCCCTATTGCTGGCTGATCGGTGGGCAGGAATAGTGCGGTGGTCCAGTTTATACGATGCACCAGGAGGAATTAACCCCCGCGTCCTCGTACAGTTCCACCTTGGGACTTACCAACCGTACTAAGGGCCTTGAATGGCCCCCCAGTTTGAACCATTGCAATCCACGAGCCTCAGATCACTCTAGTTTAAAACTGCCCTGCTGGCATCGGTTAAGCGAGTAGGAGACCTACAGGCCCTTTCCATCAACCCTGCTTGCCTGGAATTCGGGCCTAATGACTCCAAGGTTGTTCTGAAACCAAGGCTGGGTTATGTACCTAAGGTGCTCTCCGCTCCGTTCAGAGCCCAGATCATAGCGCTTTCCGTGCTTTCCCCTTCGATGGATCACCAGGAATTATCCCTGCTCTGCCCTGTCAGGGCCTTGAGGGTATACATTGAGCGTTCTGCCTCATACAGGACATCAGAACAGCTTTTTGTCAGCTTCGGTAACTGCGCTAAAGGTCGCCCTGTTACAGTGCAAAGAATTTCCAGGTGGTTAGTGGATGCTATCACCCTAGCATACTCCTCCTTGGGCTTGCAGTGCCCCATTGGAGTCAGAGCCCATTCCACCAGAGGCATCGCCTCTTCGTGGCCATGGTCCAGCTGGGTGTCCATTTCGGAAATTTGTGAGGTGGCCAACTGGTCCTCGCCGTCCACATTTGTAATGTTTTACAACCTGGACGTCCCTGCCTTACAGGCCAGAATCCTTTCTGCTTAGTTCGCTGTCTCCGGCTAGTTTAGCAGTCTTACGGGTTCGCTTGACCAACATTGTTCAAGTCCCTCCTTCACTTGGACAGTACATATTATATGGATACCAGATATAAACTATAGGGGACGACACCCAGGCCACAAATGACCCTGATGGCTCAGCCTGTGCTTGGTGTATTCTATTGACTCCACTGGGTCTTACTCCCATGTGAGTCTTGGTTTTGAGTCGTTCCCCGTCATAGCACAGCGTGATTGTACTGGTTCCCATACAGCGTCTTATGACGCAGTACAAGCTGAATATCGAAAGGGAACGTACTCGGTTACTATCGTTACTCTGTTACTATCGTAACCTCGGTTCCCTGAGATATGGGAACAAGTACTGCATTCCTGGCCATGCTATGAGCTGCACGCCTCAGTCGCTTCGTTGGAAGAAATCTGAGATGCGGCGGCAAAGCAGTCGCTTATATATCCAGAGGCCCCGTCCATTTTGGCGGGCTGCATAGCCATAGGCTCACTCAGCGCCGCCGCTGAGCCATTGGTTCGATTTTATAGCACTGCACGAACCAATGGACTTACACAGCATATTCGGTAAGAAACCTGAAAAACATTAATAATATTGTGAACAGTGATGGGAATAACTGCGTTATAAATAAACGGCATTACTAACGGCGTTATTTTTTTCAGTAACGAGTAATCAAACGAATTACTGTTTCCCCCGTTACTACGCCGTTACCGTTACTGAAAATAAAATGTGCCGTTACTATATTATATTATTACAATTTAATTTTTCAGTTCATCTGCATGGATGCACAGTGTAGCTGTATTTGACGTACCCTAAACTCTAGTGTGAAGACTCGCCGTCGCTTTCTCTCTCTCTCTTAGCTGTCCATCGTGTTCGATGATGACTCTTGCTCCAGGGATGGGGGTGGGAGGGGGAGGGTTCAGCGATGTTGCCGCTGGTGCCACTTTTCGTGGGCATAGAGTCCGATCCTTGAGCCGCACAATCTTCCGCAGGTGGAGCAAGGGAAACCAGATACCAGGGGGGTACCAGCCGCCCGCTGGTGTCTCTTGATGCGTCTCTTGGATCGTCGGTCTTGGTTGGTTTGGTGTATTTGGGAGACTGCAGTGGCACAGGTGACCTGCCAGGCTGACCTGTCGAGTGCCAGAGATTCGAGCTGCATGAGGGGAATGTTCGCTCGCTTTAGGAGGTCCCTGGTGTAGTCCTTAAAACGACGCTTTTGCCCTCCAGCGGAGCACGTTGCACCCATTAGTTGACTGTAGAGGACTTGGCGGGGCAGGCGGTGTTCAGGCATGCATATGATGTGCCCTAGCCAGTGCAGATGTTTTTTGGCCACTGCAGCTTCCATGCAGATTGATTCAGTGTTGTTGAGGATGACTGTGTGGGGGATTCGATCTTCCCAAGACAAATTAAGGATCTTCTGTAGGCAGCTGATATGAAAGGCCTCTAGGTTGGTGATGTGCCGGCAGTATGGAGTCCATGACTCTGCCCCAAAAAG
This sequence comes from Acrossocheilus fasciatus, assembly GCA_036784905.1. Classification (NCBI taxonomy): domain Eukaryota; kingdom Metazoa; phylum Chordata; class Actinopteri; order Cypriniformes; family Cyprinidae; genus Acrossocheilus; species Acrossocheilus fasciatus. Next base: position 7,322,673 of record CM071939.1, on the reverse strand, counting down.
TAGAGTGGAGAGACATACCGCGTTGTATACAGCGACCTTGTTACTGATCTTCAGGTTACGGTTTTCAAAAACCCTGCTGCGTAGGCGTCCAAAAGAAGATGTAGCTTTATTTATTTGGGTGTGTATTTCTGTGTCAAGGGAGCAGCATGAGGACAAGGTGGAGCCGAGATAGGTGAAGTGGTCTACTGTTTTAAGTGGAACACCATTTATGTGAAAACTGGAGGGAATGGGGGCCGGGGTGGAGAGATGGAACATGACCTCGGTTTTTTGATTGTTAACCTGTAGACCAAAAGATTGGTAAAGACTGGATATTGTGTTAAGGGCGTGCTGCATAGAGTCCGGGCTGTGGGCCAAAACAGCACAGTCATCAGCATACTGAAGCTCACAGATTTGGCGGGTCTTTATTTTTGTGCGGGCCTGGAGTCGACGGATGTTGAAGAGGCTACCGTCAAGTCGGTATTCCACATGGACCCCGTCTTCATGCCCTATGACACGATGGAAGAGACAGGTGATGGCAGAGAGGAAGATGTTAAAGAGCACCGGAGCCAAGACACAGCCTTGCTTCACCCCAACGTTTACTTCGAAAGACTCAGACTGGAGTTCTCCCATAAGTACTCTGGCTTGCATCCCATCATGCAGCTGCTGTAGGATGCTTAGAAACTTGGGTGGGACCCCAAGTTTGGAAAGATTTTTCCAGAGCATCTCACGGTTGATGGTGTCAAAAGCTTTGCTGAGATCGATGAAGGCTACGTAAAGGTCTTTGTGCTGTTCTCGGCTCTTCTCCAGAAGCTGCCTCAAAACAAAAACCATGTCTGTCGTGGATCTGGACTTCCGGAAGCCACACTGAGTTTCTGGAAGGACAGCTTCCGAGATGTACTCGACCAATCTACTGAGCATGATCTTGGCCAGGACTTTCCCTGCGATGGAGAGGAGAGATATCCCGCGGCTGTTACCGCAGACTGCTCTATCTCCTTTCTGCTTGTAGATGACCACGATATTAGCATCCTTCCAGTCCTGTGGGAGGGTCCCATGTTCCCAGATGTTTTGGATCAGGAGGTGCAGACGGCGCGTGAGGATGTATCCTCCATGTTTGAAAACCTCTGCAGGGATTCCGTCGGGTCCAGCGCATTTGTTGTTCTTCAGCCCTGCAATGGCTTGCCGGAGTTCAGAATAAAATGGTGGGGTGTCCAGGTGCATGGTTGGTGGCAGGTCTGGAAGATTATCCAGGATATGTGGGTCAGCGGAGTTGGTGTGGTTGAGGAGACTCTCAAAATGATTTGCCCAACGGGCAAGAATCTTATGGCGGTCCTTGAAGAGTGTGGACCCGTCAGCTGATCGGACTGGGGCAATCGCCCGTTTCCTGGGGCCGTACAATGCTTTTAAAGCATCGTAAAATCCATGAGTGTTATTGCAGTCTGCCAGGTTCTGGATTTCTTGCGCCTTTTGCACCCACCAGGTGTTCTCCATAGTCCGGAGGGCTCGCTGGGTTTCTGCTCGAGCAGCAGTGAAGGAGGTTATAAGGGTGGGAGATCCAGGGCAGGACAGGAGAGCTTTATGGGCTTCATGCTTGACTTTTATAAGTGACTGTATCTCGGCTTAGTTACAGTCGAACCAGTCCTGGTGATGTTTCCTTAACTGGCCTAGCGCCTCTAAGGCTGCGTTATAAATAGCCTGGCGTAAAGCTGGCCAGTCGGCTGATTCTTCCGGGATCTTGTTAAGGTTTTCAGCAAGGTGCCGTCGAAGGTTGTCTTTGGTGGTGTGGTTGTTCAGTGCTGTGCAGTTAAGTTTCTTGTGTGAGGCAGTCCTCGGGCTACGGGGTTGAATGCTCATGAGTAGATTGGATCTGACCATGAGGTGGTCAGTCCAGCACTCAGCTCCTCTCATAACACGGGTGATGAGAACATCCTGTCTATCCTTTTGACGGACAATCACGTAGTCAAGGAGATGCCAATGTTTTGAGCGTGGGTGCTGCCAGGTGGTCTTGAATCTGTTCTTCATCTGGAAGATGGTGTTAGTAATGACCAGCTGATGCTCTGCACAGAGGGAGAGGAGTCTGAGCCCGTTATGGTTCATTTTCCCCACACCATGCTGGCCGATGACTTTACTCCATACCAGGTGCTCCGTACCCACTCTAGCATTGAAATCGCCCATGAGTATAAGCCTGTCCGTAACCGGGGTTTTCTGTAGGATGGCATCAAGAGCTCTATAGAAATCATCTTTGATGTTGTGCTCGGCATCAAGAGTTGGAGCGTATGCACTGATGAGGGTGGCGAAGCGTTTCTTTGCCAAAGGAATGCGCCATACCATCAGTCTTTCATTGATGCCGATAGGGGATTCCGGAATGCATTGCAGCAGTTTAGACTTCACAGCAAAGCCAACTCCATGGCTACGACGAGTGCCTTCGGGGACCCCCTTCCAGAAGAAGGTGTACCCAGCACCAACCTCTGTCAAGGAGTCCTCTGTAGTCTGGTCTCGCTGATGTTATATATATGTCGATGTTATATCTTGCGAGCTCCAGGGCCACCAGTGCTGTCCTGCGGTGGGGCCTGTCAGGAGTTTCGGCTCGGTCCAACAGTGTGCGAACATTCCATGAGGCAATGCTTAGCTTCTTTTTCACTTTAATTTTTCGACCGCGAGGGGAGGGATGCTCCGACGGTTGCGGCTTACCGTCCGGAGTATGAGGAGCAGACAATTTTTGGACCACCTTTTCCAGGTCCTTCCCCATCACAGGGGTGAGCAGTGTGGGGCTGCTCAGTCGCAGTGGAAGCTGCCGAAAAGATGCGCTGCTCCAGCCCGCAATCCTAACGACCATCACTCCATTGCCGCCTGTGTGCATGGTTTGGCTAGACACTCCCAGCCACATCCTTGGCCTGTGCCCACCACCATTCCACATCGCCACAGGACTTTTTTTTTTTTTTTTTTTTCTTTGGGGAGGGGGAGGAAGGGAGAGGAGGGGGGCAAGAAGCTTGCGCATAGGTAAAGATTAGGGTGGGAGTGTGGGTGCGCAGTCCTCACACCCACCGTCTTCACTCCTACCAGATAGACCTCTAGTGGCATGAGAGAACCCATGACGACCTTCGTCTGGCAGGAAGTTGCAGGGGGCTGCCGGTGGTCCGGTCAATTGGACTCCGCCTATGCCTGCCCCCAGGTGCAGGTTTGTCTTCAGGGTTTGCTCCCCTAGCCACTGTACCCTCCCGAGTTGACCCACGTGGCAGTGGGGTTGCCTTCTTCCGCCTTCCCAGCCGTTGTGATGGTTCACACACCACCATCTTCCGCCTGCGCCGCCATTGGGGTCTTCACTATTTACCCATAGCTGGGGCTATTTACCCATAGCTGGGACAGTGGTTGACGGGCATCAGGGCGTTTCCACCCGATGGGGCTGCATGCCACGTCTCTGGGGCCCACTGCTGCTCCGAGATCCCGTACAACTTAGCCTGGAACCGCAAGGGACCAGTTACCATGTGTGCCACGGGGAGGCGTGTACGAGATCTTGGCAGTGGAGAGGCTATGTACCAGCTGAGGAGACTTACACACTCGGCTCCTCTTTTCGCCCCTGAAGAACAAAGGGCTATCCGGTGGCAGCAGCTGAAAGCAGAAAGTGACAAGCAGGAGCAGCATACATGCTGCTAACTACAAGCACTACTACTCCAACACTGCTACACTGACGCATCACACGCCCTGCGTAAAAAACGCACACACACAATACCCTAAACTCTAGTGTGAAGACTCGCCGTCGCTTTCTCACATACACGCACGCAAACAAAGATACAGAGCAAGAGACGCGCTACATGTAAACAATATTCTTTGTTGTATTTTCCTGTCAAAATAACGGAGTTCCTTTGGAATTCTTCAGTTTTTAAGAACTGCCGGTTTCTCTGGTAGTGGGCGGAACTAATGCGCAAACGACAATCTCATTGGCTGGTGCTCACCTATTATCATCACTGTTTTGATTTCAGCAAATCAGTTCGAGCGAACGCAGACAACGTGATTTAATATTCATGAACCCAGCAGCTCATTAATCCTTAGTGCGTTTTATATTGATGACAAATATGCATTCATACTTGGTTCTTATTACTAAAGTTCTATCATCATATACTATTAAATTATCATAATATTATATTATAATGCTTGACTGACTGATACTAAGTGTCAGTAGATAAATAGTGTAGATTAATGTACAATGTTTTATAATAATAATTTATTCTTTTTAGTGTCCATTTCATTAATTTAACATACTTAATATTGGGGGCATCCAAAGTTATTTGACATTTTAACATTTTTTTAAAAAGTAACGCAATAGTTACTTTCCCTGGTAATTAGTTACTTTATAATGATGTAACTCAGTTACTAATTGTGAGAAGTAACTAGTAACTATAACTAATTACTTTTTTAAAGTAACGTGCCCAACACTGATTGTGAAAACAAAAATGATTTACAGTGATGCTGTTAGCTAGCTTTGACTAGTACGTTCAGATACAACTATTTGAAAATCTGGAATCTAAATATTGAGAAAATCACCTTTAAAGTTGTCCAAATGAAGTTCTAAGCAATGCATATTACTAATCAAAAATAACATTTTGATATATTCACGGTAGGAAATTTACAAAATATCTTCATGGAACATGATGTTTTCTTAATATCCTTAATATATGAGTTTTGCCATAAAAGAAAAATTTATCATTTTGACCCATGCAGTGTATTTTTGGTTTTTGCTACGAATGTACCCTAGTGACTTAAGACTGGTTTTGTGGTCCAGGGTCAGAAATGTCATTTTAAATCTAATGTGTTTTCATTTGCAAAAAGTTCTACATGTTGAATAGATGTCTTTCCCACAGGAATGGAGTTGTTCGAGGAGGCCCTGCGGCGCTGGGAACAGGCGCTAACGTTCCACAGCAGGCAAGCGGAAGATGATGAAAACTGTGCGTCCGTGAAGCTGGGAGCTGGAGATGCCATTGCAGAAGAAAGCATGGAGGTATTACTCGCCAACCACTGTAGTTCTCAGTAGGGATGGGTGATATCTACCTCATTTTGCAACTCTGAAATATGGTATTTTCAGTGAATGTGCAAGACTTCTGATTCATTAGTTGCTATAGATAAAAAACTGGAAGAATAGCAAAGTCCAGTAAATGGTACAACTATTTACCCTACAAACCAATGTATTCATGATTAAGATGATGAATTAAAATAATATAACTAGGGCTGTCAAGTGATTCAAAAGTTTAATCTAATTAAATATATGATGTGTCCAAGAATGAAATTAATCGCAAATAAATCACATAAATTTTGGCTGAGAAATTGTGCCCCAAAAGATCATTTAAAGTTTAAAATTCAGCATTGTGTAAATAATGATAAAAAAATGTTTTTTTTTGTTTTTGTTTTAAATGAACATTGAAATATGAAAAAAAAACAAAAAAAAACTGATGCTCTAAATATAAAACTAAACCGCCAGTAGGTGGAGGCATGTCACTGTCTTAATGATTGAGTCATTTCCAGGTGATTCATTCAGAAATGAAACTGTCTTTACATTGGGTCACGGAATCATTTGCTCTCTCGACTCAATAAAAAAACATGGATTCATTCAGTAACAAAACATGCTGTGACACAACAGTTTTGCTGTTGCTTTGGAGCTTTTTTGTTGTTGTTGTTGGCGAAAGTGAGCAAAACAGAGGATGTTGTGTCTAAAATTTAATACAGTATGAACTCCTTGTTTATTGAACTGTTGTAAAAAAATCAATCACAATCATGCAGATATATGGGGAAAAACAGCTCTCTTGCTTGTGATATTGATAAACCAAAGATATAAATAGAATGCAAAAACCCATACGGAGCATTTTTTGCCCTCATCATATTTTTATTGGTTGATATTGGATATTTAATTGTTCATGCTCATTTTTCTTAGTTTTACATTTTGGGTACATTTCCCATTAGTGTTGGGCAATATGCTTAATTTTCATATCGTCCTATCGTCAGCCTGTGAGATCGCCGATACATGATATTATCATGCTAATTTATTTAATTATTTATTTACTTGGGTTCATTGCCGGAAAGTGAACCAACTCCAGCGTAAGGCTAAGAGAAGCCTAATGTTTCTAATATGACTGAATTTGTATTTAACATAACAAATTATTAGAAACATCGTAAGTTACTAATTATAATGCTTGCATTTCATCAGTTATTCAAAAAGCAGTTACAGAAAACAAGCAAAGAACATTACATTACCAAAAAACGTCACAAGCTCGGCCTAGCGCGAGTTTATGCACTTTAAAAACACTCCCGTTATAATCAGTGAATCTACACTGTATGATGAATAAATCTCTTATACATGTAGATCGCACATACATCTGCACTTTGTTGTTTATGATGAATGATCTCGCGAGTCAGAATTCAGTCAGCGCGCGCTGAACAACGGAACTCCGCTGTTCCAGTGATGTCTCATCTGGCCTGATTGGCCATTGCATTCATAAACTCAGCATAATCGTGTGATTGGTTATAATAATGCACAACACTGTAAAAATGCAGAAAAAGAAATATAATGCAACAAATAAGCCCTAATATTAATTGTATTACTAGTCTGATAATAATAATAATAATAATCGTCTTGCTATCGTCAAAGGCATCATCCACAGGCGATATCTGACTATCAATACACGATATAATCGTTTATCGGCACAACCCTATTTCCCACTAATGCTCTCTTAAAATTGTATATTTTTAAAAACATATTTTAATGATACTGTTTAGTGTAAACAGAATGTTTCCTAAGCTGAGTCTCCATGCTCATAAAATGTAGTATTCTTATTTTTACTATTTGTTAGGACATCATCAGTGTAGAATTCATTCGGAAGCTGGAGTCCCTGCTACAGAGAGCCTACCGGCTCCAGGAGGAGTTTGAGGGAGCACTGGTATTGACAGACTCTTCAACACATCCTAGTAACGGTGAGCGTTAAACTAAACAACTTATGTAACATTAATTACTGGGCCTGGCTCTGTGAACTATAACTGTTTTCTAAAAATTGACTTTTTAATTGATGTGTAACAGGTTGATGCATGCATAAATAATGCAACTTGTTGTTTTATTATTTGAACCATATCTTCTAATGGATTCATATATCTCAATGTCAAAATAATTCTAATATAAAAACCAAACTATTTCTATTTAAACTTTGTAGGCTGATTTTATACCTGCCAAAAATGAATTACAAAAAAAAAAAAAAAAAAACAGATAAGAGACTGAAGTGTCCCAAAGGTTTCTTATAACAAATAGCACATACAACAGCAACTGTCTGATTGTGGCACTAAATTAGCCATCTATATCTAGCCATCAGTGTGCGTGAAGCAAATTTCATTGTCAGCATACTACACATGTACTGTACGTGCACAACCAAATTTTTCTAACCGCATTTACTATGTTCAATCAACTGGCAAATGCACCTTAACCTTTTGGCAACACTGGGCTGGTCCATTGTTTCCCAGTCTAAAAATAAACAAATGAAATGGAACAACAGATAACTGGCGACCACAACAACATTAGAATGCCTGCTTGGGTAAGGGGGAAAAAAAAAAACTGTAAGTGCACTGAATAAACTGAGCAAAAACCTACTGCATTCCCAGTCCTTTTTTTTTTTTTTTGGATGTGGAATTGAACATGTTTGTATATTCAAGCAATGAAAAGTTGATTTTTTTTTTCAATAAATATTCACCTTTCAGTTTCAGTCTCAAAATATTCCGTTTTTGCTAAATACCTTTATTTTCGTACTTTTTACACTTCTGTATTATTGTAAAGGTAACATTTGGTCTATTATATATTTGCTTTATACCTTGTTTCTTGTCTACAGCATTTGCATGCGTACGAATGGAAGTCAGTTGAAAGAAAAAGTGTAGAGCAGTGAGCAGTTGTACGTGTCTATCAAAAGGTGAACATTGTCCATGGTGATTATGTTTGCTCGTAATTAGGGATGCAACGATACCATTTTTTCAGATCCGATCCAATCTAGAAAATTCTGAGTATCGGCCAATTCCGTTCTGATACCAGCACGGCTTTTTATTTTTTTTATGAATGTAGAATTTCTATACTTCTGTGTCACTCTTTTGTGTGTTAAACACAATCTATTAGACAACTTAATTTTAATGAAAAAATATAAAGGGGCTGTGTAAAATGTTTGGTCATGAGTTTTGTAATATAAATCCGATGGCTCAAACCACTTCAGGAGGTGGTCTGGGCCGCATTCCAGACGAAACTGGACATGTGTAAATGCACCTGGTTGTTGAAACCACATATGTAAATTGTATACTCCTCCCAAAATGTAAAAAATAATAAACGTGTGAGACCGTGTTACAGTGTATGGCATTAATGTCAGATATGACTGCGCTAATGCAACACGCATTGCCGCAGACGAGTAGCTGAGTATCTCTTCAACAAGCTTTTGATTTCGTTGACGTGAACTTTGACTTGAAGATGGGATTTATATCTGATTTGCGACTATGTGGCCAAGTATAAATGGAAACGTTTTAACAAATCAGATTGATATCCGATCAGCAACAACGCACATGAAATGACCAGGTGTAAACAGGCCCATTCATAATATATGACAAAAATACTATTGTAAACAATGTTGGTGGATAATTTAGCACCAAAAGTTATTCTAGAAGAATCATGAGTGCAGAATTTGATCAAATCTAAACATTTAGTGAAATAACATTATTTAGTGGGGAACAAATAAAAGTGAATATGTGAAGGACTAAATCTGGTAAAATGATACACATTGCTCATTGTATTGTTGTAAAATACATTAATGAAAGCAAGCAAATATATTTATTTATAAATATAAACTACAAAATTAAAAAAAAAAACATTTATTTTATTTATACATATGATGGAGGAGTCCTATCTATCATATGTTGCTGCCTCCTCCATTACTGTGCTATACATTAGATAATTAATAGCCTTGATAGGACAGATCAAGAAACGCTATAAATAATCTTTCATTGCGCAAAAGCATTAGAATATAAAAAGCTCCAATACAGAGTGGCACAAAGCACTTATGCACTTCCCGTGCGCAGAATGATGGGCTTTAAGCAACTTGGAGTCACAACGCGTAGCTCCGGATAGAGAAGTTCAGAGCACAAAGGAAAGAAATATTAATGCGTAGCTTATTAAATCTGTGCGATAGTTTGAGCCTTTTCTTTTAACAGTTTTAAATTTTAGTTATTGTGTGCTCTTGGAGAGAGTTTCATCGCCTTGTCTGTCGTAACCGAACGTGACACAGTTTGAATGCTGAACGGAGGATGACAGACAGATGCAGTGGAGAGAAGAGTTTACATGAACTTGAGTTTAACAACTTAAATATTAATCTGTACCTCACATCAAAATATGGAACGGCTTCAGAACACTTGGACTTTGACTTTATGGAGCTTTATAATGTTTTTGTGATTTCGTGTGGCTTAAAAATAACACAGAATAGTATACGCACAATATCGGATTCGGATCGGTCTCGTCTGACCGATACCCGATCCGCAGAAAAAGCCAGTATCGGAGCCGATACCGATACTAAATATCGGATCGATGCATCCCTATTCATAATGATCGTGATTGGCTGCTTATTAGATGGCTTCTATCACTGTGCAATATGTGACAGAAAATCATGAAGAAGTTAAGAAAAGTGGGGCCAGATTTCAGCAACAGTATTTGATAATTGTGACCATTATGATAACTTGGCTGCAGGTATAAACGGACTGTGGCCAGTTACTTGGTTTTCTTTGTGAAAAGTTAAAACCTGTGACTTTCTTTCTGCTGTGGAACACTAGATGTTTTGAAGAATGTTTCATCCCATATAGTAAACATCAGTGCAATCCAAAACAACACCAGATCCACTGACTTTCATTATATAAACAAAAAAAAGTCAGTCACATAAGTTTGGAACAACATGAGGGTGAATAAAATGACAAAAAAATGTCCTTTTTGAGTGAACTTTGCTTTTTAAGTTCTTCAGACACAGTGGCTGTGCAACTTTGTATGTTCTGCTTCATGCAACTGCGCCTGCTGCGTATTACTAAGGCTCAGCTCATGTTCTGTATCTAAATAAAGAAGCTGGTCATGCTCCAAAGTTCTTTCCTTACAGCTGTTTACAGGTCTACCTCTTACCCACTCCCTGTAGCACATGGCACAACACACTCGATTCACACCCTTCCACATGCAAACCCTATAAACACATTTGTCCTTCAATACAGTTGAATCGGTTTATGCGGTCTGCTGTTTTGGAATTAGACCAGTTCGCTCAACCATGTGAGATAAGAGCACTTCAATCTAATCTTCCCTCATTTCCTGTGGCAGATAAGGACATGGATCTCTCCGTGCGGGAGGACTTGGAGGACACCTGTCTGAGAGATTCAATCAGCATCGCCTCAACAGATTCCTTTGTCTCTGCCGCAGAGGTGAGAGGGAAGTCTTTGTGCCAGTCAGCTTGTGTGGCATGTGCTGGACACTTTGAACCTTACTAACAGGTTGCTGTACATCAGTTACATTTCACAGACCTTCGTTCCTTATGGGATTCAACATAAATATGTTTTATTTTGGGCTATTCAGCACTCACTGTTGCTAGCACAGGCTTTCACACTTGGTTCGCTTGCCTGGTCCGGACCCGAGTTCGATTGCTCCCCTCTCCCCCTGCTGGTCTGTGTTCATATTATTTTATTTGGGTCCGAACCGCAGTTCGTTTGCGTCATCAAGCCAGCAGCTGTTTACCCCATTGCTTAGTAACGACAGAACAGGAGGAGGCAGAAAAATGCATAGTTGCTCTCTTCATTTTTATATATTTATGTTTTTGAACCATTGGTTTTGTTTCCAAAGCTTCAGTACATAACGGCACTTATGTATGCACTTACGATTGTACTGGAAATGCTTTAAAGAATGCTAAAGGCGAACAGAAATGAGACATACAACTCACTTCTTGCAGCGCATCAGTCACACTCGTCAGGAAAGTGAGTGAAACCAAAGACTATAGAATACCCAAGACGTGTCACTCGTATAGTTTTGAATAGGGGAAAATGCAACGCTCAATATGGCCGCTCAACCGCAGGAAGCCCCGCCTTCTGAATGAAAGAGCCAATCGCTAATTGGTAAAGTTAGCGCATCACTGCAACTGCCGTTAGAAATCCCGGTTGCTATAGAAACTGGACTGCGCATGTGCACTGGCTGATCTAGCCTGAAAAATTAGCTTTTTATAATGCTATTTGAGCAAAAGAAACAACATTTATGATACAGTTTTTTTTGTCAGATTTCTTTGGTGATTTCAAATATGAAATTTAATCGTAAGCTTAGTGAACAGTTTTGGAGAATTTGATGTTTCCCCATTCAAAGAGATAGGAGCTGCACTTGCATGCCTGAGAGGCATTTCAAAGATGGCCGCCGAGTGACATGACTTGTCTTAAAGAGACTTTGGTGAAACACATTTTTATCAAATTCCACGTCATTAATAACAGTTCACTTCTGCCATTTTGGTACGATTGTGTTCACATCAGCAGCGAACCGTACCCCAGACCACCCTTTTTAAGCAGACTTGGGTACGGCTCGCGGGTGCGCACCCAAGTTCGGAAGACATCGTTCACATCATCCAAACGAACCGAACTCTGACGTCAATCGAACCCGGGTGCGCACCAAAAGTGCTAGTGTGAAAGCAGCCTCAATCACATTTGCCTCCCATCATGTGTAGTCTACAATAATAAAAAGCACCATGGTATTGGACATGTATTATGGTTTTCTTAATTTATCATGCTAAATACAGCTATCAAGTAATCCTTGATTTTACCATCTTTACCATGGTACTGTGAGAGTACTTTAAGGGTAATAATCCTATGTAATTTCAATCTGTCCCCAGTTTCATTATTTAATCACTTTGTGAGACACCGTTATCTGTGGACACACAGGCGCCAAAATCTTTAAGAATTAAATCAAAAGTCTTAAATCTTGTGATTTGATTCAGTTATCTGAGCACAGAGAGATGAGGAGTGCCCATGCGCTGGGGTCACTGTGTCATCACCCCTTCTATGAGGACGCCCTGCAGATGGCTGAAGAAGGAAAGATCTCCTGTCGAGTGCTACGGTGAGTCGAGTATGTCAGGTATAGGGCACCACAGAGTACCCGATTGGCCAATCAGAATCTAGTTTTCCATATAGTTGTATAATAAATAAATGTATTCATAATAATCACAGGGTGTGTCTCAAACAGCTCCCTAGCTCATGAATCAGTATATCGTGTACACGAATTCAGTCAATTGTAAGTTCCTTGGCTCACTGCACTTTGGGACAATGAATACTCATTTCCGGTGACATGATTATGTTCAATGTCAACAGACAACGCTGGAATTAATAAACAACAGACAGGACCGATCTCTTTTTGATATTATTTTTTGAATTTTAAACTCATTGTTCTGTTGCATGTTATTACATCATTTCAGCCGAATATTAATTATAAATGTTAACTAGATGTGTTCATTACCTGTCTAGCGATGTGTGATTGTTGAAATATACACAAAAAAATTGTTTTTTTGTCTTTTTAAATATTCTATCGTGTGTCATTATATTTATCGAGTTGGCTCGTGTGGTTTGTTTTGCGCTTCAGAAATGTGATGTAATTTCCGGTAAGGGAGCATAGTGAGCACCAATTCTCCCTAGTTTTTGCAGTGCATTGTGGGATTTTTCAGGGAGCGAATGTTCCAATGCACTGGAAGGAATTTACGATTGAGTCAGCCCTTAAAATGGCCGACTCCCTGATCAGTGCCCTGACTACTGAACTAGAGAGGCGCACCCACAGTAATCAGTTCTTCAATTCATATAGTTTATTAAACTAATTATAGATAGTATTGTCGACTTCAATCATGTTGATAGGTGTGTGTTCATTGGATATTTGAATGTGGCTTATTCAAACTGATTTGAAAGTATGAACATTTGTTTGTTTGCATACATTTCTGAAAATATTGTGCAGAGATGAGCTGATATGTTTTATGTAGACTGTTGTTCACTGGCCTTTTTTTTTTAAAACAGAACTGAAATGCTTGAATGTCTTGGAGACACTGACTTCCTGGCAAAGCTGCACTGTATACGGCAGGCATGTCAGGTAAAGGATTTCTTTCTCGTGTCCTGAAAGTAACACGCTTTTTTCTGAGTTTAGTGGGTTTAAGACCACTGATTGCTATGTAATTGTACTGTTACTATGTTATTATACTGGCCTGGTTTTAATATTACTTTGAAGCATTTTGTTTTGTATATACCTGTATAGAGGTCGACCGATTCATCGGTTTTGCCGATATATCGGCACCGATAGTTGATTGCGGGTGTGTCTCACTCGTCCTTAAAAGTGAAGCTGCGGGCTGTATGATCGCCCCCTGGTGGCTGGCTGCAGTACAGGTCATAAACCCCGCCCTCTCCATGTAAACGAATGGGACTCCAGTCAAAATAAAAAAAATAATTACACTTTCAATACAATTTTCCGAAATATGGTTTTGGTCATTTGAGGTAATTGTTATCACGCTGATATATGTTCAATTGTTCGTTTTTGTAATACGTTTGATTTTAGCTAGTAATTTGATGTTATAAAAACGGGGCGTGTCATTATGGTTGATTGGGTCTGCGGGAGTTTGGGCGGGAGTTTGATTCCGTGGCTCCACCTCACGACTCTACTGCGCAGACTCTGGCTCCAAACGAATCTCTACTGCGCAGACTCGGGCTCCAAATGACGTCATTTACTCAAGATGGCAGCGGCCATACTGAGATGTATTCGCTTCACTTTTCTATAGTGGATGGAAGCGGAGATGCGTCGTCCATCTTTTTTACAGTCTATGGTTGATTGCCACAACTATCGGTTATCGGCAAAAATCCATGCCGATAGTATTCCGGTTTGCAACCGTTGCTGGAGTGGCTGAGAAGGGTCCAATACAAGAAATTATACAGGACTGGAATTTTACAGTACAAGAGCGGCCTCTAGAGGCGGAAATCACTGACAGCACGTGTTGTTTATTTTGACACGTGACACTGCGTGCTGCACAGAGCGGGAAACTCCAGACGCGCATTTAAATACAGCCGACAGAAAAGCCTGCCGCGGAACAGAGCGCCATTCACATAGTTTTTTATTAAATTACATTATATTTGTCCCAAATCGTTGTGAATGTTCATAATGACTTCACTCTATGCAATAAATGATTTATTGTGCATTTTTCAGCAAAACGTTTTTCTTTCTGTGGCTCTTATAAAGTCTGTATGCTTCATATATTACAGATCGCGCGTTCTCTTTCCGCTTGCTCTGTTTTTTTTTTTAAACACCGAACTTCAAACTCATTTATGCCACATTGTTCATTCTTAAAGCATTCTTGTCCGTTTGGTTATTAAATAAATTGTTTTAGACCGCCACTGGATTTGAACACAAAGCGTCTGGTGTGTGTGATACCTCTGAGTTCTCCTAGACGCAGCGCTGCGCTTTAGTGTGTGACTAAATTTTTTTTTTTTCTTGATTAGATAATTATCAAGTGTTAAAAAATAAAGTGTGAGTACACATACAATATCCATATGTATGTAATTTGAATGCTATGGCCTTGTGTAGGTATTTAAAGATGGCCATCTTTAAGCATGACTGTTGAAATTAAATGGTAACACTTAAAAATAAGAGTCCGTTCGTAGCATTAATGAAAACTGTAGAAGTATGGTTCCTTGTTAGAGTGTTTTCATTTCAACATTCACTATTAGCTACATTTTTAAATTTTAAAGTTTCTTCTTTTAACATTAGCAAACTATGAAATAACTTTAATGATCAATATAGTAAATAATATTAATATTTGTATTCATTTACAAAGTATGGTCCAGTACTGTTGCTGCTTTTTTTTTAAAATAGTAAAGCACTAACTCTCTTTCAGTATCCATTTTGAAAACTATCGGTTGATTAATCGGTATCGGCCAGTGTGGTCCAGCCTAGCTATCGGTATCGGTAAAATCCACTATCGGTTGACCTCTATACCTGTACCAGTAGTTGTTATTGTGATGTTGCAATGTTTAAAATATATTTTGGTTTTGATTAAGGTGGGGGGTGGTTATTGCATTTGTTTCAAGTTGTCAAGTTAAATTGACAGTTCATGTTAATGGACTAGCATCGGGCAGATTAAGTTGCAGTCTGTGGTCCTGTCCCAAATGGCACCATAAGCCCTCACGGTCCTCCTCAGGGTTGCCAGGTCTGCGTAACAAAACCAGCCCAATTGGTTCTCAAAAGTACACTGCAACAGCATAAAAGTAGCCCAGTTCCGTGGAAAAACTTGCCAACACTGGTCTTGTTCCAAGTCCAGTCCACGTTTTGGTTACGTAATGCCACTTTGACTGTTGGGTTGAAGTCTGCTGTGGAGCTCACCTCAGTGCTCGCTCTGCAGAACTGCACATCATGGGTGAAAGTATAATGTGGGCACACATGAACACCTAAAATGACAAATAGGACATACTACGGTCTTTTGAACTTCAAGGACATGTGCATGTGGTGTCCATTGTTAAGACTGCAAGCGTACATGAAGTGTGTCATTTGGAGTGGGGCCTGTGTGGGAAAACTTTTAAAACTATATTGTATTTTAATTCAGGTCATTTTATGTGAAAGAGCAACTAGAGCATTTCTGGCTGACACAGGAAAGAGGATATTGTCTTCAATAATTGTTAAAGCAAGGAAGGTAAGTGTCCTATCTTTCTTTCATGTGGTCCCATATGAACAGTCCCCATCCCAACTGACATATCGTGTGGTTTGCAGAGCCCAAAGAGATTTGAGGAGGTGTTTGAAGAAATGATCTGCTTTCTGGAGCAAACGGACCATTGGGAGAACACCGAAATGGAGCTTTCTGCAAGAGGGGTGAGACATGTCTTGTTATACAGATACAAGACCTGTCATGGATATTAAACAGTTTTCAAATTTTAAACACAGCTAATTTTGTTTAAAGTTTTACCTTTTTTACTCTTTAGGTTAAACATCTGAACTTCTATGACATTGTTCTTGACTTCATCCTTATGGACTCATTTGAGGATCTTGAGAATCCACCTATCTCTATTCAAAATGTGGTCAACAATCGTTGGCTCAACAACTCTTTCAAAGAAACGGTGCGTACAGAATCTCTGGCATTAGATCTAATTTCATCAAAATTACAATTCTGTTACACATTAATAATTAATAAAACTGTATTTTACCATCATAGGCCGTTGCATCAAGTTGTTGGTCTGTTCTGAAGCAGAAGAGGCAACATATGAAGGTATTGTTGGAAATGGAAATGTTTTGATTGTTGTACCAGAGTAAAGCAGTTTAATCTCTGCAGACAGCCAGACTTGAAAGATTTGAAGAAAAGAGAATATTTTGTGTTAATATTTAACTTTGTGTGTACAGGTTCAAGATGGATTCATTGCGCATTTCTATGCAGTGTGTGAACACATAAGTCCTGTCTTGGCCTGGGGGTTTCTAGGCCCTAAAAGTTCCCTGCATGATTTCTGCTGCTTCTTCAAGGTAAGCTATAATTTGATGACCTCTGCCTCTCTTGAAGCATGTAAGCTTCAGATGGCATGCCTACAGATACTGACTGTCACATGCATATGTGCTATGACTAGTAAAGAGGACGAGATGATTGGTTCATGGGCGTTCAAGTGTTGCAGTCTGAACTGAGACAGCTACAGCGCCCTGCCACCACATTTAAAAGCTTTACTACTTATGATAAAACTAACAATTAGTAAGCTGAGAATTTACCTCTGCAGGACAGTGGCCTTCTATGGCCAGATTTGAAGAGCCCCTGTAATAGAGTGTGTCAAATATTATAAACTAAATTGGGAAGGACTGGTGAAAATCACCATATCCAGTTTGTTTGGCTGGCCTTCTACCGCACTGCACACTTCCATACAAAAACTTGTTGATGGATTTGCCAAGTGTATTGGCATTAAGTCTTTGAACTGTGCAATTGTTTTGTTGGAAGAAAAACATGCAATTATGAAACTTTTGTGAGTTTAACACTGGATAACAGATGATCAGGCAAATAATGGAAAAAAGATCCTCGTAGGTCTGATCAATTGACCTACTGTTGCTCACTAGCTGCTTCTGTTGTCTAGTTAGGGTTTAAGCTGAACTCTGTAGGGTTGGATACCCTTGGTCCAGAGCAGGGGTATCCAAACCTGTTCCTGCATGGAGGCCACTCTCCTGCAGAGTTTAGCTCCTGGATTAATCAAGGTCTTCAGACTCAATAGAAACTTCCAGGCAAGTGTGCTGGAGCTGGTTAGAGCTAAGCTCTGTAGGAAGGTTTGGGCACCCCTGGTCCAAAGGGAGGGGGGGAGTGATATTGTGAAATATTACTGCAATTTCCAATTAGTTTCCTGTTTTAATACCTATACTTTAAAATAAGCTATCATTTATTCCTGTAAAGCAAAGCTGAATTTTCAGCATCATTAACTCTAGTCTTCAGTGTCACATGATCCTTCAAAAATGATGATTTACAACAGTGAAACTGTTGTGCTGCTTAATAAATATTATATATATATATATTTTTTTTTTATGGAACCTGTGATACTTTCTTTGATTAATAAAAACTAAAAGAGAACAGCATTTATTCAAAATAGAATTTTTTATTTACCAAGTCTTTACTATCAATTTTATCCATGTAACACATCCTTGAATAAAATTATTAATTTCTTTAAAAAATAAATTAAATAAATAAATTGACCCCAAACTTTTGAATAGTATATTGTAACACAAAATTTCTAATTTGAATAAACATTGTTCTTTTTAACTTTTTATAAAAAATATCATAGATCCCAAAAATATTAAGCAGTACAACTGTTTCCAACACTGATTATAAATCAGCATAATAGAATGGTTTCTAAAGGATCATGTGACACTGAAGACAGGAGTAATGATGCTGAAAGATCAGCTTTGATCACAGAAATCAATTACACTTTAAATTGCAATATTTCACAATAATATTTTGTGAAATAATATTCTGTATTTTTAATCAAATAGATTGCCTTGAGCATAAGAAACTTAAAAAAAAAAAAAAACAGCAGTGTATGATACTGTAAAAAAATAATAAAAAAAAATAAAAAAAAAATACAAGTTTTCCCAGGTAACCTAAAATGTACATCATTTAGTTATATCAAGGGTCAAATCAAATATAAATAGCACAGTACAATTAAAAGTTACACACTTTTTTGTGCGTGCGCGCACGCTGTACAGGGTATAAAGAATGTTTTTTGCTCAGGTGGCCAAAATGTCCACCCAATAGAGAGAAGTTTTGCTCAGCAAGAAAAAAAAAATTAGAGGGAACATTGCTCCCAAGGTATAATCTTCACCAAATGCCTTCTATATCAGCTTTGTTTAATGTACTCAGACATTCAGGAACAAAATTGTTTCTTTTGTCCACAGGAACAGGTGCTGTTCTTCATGAAGGACATTTTTGATCTGGATAAAGTGCGTTACTCTAGTCTGGACACGCTGGCTGAGGACATCTTGCACCTGCTTCACAGACGTTCTGAACTGCTTCTTGCCTATCTGGGCATCGACATGATCAGTCACCTAAAAGGCTGTAGTGGCACACCTTTGCACCTGCTACCCAGTGCTTTGCTGGAAGCACAGGTTCAGTGAGCTACATCTGTCTGTCTCATCCTCTACATTTTCATGGATGTTTAACTCGATGCCTACAGCTGCTAAGTTGACTGCACATCATGACTCTTGTCTTCCAAGTCTTTATTAGTGCCATGTTAATGCAGTATAAAGTTTGTGTAGTAATTAAAATAAAGGGGGCACGAAGGGACAGAGATGTATTTTATATGCCTTTCATGTGGTGTTCCAGTAGCTTTAATTTTTTACTTTTAATGAATTATTTGCACAACAAATGATTTGAGTTTTTGAGTCCTTGATGTTTTGAGACTTCAAAGATTTCTCACTGTTGTATTTTCACAGTTCTGAAAAAAGGATGAGATCAAGTCATGTCTTCATGTAGGTCACTTAAGAGTGTCCAAACTTTTTATGGGAATTAATGTTCAACACTGGCCATGAATTCAGTTTAGACTTCCCTACTCTTAATGATGCCCTAAGAGTTTAAGTCATTACATGATCTATTACAGATAATACATGTATTGTGACTTGAAGCTCAAACATTTGATTAGTTCTGTAATATGTGGAGTATTTTC
Organism: Acrossocheilus fasciatus; assembly: GCA_036784905.1. Lineage (NCBI taxonomy): Eukaryota > Metazoa > Chordata > Actinopteri > Cypriniformes > Cyprinidae > Acrossocheilus > Acrossocheilus fasciatus. The sequence goes on along the minus strand of CM071939.1, from coordinate 7,303,497 downwards.
TTGTATTATGTTAAGCCAGTATATAAGTAATTAGTTGAACACTGAAATCACTAAATAAAAACCTCAAAACCAATTCTAGTGATTACAATTTTATTGATGACAATGGCAACAATCTTTAACATTTCAGACCAACAATTCTCAGCAAAAATCAAAAGTACATTCAACAACTTTAACAGTTCATGATAGTTTTACCTCAAAGGCATGCTCCAAATTTCTCAGATAGCCTCCGATTTTCTCTTCGTTTTTAGACCCCCACGAATTCTGTTGTGAACAATTTGCTCAAAAGGAAACATCTTGCATGCATACAAAACGATATGCAGCAATGGATAAAGACTAGGTTTAAAGAAACTGTTTAACTAACAAACAAAACCAGCCTGGCAAATGTCTACTAAGAAAAAAAAAAGTTCCTGGTCATGGTCCACCTGTACAGCATTGATGCACATAAAATCCCTACACTTATCAACAAAAGGCAAAGAATGTACTCAAAACATTTCATAGAACCATTAGTCAACCAATAATACAGAGACATATGGCTACATTTCTATAATCAAAACTAACTGGCATCACCCTAACAGTAACATTGACTTTGCAATGACAGATTCCTCGTGATATTTTTACCTTATAATTGGAGCCCTTGAACAGTCTACGTTCAGCGGAGGGACAGACTCAAAGGATTCCTCCTTACGGACAAACTAGCTCAGGACCTGATTCTACGAACTACGCCTGCAGCATCTTCAACACTGTGAGTGAGAATGAAGGCAGCAATGTGGGATAAACATTAGCACTACAGAGGGGCAACAAGAAAGCTTGCAAACCAATGAAACATGAGCATACATACAGAGTACGTCAGTTATCAGTGAGTGCATTCATAGGGCTAACTCTGGATCATTTCGCATCTGCATGCATTGTGTAAGAGTAGAACAGAACCACACTAAACAGACTTACCAGGAAGCTAACAAATGAGCAAGTCAAATCAAAATCACATTGGTTTCAATTAGAAAAAAACAAAAACAATTCTAGTTAGATTTCAACAGAGGAAAAACATTTGTGAACTACAGGTCAAGGCCATGCAATTTATATGGACACAAAAAAAAAAGAAAAAGCATACTTCCAAGAGATCTTAATTCTGACATTTGTGACGTGACGTACGTCAGTCTATCTACTACGAGAGACATCCTTCATTAAAACAGCGGCACAAATTGACCTCAGTTTCAAAGGTGAAAAGCAATACACTAGATCACAGGTTCAATCGTTTTGATTTCTTAGGATACTCTTACCTGTGTTATTGCTGCAGAACCTAAGGTGCAAGGTCAGGGATGACACTGCAAGATTAGACATTGCACTGCTCACTAATGAACAGTCGAAATAAAAAAAATATATAAATAAAATAAACTTGCATCAAATCGACAGCCTCAATGACCTTAATCACAAACAGGTCAGGCACATATTTAGAAATAGGACATTAATACTAATTAACAATTGAAAGAGGCCATTTGCTGACGGTCTTTATGGGCTATGCAGTATAAAACACTTGTCAAATCACAAAAAGACAATTTACATGTCTAGTCAAGGTTAAACCACACATTCGCAGATGGAAGAAGTTGCTGTTTCTACAGACGGACTGATTTGAACACAGTGGTACAGTTCACAGTTTCATATGAGAAGTCTGAGAGACGAGTCCTAAATGACTAAAGCAGTGTCAACATGGCAACGACTCAATTTATAAATATCACACAATGCTGTTATGGCAAAAAATAACAGTCCAATGTGAAAAAGGGTCAGGTCATTATTATCTTGAACATGTCAAATCAAAATTACAGCCCTGACATACTTACCCAAAAAAGGGCAACATTTAGAGACTTATATACATTGAGTTTCATTCAGTCAAAGGCAATGCATTGACAGCAAAAAAACAAATTGGGCCGCAAAATGTACATTTTGTACTTACAGTGGAGAGCTCATTTCACTGGTGTAGGAGGCCAGAGTCTCCAAAAACCTATAGGCCTATATTGGAGGAATGCTAACAGACAATGGGCAGACAAAAAATAGTCCATGTTCGCATTCGAGCTTTTTTAATTGTATCAAAATGTTTTTTTAAAATGCCAGCAATATTGATAGAAATATATACACAATTTGTGGATTTTAGACATGTAAAATATAGGATGGGGACAAGTAATTTCGCAAAACATAACTGTTGATCAGAACACTTGACCTGCCCTGTAAAAAAGCAGCAAACTTGGAGAACAAACTAAAATACTTGCAACATGATTGCAGTCACAATATAAAAAGGAACAGTTTATGTAAAGACGCATACTTGCTTACCGCCTTCCTAATCTCGCCTGTGAGGGAGAAAATGTCTCTCATTAACAGTACACACTACCTCAACAAACCAGGTAAAATGCAGTACAAGAATGAGCAACACTACAGCACTGAAGAGTTATTGCATGAGTCACATACCTTGCCAACACCAAGCCACCTTGCCTTAGATAACCTGCCTACACCTACATCCACAGCAATGACCAGTAAAAAAAAAAAAAAAAAAAAAAAAAAAGAATGCAGCATAAAAACAGAGCTGTCCATGTCAAATGATCAATGATCTCTTACTTGTGACTTTAAAATAGACCAGGAATCAAACTAAAAATCAAGGGTAATAGACAGTTGAAAAAAAAAAAAAAAAAAAAGAGAAAAGAAAAAAACAGAAGAGCAACATTTTTGTTCTGTAAATTTGCATACCACCCCCACCCTGTCCCGAAACAGAAAATGAAATTTTCACAAAACATTCCCCACACTTATGCACCCCACTTACCAACACAGGAGGTTTCATTGTTTTATTGCAAAACACAACAGGTATATCATATTAAAACTGAGATGATTTACATGGAAATGACTATAGTTTAGTCTCAAAACTACATGAGATACAGGAGATACAGGAGCTGGAATGACCAAAATTACCCGACTAAAAACAAACCGTTCATTTACAAGAGTGGCAAAACAAAAAGGAAAAAATATATATATACTTGACTTTGGAGCTGGTCTGCGATCTAGCTTAAACACTCAAACCAATGAAATAAAGATCTTCATCATGGCGTCTGCATCCAAACATTTAACAAAGGTTTTTTCTGACAATGTAGCATTTACTTTATGTCCACTTCACATTACTGGCCCTGTGCAGAAGAAATACATAAGAAATACACAACATGTTAAGAGCAGAAACATTTATCCAACAACCTCCCAAAAAAAAAAAAAAAAAAAAAAAAGATAAAAAGCCTGTTTGAGGAGGAAAGAGTTTGGTTATGTGTTGTATCGATGACTCATCTGGAAACCTGCTGAACCTGTGGAAGTAAATGTTAGAAAAAAAGGGGGTGGGGGGCAAAACTACACATGCACATCTACCAAGTAAAGAGCGCAAAAGAGCAGAGTGTTTTAGTGGGAGTGTACCTGCTGAGCCTGGGGTGCAGCTCCCATTGCCTGAGGGGCGCCTTGGCCGTAGTACGCTGCCTGCTGGCGGTAGTATTCTGCCCACGCTGCACTGTAATCTGGCTGACCTCCTGGCTGAGACGCCGCTGCTGCTGCAGCCGCCTGAGGCGCAGCTTGACCTGAAACGAAACAAAGCCCAAAGCATTAAAGATGAAAGGTGAAGCAGAAAAATAATCTGGCAGTGTTGTTAAACAGTGTAGTTTGTACAAGATTGATTTAAGGATAAATTACTCCATGGTAATGTTTGTAAGAGGGGGAACGACCCCGGCCACGCTACCTCCGAGTGGCGGGACAGAAACCCACTACTTTACTCTAGGGCAGCCGAGACAACAGCAGCTCTACTGCAGAGGACTGTGAAAGAGATGCAGCTGCCCAAAACTATTAGAAATCAAAGCAACATCATCTATGACATCTTACCTTGTTTCTTATAGTACTCTTCCCATGCCTTGGTGTAGTCCTGCTGAGGCTGTCCTTGACCTGAAGAGACGAGATTAAACCAACATTAATCATGAGCTTAAACGTTAGTACAATTACACTGAAGACAACATTACTGAATTACTTACTGACAATTCTGGTAAAAACATGCAACTACACTACATGCAAACCTAATTCTACCACCAAATTTAAATAAAAAAAATAAATAAAAAAAATACACCATCAGAATAATAACTGTTCAATTAAAAGAGTTACTGAAGATTTAGTTAGCATTAAAATGTTAAAATTTCAGAAATTTTAAACCTAATATTTCTAACTGGCATTGAAACAGGCACAAATTCGAAAAAGTGTACATATTTATCTATTACATACATATACATAACTGAGCAGTACAATCTTATTCATGGTTTTTTGGTGTGTTAAGCCCAAAGTATACTTCACTTTTTACGTGTACGCGAGGGACAGCACACAGTGCGTGAGAAAGCGAATTTCGTCATCAGAATAGTACGCACGTACAATACACGCACCACTCGATTTTTGTAACCTTTTGTAACTTTGTACGGGCAGGTTGCACATGCGCACTGAATTTGTTTTGCACTAATAAGTTGTTCCACAAGGTGGCAACTAGGGATGCCACATTTCTCAATATACTACCGAACTGTTCAGTATGACATCCACGGTTCAACACGCGCTTGTGAATTGTTTTTCAGTTCTGCGTTTAGATAATTTCTGTGTTTTATTTCTCTCAGAATTGGCTGTGTGTGTGCCTGTGTTGAGAAAACGCTTCCCAGCTAATAATGTGCGGGGACATTTTTTTTTTTTAAAAAAGCAACACACGCAGAGCCTCTTCCCTTGTAATGGCATGCAATGAGAAGTGTTTCTAAACTTGTCCAACAAAACATTATAACTTTTTACTTCACAACATTAGTCGAGTGTTTGAAATAGGGCTGTGCGATATGACGATATATATCAGATGGACGAAATAAAGTCTATCGTTTCATATTATGTTTATTTCGTGGTGTCGCAAAATATATTGTTTACGGCAATACTTTTTAATCATTTGGATAAGTGCGATCTTTACACGCAAGAAATCTCTCACTGCTCTTGACTAAATCACTTTTGTAACTTTAATAAGAAATAATTATTAAAAAAAATTATATATATATATATATATATATATGTGTGTGTGTGTGTGTATACATATGTATAGAATCTATCATAGATATAATTAACACAGTGAAGACTAATTAATTTACACAATGTAGCGTTTCTTATTTATTGTAGTTTTTTGTCCTGTTGCTGGCAATTAGTTTCTTATACTTATTTCATCACTGACTGTTTATTTATTTTTAGTGAGCTTGAGTTTTTATTTATTTTATTTTTTTGTCTTTTTAGGCTTGTATTAGTTTGATATTGACATTGGTGACAAGGATTATGAAAATTCTATGGTATCAAAGATTTTAATATCATAACCTTTTTAAAAGAAAAAAAAAAATACTATATCGTGATGTATATCGTTATCGTGATATAAAATTAGTCATAGTGATATAAGATTTTGGTCATATCGCCCAGCCCTAGTTTGAAATAACTTCCTTTTGTGATCTGATGTGGATTCTTTTCACAGATTGAGGCACACAATGTATTCTATACTGTAATAAAGGCTATGTCAATTAAAAATGGCTTACAAATATACTTAAACATTATGAAAATACCGGAGATGGCTTAAAGAACTTAGATAAACCATACATTGTTGCAGGCGAGTGTTTATTGTCCGTATATTTCATTATTCAAAACATTTAATGTTATATGAAGAGTTCATTTGCAAATACCGATTTTCAGAAATCATAAGTAATAATAACTTAAGCAAATAAAGGTAATTTAAAAAATTAAAGTTAATTGAAAGTATGTTTTTTTTTTTTTTACATATTAAAAGTTTGTTTTATAGCAAAAGCAGATAACTCCACATTTCATGTTTTAGAAAAAAGTTTAATCTTTGTAATCTCCTCAGATGGCAATTTAGATGCCTGACAAACACTGTTTTTGTTGTGATCGTTGATGTGATTACAAGCAATACACAGAGCTTTCCCTCACCAATTGCAACGTGCTGCTTTTGCAAGGTTTCGTGAAAAAGTTTCAGCTTTTATTTTCCTTTACGCCCTGAAGATATCACAGATTCATCAAGTTCCGTCGAAATGATCCATCCTCGATCACTTTTAGTCAGCTTTGACGAAACTCCACTCAGCTAGCACATCTCTTCAAAGTGAAAGTAGCCTTGTCACCTGATCTGAATACAGTGTGCTGATTCGCTAAAATGGACTTATCAGCTTCTGCAGTAAAACGAGAACTCGATGCCTTGAAATTGGACAATACTGGCTTTTTTGACAAAATGTGTTTAGGGTTCAGATCACGCTATATGTGGAGAATAATGCATGGCAATCTTTTTTTTATTTTATTTTATAAAAGGTGCCATAGAATGGAAAACTGCATTTACCTTGGCATAGTTGAATAATAACAGTTCTGTACATGCAAATGACATACAGTGAGCCTCAAACACCATTGTTTCCTCCTTACGTAAATCTTGTGAATGCAAAAGACCACTGAAAAATAGGCCAATCAGAACATAACACCGACTGTGACGTTACAGTCGGGATCACTAATACTTATGCCCCCAACATTTCCATATACATGCCCATGTTCTATGCCAGCCAAACCTACACAGCTGAATCACCGGAAGTTCTGCAGGTATTGTGAAGCAACAAGCGAGGACAACAGTGAAAATGGCAGATCATGGAAATAAATGTTATATTCCAGGCTGTGCAGGGGATGTGAAGTGCAGGGATGGGTTGGTGTCTGTATACAAAAAGGCACGGAAAGCAAATGACCCGTTCTAATACAGGGCCTGAATTTCGTTTTTTAAAATGGGGGGGAATTCCCCCCTTCAATTCCAGTTCAATTACTTTGTTTTTTTGTTTTTTTTTTAATTATTTTTTTAAATTGTTATTTTATTTTATACAAAACACATTATCTCCTTCAAACTGACATTAAGAACTCAACTAATATGTCACTTAATGTATCATTATGAGTTGCTTTCAGTTTTATGCCTTCTGAATGAAGGAATGTCTCAGCCTTCTAAGATATGGGCTAATTATTTTTTTCTAATGTTCAATCAAATTATGATAAAAAAATTAGCCATCCCATTACAGAGTGATATTTGACTCCTTAAAGTGATTTTATTTTTATGGCATTTTTCTAACTTTATTAAAAGTGTCATTTTTTTTGTTAAATTTTTAAAAAATACATATTTATAAGCTTTTTAAAATTTCTAATTAGAATAAGAATAATAAGATATCAATCAAATTAATCAGTATTAACAAAATTAATTTGTACAAAGGTGGAGCAGAAGAACACAAAAGTGGCTTGTAGGTGTATTTTCAGACGTTTAATGAGCCTCAGAGTTGGTATGAGTACAATTAAATTTATAAATTCATGTTGAGATTAATATTTTAAATATACAATTTGAATAGGTTATAGAAATATTAAATTATTTTAATAACTGAAAGATACGTCAAATTAAACAAACTGCCAGCAGGTGGCGACAAGTCACTGGTTTGATCACTGAATCATTCATTAAATTGATTTGTTCGAACGGCTGATTCATTCCGGAATGAAGGAAGTGACTCACTAGATTAGTTTAAAAACACATTCATTCATAAAGGAGACACTGCTGTGTTTGAATGGAGATGCGCAGCGGCTCAGCTGTGGCTATGATTCAAACTATTTTCATCGAGGAAATACAGCATAATCAGGCAACAGTGTTATACTCAGACAATGTAAGTCACTTAATATTAACTTCTTGTTTACTGAACTGTTGTATTAAATCAATATCACATTTACAAACTCCCTTAATCATTAAATTGTCACTCTCCTTAGTTCATCGCGATCTCACATACTGTTCCATTATAATCAACAAAGCTCTCTACACTGCATAATGAAACTTTGTTCGTTTATGAAAGGATTCGTGAGATATGTCTGTGACATTACTCAACTCTGCAAATCTAAAATAAATATTTTTTCATAGTCGCACGCAGTAGTTTTCAGTCGCATTTGTGTGCGGCTCAGAATATTAGAGCGCGTCACACAGCCTTGTGTGAATAAGATCAGAGCGACGCAGCCCGCGGAGAGCACGCCGATGCTGCAGGACTCAGCCACAGTCAGACAACACCGGTGCAGCTCTGTTTGTGGAATTAAATTCTAAATTTATAGACGGACTGTTTGAACCGGTGATTTCTTTTTTCGCTGCTGTGGATGTATTTCATAATTTGATCTGAGATTAAGCAAATATTGTGTGGGAATTTCTCGCATTATAAAAGTTAAATTTGCGGGAATGGTTTAAATTATGCGCAATCTCCGCGCCGAAATTCAAGCCCTGTAATAAAATAACGTGAGCCACTAAAGGGACATGGTTCGCTCCTTGCTAGCGGTAGCCTGTTACATTGCAGTACATAAGATTTCACTTACCACATAAACAGAGTAAGGAGAGATGACTGAGGATGATGGCAAATGATTTACTGGTCCTGAGCACCACTGACAAGCATCTGATCTTGTAAAATGTGTGGCAAGTACTGCCGCTCCATAGTATAAACAAAGTACGTGTGATCGCGAATCTCCGAAAGTGAAAGTTAAACTAAAAAGTGATCGTGCATTCAAAAGCAGTTTCAATTCCCAGCATATTAATAGTGGCTCCCTGATGCCTGCATTTTATATACAGTATAATTACCCAATGATATAACTGTGCAAGAAAGTACTGAAATATATATTTTTCCTCCATGTGTTTCCTTCCTGCTGTGTGAGCTACTGAAATGAGCCATACTGTGAAACAGCCAATCAGAGCAGTGCTCAACATTATTATTCATGACCCTTCCAAATAAGGTAATAACAGACCATTTCATTCTAGGGAGAAATCCTAGGGTTGTAAATGGACATGTAAATCAGTTTCTGGACAATTTTTGCCCTTATCTAAGCCACATACCTTTTATGTAGATATCAGAGAACAATTTAAAATATTGTGTCAATGTATTCTATGGCACCTTTAAAGTGGAGTTTATAGGCTTTTGCAAATAAACTGTTCATATCTTTATGTAGTTACAGCAATAGTGATGCCTTTATCCATATTAGGGATTTCCTGGAACGTCATCAGTGTTACTTCTGTGATGCATATGTGGATTTTCTGCACGAGGGTGCCCTCTGGCGTCCAGTATGAATGAAACACATTACATGTATTTATAGCGCTCAATAATGGCCAATCCATCCCATTGTGTGTAAAAATTGGAAAAATACCTCTCAAAAGAAATGTTAAACAGACATATAATAATCTAAACTTTTTCCAGTGTACAGGGGTCTACAGGAGTTTTTTTTTTTTTTGGCGGTTAATTTGTTGCAAAAAAAAAAAAAAAAAAAAAAACACTTTGATGTGCTAAGCTATCAGAACCCAACCCGAAAACCCTGGTTAAAAACCAAGGTACATATTGAGCCATGAACTAACTATACTGTTGCATCCCTAGTGGCAACACTATCCTAGGCCGTTGTTTCACAGTTGAAAACTAAACCACAACAACAAAATAGCAGAGACTACAACAACAGACGTTCACATTGACAAGCGCTTGTGAGTAAGAGGGTATGAGACAGTTCAGCTTTGGTTTAAAAGAGTTCAGAAATATTTGTTATCGGTCATAACTTACAGGGAAAAATAGAGCAGACACTGAACATGGATTGACACGTTGACCAACCGTGATCGCGCACAACATCAAATGGAGTATACTTTGAAAGGCTACACGTTCGACTGTACGCATACGTTAGCGTACGCGTACAAAAAGTATACTTGGGGCTTTAATCCTAACTCTGAGACACTACAGCTCCTCATTCTGAACAGCAGGGTTTGAAACCAATATTTCTGTGGACAAGCACCAAAGACAAATCTCCCATGACTAATTTGCCTCGCTAGACTCCAAAAGAAAAAACAGGACTGATTGGCTATTCAAGCCCTGCTGCTATTTAACCTGATCTCTCAAAAAAATAACCTCAAGCTACATTTGGCAAAATATTTATACCCAATTTCTTGTAATATTCCTCCCAGGCCTTGGTGTAATCTGCCTGTCCACTTTGACCTGGAGCTTGCGGGTCACCTGTTAAAAATGGTACAATTTGAGAAATTGAGAACCATTCTTTTAAAGGCTGCAGAAAGCCCTCCACCTGGCTAGGTGGCGCACTTTGCACAAACAGGTCGAGTGTCTCAGAAAATTCCCTGTCCATGAGTGCTAGTCGAAAAAGGCCATCCCAGAACAACGTATAAATACCATTAGAAAAGCAACATTGTACTGTGCAGTGATGGCTACACTGAAAGGCTACTAAGTACTACTGTACAAAAGACAACAGTAGATCTAGAGTGAAGGGAGTGTAGGTTTATGCATATATAAAAAAATAAATTAAAAAAAAAAAAAAGTACCTTGTCCATTGGTTTGGCCTGTGCCAGGGGCTGCTGATGTTGGTGTCATGGGGCCCTGGGGCTGCTGCTGGTACTGAGAATAATAGGCTGCCCATGCGGCCGCATTAGCATCAGCCGCTGCTTTATCTGCAGAACCAACAACAGCTTAGCCCATTTTGTTTTTCCTCCAACAGACAACTGAAACTGCATTAGTTTTAACTAGCATTGTGGATGGGCATTGTGGAGAATCTGAATATCATTCTGAACTAAACCTACTTAGCATGGCATGGGGACAAGCACTTACTAGGATCTGGCTGTCCTTGCTGCCAATGAGGGTATCCGTTGCCCCAGCCTTGAGGCTGATATGGTGCTGGAGGACCACTGAGGACGAAAAATAAGATACAATAAGTACATCTCAAGATGAATTGACACCTAAAGACCAAGTGAAGACACTGACACATGCTAAACATCGAAAAGGAGAAAGTCCTTACTGTGGTCCAGGAGGGCCCTGGCCATAGGGTCCAGGGTTGTATGGGCCCATGGGAGCAGGTGGTCCTGTCGGCCCGGGAGGGCCATGAGAAGGACCTCCATGGGGCCCAGGTGGACCATGAGGGCCACCCATAGGGCTAACTGGACCCTAGAACAAACCAAAATCATTTTAAGTATAAACCAGGCAATAAGAACTTTTAAATAAACAGACAAAATTGTGTCAAGGCAACATTTCAGAAGCACAATCATTTTTATATGTTCACCCTAAAAAAATAAGCAAAAATCTTTCAGGCCTAGTGGAAGTCACGGTACTCACTCCAATCTTCTCCTCAACCAGCTGTCTGGCGTAATCAATCTGTTGGGGTGATCCACGGACTGTGAAGATCTTTATATTAGGGTCCGAATTAGGTGGAGGGTTTCTTTGCAACTCTATCCTGGCTCCTGACTGCTGGCTGATGCTTTTAATGGTTTCACCCCCTAGAGGAAAAAATTAAAAAATATCACTATGTTCATTCATTATCAATTATGTCATATAAAAATTGCATGTTCTTTTAAAGGGAAAGCAAATCAACAACTAACCTTTGCCAATAATGAGGCCGGTCTTCATGGTAGGCACAGTGAAAGTGAATTCCTGCAGGCCTCCAGGAGGGCCCATGTTCCAGTTTCCCTGTCCACGGCCCCTCCCTCTGCCCCCGTGACCAGGGGGGCCTCCAGCCTGCACACTCCTCAGCAAGTCAGATATGATATCTGCTGCATGCTGTGCCCTGTCTGGAGGCCCCATAATCTGAGCGATCCTCTCTGGTGTGGAGCCATCATCTGAAGCAAAAGAACAAGTATATGTGTCAAAGGTTGGTGTTTTAATGTCCTGCCAACTTCCTTGGCTATTTTCATGCCGAGTAACAAGTTGAAAAAAAGAAAAAGGAAAAAAAACGCATTTTAAAGACCTATATAAGGCTTTTTTTTATTTTTATTTATTTACTTTACACAAAGGTCAGCGAACTGTTCAGATTTTGCTTTTTTTTTTATATATAAACATTCTTACATACCTGGTTTGAACTGAATCCTCACACCAGTGTCATTTTGAATCTTCTTGATCATTTCACCACTCCTGCCAATCACAATTCCCACTGCAAACCTTGGCACAGGGACCTAAAGCAACAGCAGAAAACTTTAAGTCAATTGCCTTTCAAAATTCCATTTAAATGTAAATCACAAAAAAAAAAAAATCTAAAGATTATTCTCATTAAACAGTACTTACATCCAGACTGTCTCCACCGCCTACTCTAGAACCATACTCTCCTCTCTGTTCCCGGAAACCCTGATCTCTGATCAGATCCATCACCATGTCTTTGGCTTGCTGTACAGACCAAGCAATTTAAAAATATTTAGATGTACAGTCCATAACTTGGAATGACTTCAATGTAGCAATGCAAAGGTTTAAATTTACTCACCTGAACTTTAAAAGGATCGCCAGAGATTCTGAGCGGTTTATCAGCGCCTGTGTTTTGGGGTCCATCTTGAATCATGACCATTTTGACCCCTGCACGTTCCTATTACACAAGTGTTGAACAATTAAATAAGTAAACGTCTGTTAAAAAATAAAATAAACTACTTAATGGTAAAAAAAATAAAAAGTGAAAGGAAAAAGTACATTTCAAACCAAATAACTGATCATTTCTGGTTTATCCGCATGCACCTTACCTGTAACTGTTTGATTGTTTCTCCTCCCTTTCCGATGACCAGACCAGCTTTGGAGGCCGGGATCATGACCTCCTGAACAGACATCCCTGGTCCATCATTGTGGTGGAATGCTGGAGAAGGTCTACCTTTCTCTACAATGTCTGTGAGCAACCTCTTTGCAGCCCTATTATGGAAATGTATATTTTTGAATAAAACTCAATTCAGCTATGAGAAAGTTCTAAATTTGGGAGATACTCACTGGATTGAATCAGGTGAGCCTGTTAATGTCACTGACCTCTCAGGCATGCCGCCACTGTCTGTTGGGTAGAGTGCAGAATAAGCATCGTAATTTTTCTCTTCAAAAAGCTGACAACAATCAGATTGAGATACACACAGTCGGGACACGGCAATTTGACTCACCGGGAGCAATCTGTATTTTGCAACCTGAGTCCTGCTGTATTCTTGAAATCTGTTCTCCTCCCCTTCCAATAACTGAAAACAAGGGTTGAATTAACATTGTACTTTTTTATGAGATTTAAATGCAAGTCCTCCAAAAAAAACACGCAGCAATTGATATTTGTTTTTCTGAATTCATAAGGTCAACTTACTGAAGCCAACCATGCCATCTGGAACCTTGAACTCCTCTGATATAGACCTGCACAAAGATGTCAAAACATTAGAAGAAAAAGGAAATGCAAACATGTACCATTTAAAAAAATGCAAATTATGCGTTGCATTACATATTCTGTTAAAAAAAAAAAAAAAAAAGTTACCTTGATGGGCCACCCATGCCTCCCATTACAGATGAAAAAGCTGGTGCAAATGAAAGCATGAATTTATGAGATGAGCAACAGACACATCTTAACAATTGTTAAATACATAACATTTAATAGCTAATTAGTTCCTCCCAGAAGACAACAGCAATGCTTACGATCACTTGGTGGAACCTTCTTGGTTTCAGGTTGATCTGAAAAGAAATAAGAAAAAAAAAAAAAAAAAAAAAAAAAAAAAGACGACCAAAACAGTTTAGCACCTAAAACATCTAGTAGTAATGCTAATTACAGAAGTCCTACATATCAGACTAACTAAAACTTTTAACCCACTGGTAGCCTCAGGTCTTTTTAGACAAAAAGACTGAAGCACAAAACAAACTCACCTAATATATTTTGATTCATAAATAAATGGTGTGTATTGTGAAGCAGTGAATATTGTTTAATACCATGAAATACACTGAAAATATAAAGTCATGACTGAAATATTTTATAACAAATACAATCACACTCATTTTAACCAAAAAAAAAGTTGGACTTGTTGCCTTTGGTCAGTCTTGTCTGCCAGGACCACAAGTTAATACCAGAGGATTAAACAAGTACATAATGTTGTGTATGTGGACCATTAAGGACTATAACAAAGCCACTGCAAGGAACATATGAGCTTACCTCCATCTTCAAGAGGTCTCTTCTGTCCTCCATAACCAAACTCATTGGATGCTGGAGAGGGGGGTACACCATCACCTCCTATTTTTGCAGCTATCTAAAATAATATAGTGAAATGCACGGTCAAAACAAAGTTTCAAATAAAATGAAAAATAAATGTAAAGTTATAATAAGTAGATAAAGTTTTTAGATAACCGTGTATGACTATAACAACTCTGTAAGAGTGTGTGAGTCTCTAACGTTACTGTTGTCCTGAACAAAACTAGGTTGAATTGTTAGCAGCAAAAACGTAGGAAGTTGCACGCGGCTTATTTATATACATGGATAAAAAGAAACACTAACAAAAACATATTATTAATGTCATCCTACGTCTAGGGACCTAATTCCAGATAAGTAAATGTATTGGATACGTAAATTATAGTTCACGGAAATGTGTAATAATATGCGTAACTATCTTAAACTACTAATTTGCTCTTTAGCTTATTGGAACGTGAGCGAAACATACGTATAATTTAAAAACACATTCTGCTTCACATAAGCTTTAAAATAAAAGCGTAAAAAAGAAATAAAATTGAAGAAAAAAAGCGCACAACTGAAACCTCTTTGTTGCAACGCATCAAGGCCTCAAGTTAGCACGTTAGCTAACGAGGTGGTTACGTTTCGTGTTGATTTTAAATGGAAAGCGTGAAGATACGAAATACTTTCGGACGCTTTCAAAGTACTCACTTGTCTGGCTCTCTGAAGGGCGTCTTTAAAAGCATCGTTCATCCCTCCACCAGCGTTTGAGGACGGTGGAGCCACGTTAGAGTAGTCGGCCATGTCTGCAGGAACTATCTTCTCGAGCTGAAGGAAGATGGCCGTACGCGCGAGAGTGATGAAAAGAACTGACTGCAGCCGCTTCGATCCTGATCCCGCTTCCGGTCGGTACACTACCGCGGAAATAGGATAAAAGTTCTTATTTCCGAAACGTACTGTGATTGTTTCTGGCCAAATACTGTTATTACTACAGTAGACGCCATAATAATAATTATTTTCATTCTATCTATATATAATATATGGATTGTTATATGTATTAATACCGTATCTAAGAACCTTTAGGATCTGTGTGTCATGTACTTTATTCATATTTCAGACGTTGGCTTTTTTGAGAATTAAAAAATATGCATGAGAAGTGCTTATGAGATATATCATTAAATGATGTACATCTCACATCTCATATTACATCAAATCAAATCAGTTTTCTAGAAAACTGTTGTTTTAAAATACATGTAGGGTGTCGCCCCCTCTCGGAAACGTTGAAATCACATGACCCATATTATGCAGTTGACAAAAGTTACTGAAAAAATGTAAGCCCTCATTTCATATATTTCTTTGTGAGTTTGTGAAAATGTTTCAGAGCTTTAACTAGGCTACTTTAGAAAACTAAACAGAAATTCTGAAACTCTTTGCCTCTCTATCTCAAAATATTTATTATTTTTATTTATTTTTATTTTATGTCTTTTTGTACTTCTTTTGATTCTTGCTCCTTGTGTTTTTTCCTCTTTGTTTATTTATTTATTTTTGTGAGTATAATAATTATTATTTATGTTGATTATTTGTGTTATTTGTGGTGGATTTGTGGTTATGTTGTTGGATGTTCCCTGTTTTGTACAATTTGCAATAAAAAAAAACTACTTGTACTGCTATTACTACCAGGCTATTTCTGATAATAATAATAATAATAATAATAATAATAATAATAATAATAGCAGAAAGCGGGGTGATTTGAGCCGAGGGGGTTAGTTGAACCACCCTTTGTTTTCATTTTACTCTCCCTGTGATGGAGAGAGGCCCATGGAATAATTGGTAACTACATTTATGTTAAAAATTGTTGTTGTTGTTGTTGTTTTCTTCTTTCAGGCAAATCTGATAAAATAACAAAACAAAAAAACACGTTTTTGCGCTTCAGGATGTTATGAGGATACTGTTAGCATGATGTTAGCTCTAAACTACTGGATGATACAAGTTTGTTAAAAATTTGTATTTCTGTGCAAAATTTATAAGTGGGATGTTAGCCCAGTTCTGTAAGGTCAATTGCAGTTTTTTTGTTTTGTTTTGTTTTAAATTTTTCAATTTGAACTTTATTTTGTTCTGAAAATGTAAAATAATTAAAATGCCTTCAAAGTAGTGAACTGTATCTTTTAATAAAACTTTGTTGAGCCACAGGTGGATGGATGTCCAGTCCATCACAAGGCTCACATATAGATTTTAAGAATTATTGAAATTCTCTTCCTTTGATATAGCATGAGGTAAAAATGTTCACTTTTACTTTAAACAGTGGCACAGTGTGGCTCAACTCCATGTGGCTCAACTTACTCTCTCCCTAGGCTCAATTTACCCCATAAGTTGAGCCAAGAGACCACTTTTTTTGCAAAGCCATGTTTTGAAAGCAGTTTATTTTATATCCAAAGTGATTATTCCTGAGGATGCACCACATCCTGAAATATTTGTACATATTTAAGTTGGACCCATTACATAACCGTGTCGTCTGAATACATTTGAAGACAGACACAAAATACAAAATATCATCTCAGGTCAACATGTTGCAGCGATGACTATTACTGGAAATATAAAATAAACAAGCAAGAACTCACTGCTGCAGCAAGTAAACAAGCCACCATGGCTCCACCGTCCTCACTTGATTCACCTTTTTATATGACATAAATACAAAATTTCTGCCTTTTAAAATTTAATTTTCCTATAATTTGCTCATTATTATTTTATATCTTAAAAAAAAAAAAAAAAAACCTTGCTATGTGTACTGTGTTAGGCTAAATGCAAGTTGATAGAACTTGCATTTTATTGCTCTTTTGTTGGTTTTGATTGCTTCTATTGTCCTCATTTGTGAGTCGCTTTGGATAAAAGCATCTGATAAATTACTAAATGTAATGTAAATGTAAATATATATCTTGCCTTATAATGCTTTTGGGTTTGACACGCACTTAGAAATGAGAACATACACCATAGAAAAAATAGTGAATTGACTTTAGGGTGAGGTGTAAAATACAGAAATGTAAGGAATGTATTTTTTTTTTCTTTATATAGAAAAATAATAAAAATACATACATACATACCCAGAGGATTTTTGTAGGGCATTTAAATATTAGAAGTCTTATTTTGAAATGTCATGATATTAGAACTTTGCTAATTGGATCTAAACTTGATTTTTTATGTTTAAGCGAAACATGGTTACATGATAATATTAATAACTAGTATGGTTGCTGTCCCAGGATATACATGTTTTAGAAAAGATAGAGTTAAAGGTAGACGT
This sequence comes from Acrossocheilus fasciatus, assembly GCA_036784905.1. Lineage (NCBI taxonomy): Eukaryota > Metazoa > Chordata > Actinopteri > Cypriniformes > Cyprinidae > Acrossocheilus > Acrossocheilus fasciatus. Next base: position 7,286,189 of record CM071939.1, on the reverse strand, counting down.
GGTTTTGGTGTGTTTATATATATATTAAGAATTCATTTAAATCTACAGAAATTTCATTACTTGAAAATATTTTAATAGAATCTTTGTGCATAAACATTTCTCTTTCTCCGAGTATGGATTTTAAGGATGTGAGGTTACGTTTTATGATAATATAGAATAATTATTTAGGAGTTTTAAATGTGACTGTGAAGTACTTGTTTTTGGAGATTTTAATATAAGTTGGTTAGACAACCATTGTAGAAAAAAGTTTGAGGATGTGACTTCAAAATATATGGATTAATAAAATTTGAGATTCCTAAAGACCAGGCTGAATTTGAAAAGGAATTAAGGGCAGTAAGTTGGAATGAAGTATTACAAAATAATCAAGTAAATAAATGTTGTGATGAATTTATGATTAATATTGGTCGTACTGTACTGTTGGATATTGTTCGCCGATCGAAGACCCACACTTTCCCTTTGATTACTCTTTGTCTTGCCTGTGTTGTACCTGTTTGCCATTGCATGAACCTTGCTTGTTTTGTGACCACGTCCCTGAATAAAAGACTTGCAAATGGATCCGCAAGCCTCTCGTCTCGTTGGCTACGTAACAGATACGTCATGAAGCAAAGAGATCATACCTTAAAGACTTTTCTTAAAATTAGACATACTCAATCAACAAAAACTCGGCACACATGAGAAAATGATAGGTAAGGAAAATAGTTCAACAACACTGTTGAATCCAAAATATAAAAAATGCAATCTCACACACTATCAGTCCATGCTAAATAGAAATGTATTTTTACAAGAGCAACGTTTCGGTCCACTGATGAAGGCCTGATGAAGGTCAGTGGACTGAAATGTTGCTCTTACTTGTAAAAATAAATTTCTATATTCAGGACTGATAGTGTGCGGGATTGTATTGTTTACTTAAAATTAGACATGAAATAGATTTGCAGTTGTTTAAAGGACTGAGAAATCAAGTAATTGTCACAGGACGGGAGAGACGGAGACTCAAATGTAGGCAGACCACATAAATAAACAAAAACACAACTGAAACCACCCCAAAGGGGAAAAAAACAGAATAACATAAATGCTGAAAACGGCCATAAACTGGGCACATGGCAGACAGAAATCACAGGCATAAACAGGTACATACGGGAGACAAACGTGCCCCGAACAGAAAACACAGGGAGCCTGTAGGGAAAGGCAATCAGGAAAACAGCTGGGCCAAATGAATCAATGAGGTGAGTAGAGTTTGGGGAATTGAACCCGGGAGATAGTGATCTCTGGTGGTGAGAGGGACAATATTTTAATAGTATTTAATGATTATGACCATATTACAGAACAAATGAATAATATACCATCAATGAAACCACAAAGCTGATTACAATAGTCATTTTAAGTGTTATTGCTATTAATATTATTTTCTAAAATGAGGTACATGAAATATAAAAGTACATCTAAGATGTTTTTGCAACAGCCAAGTCTCACGCGCAGTGTACACGTCACCGTCCGAATCCGTTCACTTCATTTCGTTCACTCCTTTCTAATATAGTGCACTCAACTGCCTTACACTATATAGGGATTAGTGAATGAGTGAACGAGTCAGCGATTTCAGACACATCTCAGGAGATCTCTTGTGGTGAGAGGGAGAAACGCAGGGCCCGAACTCCTGACATTAATTAAGGAATTTATATTTCAACATCAAATTATTACTTTCGCATATTATCTGAAGCTAAGGGAAATGGTAATCTAACATGGAAACAAATTATCAGTTTAATAAAACCTAAATGTAAAGATCATGATTAGTATATTCTTAAAGTTGGAGATGAAAGTGTTCATGACTCAAAAAGAGTTGCAAATACATTTAATGATTTTTCTTTTATTCAATCAGTTAAAGATCTTGCATTTAATTTTCCAAAAGTTGAAGCTGATAGGCAGTACGTAGTTGCAGATGAAGATATTAATCAATTTGAGAATATAGAGGATAAAGTTAATTTATTTGAAATTCAGGAAGTGGATCAATCAATAATTATGATAATTATTAATGAATTAAATACTACATATTCTAAAGATATATATAATCTTGATACTGCCTTTAAAAAAAAAAGAAGAAAAAAAAGCCTATTTTCAAATCTGGGAATTCAGATGATGTAAATAATTATAGACTGATTAGTCTTCTTCCAGTTCTCTCCAAAGTGCTGGAGAACGTTGTATCAGAACAATTTTTGCATCACTTAGAGACAAATAATCTTTTATACCCTTTACAATTTGGTTTTAGACATAACCATTCTACAGAAACACCTTGCTTATTATTAGAAAATATTAAGCGGTCACTTGATAAAGGATTCAAAGTTGGTGCAGTATTCCTGAATTTGAAAAAGGCATTTGATACTGTAAATCATAATATTTTAATGTAAAAAAATATCAAAGTGTAATATATCCAAACAATCTCTATTAAGGATTGACTCATATTTAAAAAGTGGTGAACAAAATGTTGTCATTAATAATGTTAAGTCAGTACCTCATAATATTGATATAGGAATTCCTCAGGGAACTATTTTGGGTCCTTTTTTTAGTATTTATATTAATGATCTTCCATAAGTATGTCCTGATGCGAGTCTTCAAATGTATTCAGACGACACGGTTATGTATGCATCTGGTAGGAATTGTGTGGAAATTGAAGAAAAGTTAACAAGAAACCTAGAGAAAGCATCAGCTTGGCTTGATGCCTCTTTTTTTTACTTTAATTACTAAAAAGACAAAGTCCAATTGTTTTTCAATAAGAGAATTACCTGTAACAAAATCATTAAGCATTAGAATTAAAGATGAGATTATTGAACAAGTATCAGAGGAAAAATATCTTGCTATGATTTTAGATTATCAGCTAAATTTTAAAAGTCATGCTAAAAAATTGTGTAAAACAATTAAAGCAAATCTTACCAGCTTCATATTAAGAATTTGTATAACATACGATCATGCTTTTCTGTTTTTAAACTCGATGTTATCACATGGTATGGGTTAGCTATTTGGTCTCAGACAAATCAGTCCATAATTAATCAGATCAAATGTCGAAGATACCATCATTGTCAGATCCTAAGTAAATACAAGATTTTGAGCTTTACTCACTTTGTCTTTTTTCACTATGTAAAGTTTGTGTTTAAATATTTAAATGGTCTTGCCCTATGCACTTATGTAATTTTTTTGAGAGACTGCAGGAGAGCAGTAGATCCCGAGTGGCTTCTAGTGGAAACTGCTCAGACTGTTTTCTCAGTGAAAAGTGTACAATTTTGGAATTCATTGCCTGATTATTTCAAATCTATTGCAAATTATCATAATTTAAATAAAGCTATGAAATCTTGGTTGATGCAGCAACAAACTTGCAGTCATATTTAGTGTAATTATATCATAAATTTGTGTACTTCTTGTTGTTGTTTTTTTTGTAACTGTAATTTATTAAAAAGGTCAAATATGCCTGCAATAGTGTATGGCATATTTATTTATTTACATAAAGTTAACAGAATGATAATTAGACTACAGAACATTTCCAGGCTGTTGAAACCAGAAGTAACTAAAAATGAAAGTAGGTCAGACCCATGCCCTGCTAAACCACAAACATCATTCTGGTGTTCTTAAGGTACTCATTGTGTGCATGAGAAAGCAAAAAACAAAAAAGCATTTCAGTTCCACTGCCTAACAGACGGATTGTATCTCACTGGTATGTATGATATATTTCTCAATATACAACAATTTGAAATAATTTCTTTACTTATCATGTTAAATAGTGTATTTTATACAGTGTAGTTACTCAAAAATGTAATATATTACTAATTATTAGTAATATTATTACTTTACTTTCTGACAACATTAATTACACTACTTTTCTTTCACACCCCATGCACATAAGTTGTAATTCCATATCTTCCCCATAAAATTCTTCTATGTTACTAACAATATATTTCTGCCTCATCATTTGACCAAAATCCACATTGGATCGCAGTCAGAAGTTATTACAAACACTCAGTGGTGATTAATAGTAATGTTTAAATAAAAGTATTGTATTATTCTCATTAATTGACATGTGTAGCTTGAAGCTAATTGTAGCTCTAATTTCTCGGTTACCCATATACGATTATACTCCATGATGTATTTTATCAAATGAAATCAGAGAAGTTCATAAGAAAATGTTTAGTTCTCTAAAAAATATTTGATATAATTTATACCAGGATCAGAGGGATGTAAAACCAGAGTAAAGTAATGCCACAACTTACACATTGGTGTTCAGATCATCTTTCCTCCTGAAAACAATCAATGTAATGGCAATATTTCCATCCACTGAATGTAAACTTTTTCATATTCCAATCTTGCCTGCTGCTCTGGTGACTTCATGTGCCTGTGCAAGATGTGAAAATTATGAAAACAAATCTAGAAAATATTGGATTGTTGGACTTCAAATCAGCAGGGGTTGAGGCATTGAAAGTAACTAAGTAACAAGCTGTTTTATGGATAGTAACTGTAATATTATTACTGAAATCTTATTAGTAATTAGTTACACTACTAGATACTACAAAAAGTAATACTATTACTTTCTTTCTTTCTTTCTTTCTTTCTTTCTCCCAGATAAATTCAAATATGCAATTGTCAGGTGAGTTTGCTAGACTACAACATGCACTTTGTGAAGGCAAGATATGACCAGTACAATTTAGCATATTTTTAAAATGAGTACTTAATGAAGAAAAAATATACTTAAGTGCAAACTGTTGTTTTCAGATACTTAATTGCATGTTATTTACAATTAAATTAAAATGTATATTTTTTTATAATAAATATACAGTAGTTAGTTTAACTAAATAGTGTTTTTTGGTCCACTAAAGTGGGATTTAAGTAAATCTTCTTTTGTATTTTCATAATTGCTTGAAATATGGTTAAATTGTACTGTTGAATTTACAGATAAAGGTCATAACAACCCAGGACAGTTTGTTGGGTTTTCATTCCCCACGTGCTCTGTGTGACCTAGTTCTCCCTCATGTGCCCATATTTGGTTATGTTCCTGTTCTTGTTATGTCATTATTAGTTCATCCTCCTCAGCTGTCTGTCCCTCATCAGCTCCCCTACATATAGTCGAGTCTGTCCATTCTGTCTTTGTGCGGTATTGTTAATGTTACCTCGTGCGTGCGTGTGCGCGTGCGCGTGTGCGTGTTCCTGACCTGTCTGACCGTTACCTGTTGTGGAATTATTAAAGTGTTATTGGAGTTCTTCGTCGTCCTGCCTAATCCTACACCTTTGCGTGACAATTAGCTTTATAGTAAACTAAAATAGAATTTAATGTCTTTTTATTTAAATTTGTATGTCATGCATTTAATAAATATATTTGTAATTATTTTGTAGTAGCTAATGTTGCAATTTAAAATATTTTAACTTTAAATGTAAAATCAATTAACATACTACAGTTAAAATTATAATGGTGTTCTTTACATTTGTTTTAGTATGTTAGTTTCTACACGTTAAAATAAGTGAACTTCAAATGATTGTCACATGCCCTGTTTTGTAGACTTTCAGTTTGTAGTTCTGCTTGTTTCCTGTTCCTGTCCTGTTCCCATGTCTTCTGGTTTGTTTATCTTGTTGGTTGGTTGGTGTTGTTATAACTGCTTAATGATCCCGGCTTCCCTCATTTCTCAACGTTACAGAACACCAGACCATACTGATGGGAGAAATGAACATTTTCAAAGCATTGAATCAACAATAGCTTCACAAAATGATTCACTGTTTTGAAGTGCACAAAACTCCTAACGATGGTGATGCATTGATTCAAGGTTTAAAAACTATACTTGTTCAATGGTTTGCTGTTGGGATGCGATCTCAGTGAACCCACATGATTCATGAGATCACCCCCCCCCCCCCACACCCATTGATGAACTATTGAAGTTTTGAAACTTTTCAATGACGTAACAAATTCATAAGTTCAACAGAAACTGTTCTTACTGTCTTCAGACTACAATACAGAGCATAAACACAAATAAGCATGGGAATGTCTGAAAGCAGCTGCCTATCAGAGGAATCGATTGAGTCTCCATCATGTTGTTCATTTGGCTGTTTATAAACCTGTCCTGAAAAGGGAAAAAACAGAGAGAAGATTAGTTCCTGTGTGGTCGGAAGACTCAATTCAAGAGCTGACAGGATGTCTTGAATGCACTGATTGGAAACTCTTTAAATCTGTATGTACTGATTTAGATGATCTCACAGAGACTGTGACTAATTATATTGTATTTTGTGAAGATCTGGTCATTAAAAAGAAACCTTGTATAGTATTTCCAAACAACAAACCATGGAGGTCCTTCATCCCTCCCCCTTGTCCACCTCCACACTCTTTATTCTGAAGAGCATCTGAAAGCTGCTCCTTAAGGATGGGGGGGGGGGATCTCTGTTTTGTAGGACTCTTGTAGTATACTTTTAGCTAATCATGACTGTTTACATGTGTATTGTGTATGTCAGTTACCCCTGTGTATATAAGCCCTTGTGATCCCTATGTTCATTGTCTGGTGTTGTCCACTGTTGGATGTATTATTGGTTGTTTTCAGTTCTATTCCTGTGTGTTCTGGTTTGTTTTCTGGTCTGTTTATTTTGGTTTTTATTATTATTACTAGTATAACTGAATATAATCCTGCCTTCTCTCATCTCTGAAATAACCCAGGGTTACAACCATGACAAAAGAAAAATAAAACATAATGGTTTAATTTTCACGTAATGTTTCATTTAAATTGTACTTAAGTGTCAAGAAACTTAGTCATGAGTACATGTGAGGCCTTGTTCATTAAGTACTTTTAAAAATATACTTTAAAATTCAAATAATACTTTTTTCACAAGGGAATGCTAATGGAAACCAAATGTAAACCAGTTCACTAAATCAAGCAATTACTTTTTTCAGTGTTTTTTTGCATGAAAATATACATCAGTGTATAGCTTACTATGGATTGCTTGTTTATAATTTAAAAGTGTGAACATGAAAGATGTGATGTGATCAGTGTGTAATAATTTGTTTAACAAAGCTGTTTGATACATACTGTACAAATGGTATGTCTGTTTATGCTTCACTAGAGGGCACTGCAATGATTAATTCCCCAGACCTGTACCGCTGTCCTTCTCATCTGGAGACCTTGACCAGGGTCAGATAAGACAACAGATGCTTCTTCTTCTTAATAATAAGAATAATAATTATAATAATAATAATGTTTATCATTATGTGAATGTTACTCTGACATAGACAAATGCATTTATTATGCAGCAATTTTCACTGCAAGGAACCTGTAATTTTCATGTTTATTTTAGATGGATCAATTGTTTGTCTTCAAAGAAGAAACTATGGAGGAATGTCTCGCAGAAGGTTTGTTCATTTGCATTTCATGAACGAATTACAACAAAATCAAATAAACAACACCCTTATCTTCAACCTTTTAATTTCTTAAAGTTTGCTGTGGAATAAGGCCTTTCAAGAAATATAATGTGAAGGACGACACTGGGAACAAGGTTTTCGGTATTATTGAGGACAGCGAGTGTTGTGAAAGGCAATGCTTTGGTGGTGCACGTTCCTTCATAATGAATGTTACTGACCACTCAAATCAAGAGGTCATCAGACTGGTGCACCCGTTTGTTTGCTGCAGCCATGAGGTATGAATGTTATCCTCATCTTGTTTAACCATTAATTATGTTATTTACTGTATATTACATGTTATGTGCATATTTTAGCTGGAGGTTCAGTCTCCACCGGGAACTGCCATTGGATATGTTCAACATAACTTGCATGTTTGCCTACCTAAATTCACTATTGCGAATGAACGAGGTGAACCAGCATTTAACATTGAGGGACCATGTATGGGTTGTACCTGCTGCACAGATGAGAACTTCGAGGTGAAGTTTTAATTCCCAGTGGCTTGTTTTATTATTATTTTTTTTAAATTGAAGATATTTTCTATCCTGTAACCTTAAACATACCCTTCAAATAAACCTTTAAGCATTTTAAACTGTAATTCTAATACTATTAAGCCATTTACCTCATTGTTTGACTCACATTGGCTGAATATGATTTCAGATTGTGCTATCTTTCCAGGGACATTTGATCCCCACAATGAAGGCAAAAAAAACTGACCCACATGTGTTTCTTTAGTTTAAATTGTCAGGGATAACAAGTCATGGTGTTTTTACTTTATTGAACAGTAGCTGAATGAAGTTGTAAATCCTTGTTATATTAGACCCATATAGAGTAGTACAAAAAATCTGTCACTAGGGCAGTACATTTTCAAAAGGTACACGTATGTGCCATTTAGGATCTAATATGTATCTTTAAGGTCCTAAAAAAAACATTTAAAATACATTTTAAAAAAGTGTACCACCCCAGTAATAGATTTGTACCTTTGTTTTCTGTATGTATTATATTGAAAATACAACATTAAAGTGAAAAAGTGGGCATTAGCGGACTAGAGGACTAGCTAGTATCCAATTTTGCTGTAATGTGTAGCCTAATATGTTATTGTGTGTCTTGTACTGTGACCACAGCTGGTGTCTTTGAATGGAGCAGCGATAGACAGATCATTTGGCAAAATCACCAAACCTTTCTCATACAGTGGACCAAACGCAGGTGCAGATTTTATGTTGAGGTTTCCAAGACCCCTGGATGTCAAAATGAAAGCTACAGTACTGGGAGCCTGCGTGCTTATTGTAAATATTGTTTAAAACTTGCTTACAACATTTTCCCCCCTATTGTTTTATGACTTGCAAACTGTTTATTATTTTTAATTATAACTCAATTCATTTTCAGGACTGCATGTATTATGGAAGGTCAAAATAAAAAGAAACTGTGAGTGGCGACCTCTCTATATTGATAATAGTGTGAACAGTCTGGTATTTAAGGCAATTTGCATGTAACACATTTCCCCCCCTCTTTTCAGTTACAGTAAGCCTACTTTAGACTGAAGAAAGGATAAAATACACATGTCTGACTGTTTGCCAAAACATCCTCCAATAAAGGCTGAAGAGAGAATAAGTTACATATGACCAAACATTTTTCTTTTTTTGTATTGTATCTCTAAAGACAAAAATATAAACAAACAAACAAACAAACAAACAAACATACTTTTTATTGCAAATGCTGTTAAAGTCACTAACAATATGGGTCAATATCACTGTAAGGTGCCTTTTGGTGTCCTGTACATAAATAACTCATTTGCCATGATAATTTAACATAAAAATGGCTATGAAGGGGTGTGTTATATTAGGCTAAGTTTTTATATTCGTGACAAAAGCATTACTTGGCTCTTTAGATACATTTTCTAGACTTGAATTTAAAAAAAAAAAAAAAAAAATAGATTTGTGTATGAGGATGCTTGTTATTCCCATGCACTGCTCATTCAATTTGAATGATAGTAGAATATTGTCAAATCATTAAATTTTTAAATTTTGTTCTCCTATTAATATTTTGGTAGATAAGAGATTACTCAATTTGAGTGCATTGATCATTTGGTAATAAAAACAATATTTTTATTTAATAAAAAAGGAGAGTTTGTCCATGTCCCTTGAATGGTTGTCCACCCTGTCGTATTGGGGAATCTACCCCTTTAAGAAAAGGCCATCCCCTTTGTATTTATAATTTGAAAGCAAACAAATAGCCCTGTTTAGGAAAGGCACATCATACCTTTCAGAAAATATAATTTGCATCTTGATTTTGCAATGAAAACGTATTTAACAGTAATATATACAGTATGTCCATGACAGGATGCCATAATTATCTAAAAAAAAAAACGTGAGGGAGCTCAGCTAATATGTTTCTATAGAACTTGAGTGTCTACTATTTATGACATGACATAAAGTGAATGGGAAATTAAAACAAAATGTTTGAGTATGGTGAGGGTTGAAAGGCACTCTATTGACCCCGATACCATATGTGTATTTTGTAAATTCTTTAATTTAAAAACTAACAAATTACACATTATCACTAGCTGTTTCAGTTTGTGTTTCTCTTGTAAGAAGGTCAGCAGAGTTTTCATGCATCATCTGAAAGTGAAGAAAACAGAAGTAACCACAAAAAGCTACAGCTGAGGTTCTTTGTAATTCAACACAGGGGATGTGAACACCACAACTGGGACTTCTCACACAATTCACACAGAATGTTAAAGCTTCTCTGTTGCCCTGTAAAATTAATTGCACAAAAATGTACAGTGGTGTCAAAAAGTGTTGGCCCCCGTCCTGATTTTTAAATTTTTTGCATATTTGTCACACTTAAAAGATTCAGATCGTCAAACAAATTTTAATATTACACAAAGATAATGCAAGTAAATACAAAATGCAGTTTTTAAATGATGATTTCATTTATTAAAGGAAAAAAGCTGTCCAAATCTACCTGGCCCTACGTGAAAAATTAATTGCCCCCTCCTGTTAAATCATAAAAGAACTGTGATTAACCACATTATTTTAGAAAGCTGAGTTAAATTTCACTAGCCAAACCCAGGCCTGATTATTGATTACTTAAGAAATTCACAAACAGATGAGAAACAAAATAGTTTACGTGTATCAGTCTGGAAAGGGTTATAAAGCCATTTCTAAGGCTTTGGGACTCCAGCAAACCACGGTCAGAGCCATTATCCACAAATGGAGAAAACTTGGAACAGTGGTGAACCTTCCCAGGAGTGGCCGGCCTACCAAAATTACTCCAAGAGTGCAATGACGACTCATCCAGGAGGTCATAAAAGAACCCAGAACAACATCTAAAGAACCGCAGGCCTCACTTGCCTCAATTAAGGTCAGTGTTCATGATTCAACAATAAGAAAGAGACTGGGCAAAAACAGCATCCATGGGAGAGTTCCAAGGCAAAAGCCACTGCTGACCAAAAAGAACACAAAGGCTCGTCTCACATTTGTCAAAAAATATCTTGATTATCCCCAAGACTTCTGGGCAAATATTCTGTGGACTGATGCGAAAAAAGTTGGACTTTTTGGAAGGTGTGTGTCCCGTTACATCTGGCGTAAAACTAACACAGCATTTCATAAAAAGAACATCATACCAACAGTCAAACATGGTGGTGGTAGTGTGATGGTCTGGGGCTGCTTTGCCATAATTAATGGAACCATGAATTCTGCACTCTATCAGAAAATCCTGAAGGAGAATGTCTGGCCATCAGTTTGTGACCTCAAGCTCAAGTGCACTTGGGTTCTGCAGCAGGACAATGATTCCAAACACAGCAGCAAGTCCACCTCTAGAGCCGCTTTTCCACTATCGGGCCGAACGGTTCTAAGAACGGTCAGGTATGGTTCCAGTTGTTTTTCTACGTGAGCCTGGTACGGCGCGGCACGATTACAAACCGTTCTCGGCCCGGAATTCTCGGCACGGTTAGACAACCGTGCTGAACCGTGCTGGTAGAGTGCGTGTGCGTGACCTCGCCACTCAGGATCTGTCACTTGTCTGTTGCCTGGCTGCTAGTTTCTTCGTAGCTTGTTAAGCGCACTATTTTGAGCAATGTAAACACAAATTAGTAATAAAATCTGAAGAAATTTCTGATCATCCTCCATAACGCGGTGGTTATTTACACCTCATATCATATGCAAACACTTGTGTTACCACGGTAACGAATGACGCATTCCACAGAGATCCGTTATCAGCCCCGCAGTGGAAAACGAAACCGTATCCGTGCTGACTGGCCTGGATCGGCACGGAACGGAACGGTTAAGCAAAGAGAACCGTTCGGCCCGATAGTGGAAAAGCGGCTTAAATGTCTCAAGAAAAACTAAATGAAGGTTTTGGAGTGGCCAAAGCAAAGTCTGGACTTAAATCCAATTGAAATGCTGTGGCATGACCTTAAACAGTCCATTCATGCTCAAAAACCCTCCAATGTGACTGAATTAAAACAATTCTGCAAAGAAGAGTGGGCCAAAATTCCTCCACAGAGATGTAACAGACTCATTGCCAGTTATCGCAAACGCTTGATTGCAGTTGTTGCTGTAAAGGGTGGCACAACCAGTTATTAGGTTTAGGGGGATAGCACTTTTTCACACAGGGCCATATGGGTTTCGATTTTGTTTTCCCTTCATAATAAAAAAAAACTTCATTTAAAAACTGCATGTTGTGTTTACTTGTGTTATCTTTGATTAATATTTAAATTTGTTTGATGATCTGAAACATTAAAGTGTGACAAACATGCAAAAAAATAAAAAATCAGGAAGGGGGCCAATTTTTATTTTGTATGGCCTCCTTTGGCCTTGATAAAAGCTTGCATTCTTGCTGGCATAATTTTTATGCACTTTTCCACAGTCTCTGTTGTTACTGACTTCCAAATAGTTTCTAGTTGTTCCCAAAGACCTGCTTTTGATTAAACTTTTGTGCAATCTATCTTTGAATCCATTCAATCCCAACAATAATTATATTTTAGCTTTAGAAACACTACTGTGACTAAAGATCTTACACATACTGGTGGATTAATCATTACAGAAACATAAACAAGTGATTTTGGTAATTACCAGTACACCAATACTTAGTTTGGGGCAGCTGAGGCACAAACCTAGCATTGGGTGGTGGCCTAATAAATTTGTTAAAGTCCGCGTAAAATCAATATTAAATGTGTGTTCTGAGTTTGTCACACCACAGAAAAATGTGTTATTAACCACACAGCCAAATTTGAATGCTAAAAAACCCCGCCAAGTAAATAAAATAAGATATCAAAATCTTGAATAAAGTATTCTCTGCTCTCAAATGCTGGGGGCGTGTCCACTGGCGGCGCTGAAACCACACCCACTCACGGAAAAGCTGCAGTCTCTCTCAACTGTCTTCCTCTAGCAGCTTATTTAATTAGGAGACTGTGTAGTAAATGATCGCAAGCAGGTATTATGCATTTACGTGAAGAAGGCATAGCTAGCAAAGGCTGTAGCCTACTGTAGTAACTAACGGTAATAGCGCTCTAGTTATTAGGTGTGTTCGACGATCGGTGTATGACATCAAAGTACCGCGAGAGCGATTTGAAAGCATCAGGAGCGTCTGCTCTCTGCAGCTCTCACTGTACTTTGATGTCACACACCGATCGGTCTGCAGCGCTGCTTCAAGTCGAACACACCTCCTGTAGTGTTGGGAGAGGGGCCGTGCTCGGTGGCTTGATTGCGTCATCGAGTCATGATTTAGCCCCACCCAAAAAATCCTGATCACGAAAATGGTGAAAAACTGTTTAACGGTCTAACTCCACAATTAAGTACTACATGGTTCACAGTCTTTGTAACATGTTTCAGCAATGCATTTCTAACATTTATAATGTGTTTACAAACAATTCTCAGAATTGACTTTACATGGACTTTAAGCACTGTATAGGGCTTTTCACACTGCGTTTAACCCCGGGTTATCGTCGTTCTAAACACCGCTTTTAAGCCCGGGTAAAGACACGTTTCATACCTGTAATTTGAAAGTGGTGTTAGCACCGCATTTTACCCGGGGTTATGAAACCCTGCTCCGGATTTAACCCCGTGTTAACCCCGCATTGCGGTGCTAAGTTTGTTCAGTGTGAAACGAAGCGGTGTTTGCTTGTTGCTGCTGGATGCTTGGCAACAGACAGCCAATCAGAAATTGAGCAGCGAGGCTCATGTCACGTCAGTAACAGGAAACGCGCACTGGAGTGAATAGGAGACGGTATTATTCTTACACTACTGTACTGTAACAATAACTTTAGTTTCTCCACACTTAAAAGAAATTCAAATAAACATTCACATACTTTGCTCCTTGTTTTCTTTCTTTTGTATTTTTGACTTTGTTTTCTTGCCTTTGTGCGTCATGAGGCCGTTCACATGTCGCGCCAAAAAACGCGTTTAAAACGCTAAGTGTGCCGCTTTCTCCTTCTTTCCAAAGCACTGTGCTCCCATGGTGTCTGCCATTACTAAGCAACCATGACCTGCGCTCTTCATGATGCAGAGGTTTTGAGATGGTCCTCACTGCAGAACACAAGATCCAGGGGGTGGAGTTGGATCTAGATCCAACTCCTCCCACCTTACATTTACCTAAACCTACCCGTCTCCACCCCCTGACCCCTAAACCCACCCATCCCCACCCCTAAACCTACCCATCTCCACCCCTAAACCTACCAATCTCCACCCCCTGGATGTGGATCCAACCTCACCCCCTGGATCTTTGTTCTGCAGTGAGGGGCTACTGGAAGTTTCAGCAAAGGATAAATGGATTTCCATCGCTACTAAATTTATTTAAAAATGGCTATCCCTGCCTTTACAGCTGATTAGCTGTTCCTCAATCTTCGCTGATCTAAAGACATAAGCGGCAACGTTTTTAATAACTGGCAAGATGCGGGAAAAGTCTTGTGAACAGGTTGCCTGCTGTGCTGTTCGTCCAATCAGAGACAGTGACACCGCAAATATGCAAATAAGAACGTTAACCGCGGTTTAGGAATGTGCAGTGTGAAACGTCTGTTAACAAATACCCAGGGTTAAGAGTTAACCCCAGGCATAGTATGAGCAGTGTGAAACTGATTACAGATAACCCAGGATTCCACTTATCGGGGGTTTAGGATGACCCAGGGTTAACAATTTCAAGTGTGAAAAGCCCTAATATGTAATTGCAAACAAGACCATGCACTCATTGTCACATTTCTGAAAACACCCTTTTTACACAAGGGAGTAAAACATTAGAAAATGATTTTGTAAATTAAATATAAATTAATGAAAAATGAGCTGCTGAGGACAACAATGACTCTAAAAAGACTATCCACACACTTTCTTTGTTGACCATAGAGTCTGAAGTGATTAACAGATTAGATTATTATAGGGTAGGGTGAAAACACCCCCATGGGGTAAAACGCCTCCCCCCTCCCCCCCTACTGTTTTTCCAAAAATAACCGCAAGATAAAGTCAAGATTATAGATTTTATTGTAACTATGGACTACATTCACAAGAGTGAAGCTTAACACTGGTGATACCGGAGAGAAAGCGTATTTCACAGTAAATGATCTAATTTTCAGCTGCATACTGTTCAGATTTATATCTCATCTTAGAACAGATTACATCTGTAAGAGGTGGGTTCACAAGTTATAAATAATTTATCAGAGTACACTGTAAAAAGTGGTAACCTGATTTTGTAAGGATTTTTGTAGCATTGTTATCAGATCAGTTCATTAATATGAAATTTTGCAAAAAACAGTTAATGTAAATGATCACATGATCCACATTTCATTTATTCATTTTTTTTTTTTTCCATTTTTTGTGGCATGGCGGGTGAGGGCACTTTAGGTGTCGTTGCCCAGGAGCACCAAAGGGTCTTAATCTGCCACTGACGAAGTCAGACAACTACACTTTAAAAATAAAGCTGCTTCACGATGCCATTGAAGAACCTTTTTGTCTAAATGGTTCCATAAAGAACCTCTAACATCTGAAAGAAAGAAAGAAAGTTCTTCAGATTATAAAAAGGTAAGAAAGAGATGGTTCTTTAAAGAACCTTTGACTGAATGGTCCTTTGTGGAACCAAAAATGGTTCTGCTATGGCATCGTTATGAAGAACCTTTTGAAGCACCTTTATTTTTAAGAGTGTACTGAAGGAGTGTGTTTGTGCTTTATAGTGCTCACAGGTAAGTGTTATTAATACACCAGTGAGGGCTGAGTGAAGGAGGAACAGCCTGGTGTGATTGTGACAATAGAACTCATGCATTTTCAAGCTGTTAAAACCAGAAGCACTTGTAAATTGAAAGTGGGTCAACCACAAACATCCTTAAAAAACACCCAACAACAAAAACTCAAAAACTGTGTCACGAGAAAAGCATTTACTGTATTTATCAGCACCACTGCCAAACAGACAAATTGTTTCACTGGTATGTATAGCATATCCCTTATTTAAAATTGGTTAATTTAAATCATGTTAAATTGTTTATTGTATATATATATATATATATATATATATATATATATATATATATATATATATATATATATATATATATATATATGTATATATATATAAATATGCAGTGTTGTGAAGAGTTATGGGGTTTTTACCATAAGATTTAAAATGATCTATTAATAAACAATTAAAGAGAATTTAAGACTATACAAAAAATGTCCTTTTTCTTTTCTTTTCTTTTCTTTTCTTTTCTTTTCTTTTCTTTTCTTTTCTTTTCTTTTCTTTTCTTTTCTTTTCTTTTCTTTTCTTTTTCCAGATTAAATCCAATATGGAATTGTCAGGTGAGTTTGTAAAGAGTGGGGTTGTCTATCTATCCCCGTTTTCTTTCTTTAACTACAACAGGCTAGCCAAGGTATGACCCCTTGTGAAAAACAAGCACACTTTAGCAGACTTTTAAAAAGAGTACACTTGATACAGAAAAAAAGAATATACTTAAGTGTGCACTTAATGTAATGTTTTCAGACACTTAATTGCAAATTATTCACAATTCAGTTAAAATGTATTATAATTGAAATGTAAAAGAAATGCAGTTAGTTGAACTGAAGAGCATTTTTTTTGACCCACTGAAGCAGGATTTAAGTATTTTCATTTGCATTTTCATAATTACTTATTTTGTCTTGCAATATGGTTATAGTAAACTAAAAATACTTTAATGTCATTTTATTGAAACTTGTATGCCATGTATTTAAGAAAATACAATATTTGTAATTACATTTTAAATCTTGCAATTTAATATAACTTTAAAATAACTTATGGATTTCAGCATGTTATAATTTGTTTAATAAAGCTTTTTGATTCATACACATGGAATGTCTGTTTATGCTTCACTAGAGGATACCGCAATGATTCCTTCCCCAGACCCGTACCACTGTCCCTCTCATCTGGAGACCTTGACCGGGGTCAGACTGGAGATGCTTCTTAAAATTAATAAGAATGTTTATTATTATGCATGTATATTACTCTAACATAGACAAATGCAAGGAGCCTGTAATTTCCATGTTTATTTTAGATGGATCAATTGTTTGTCTACAAAGAACGAACTACGGAAGACCGTTGCGCAGAAGGTTTGTTTATTAGCATTTCATGAATAAAATACAGCAAAATCAAATGAACAACACCGTTATCTCATTACCTTACCTTTTAACTTCTTAAAGTTTGCTGTGGAATAAAGCCTATCAACAGATATTTTGTGAAGGATGGCACGGGGAACACGGTTTTCAGTATTCTTGAGGACAGCGAGTGTTTTGACAGGCAATGCTATGGTGTTGGACGTCCTTTCACAATGAATGTTACTGACCATTCAAATCAAGAGGTCATCAGAATGGTGCACCCGTCTGTTTGTACCTCCTGCAGCAGCCATGAGGTATGAATGTTATCCTTGTATTGTTTAGACCTTCATTATTTTTATACTGTATATTATCCTATGTGTTGTATTTATATTTTAGCTAGAGGTTCAGTCTCCACCGGGCACTACCATTGGATATGTTCGACAAAACTGGCATGTTTGCCTACCTAAATTCACTCTTGAGAATGAACGAGGTGAACCAGCAATTAAGATTGTGGGACCATGTGTAGGCTGTACCTGCTGCACAGATGAGAACTTCGAGGTGAAGTGCATACAGTACACACGTTTCAGTTTCTTGAAAATGACTTTCATTGTTTTAAATTTAAACCAAGATATTTTCTATCTTGTAACCTTAGACATATCCTTTACATAAACATTTTAATCAGTGCTTGAAGTAGGGTTAATATAATCCAACATAATATAACACACTGTATAACATAATCACATTGTAGTACATAAAAAAGTAGCTCCATGACAGACAGTCAGCTTATCTCAATTTAAATGACACCAAAAATTACAGCTGTCTTCTCTTCTCATCTTAAGCTGCTCACTCGTAAGCTGTGTTACTTTGGTTGGTTCATTCAATACCATCCGTGCTCCCATGAAACATATAGTGTGTGGCGAAATCTGAACACAAGTGGTCAGAGCAGAGATGCATTCAAAACACGTGTTTACCAGTCAGAAACAATAAATACATCTCAGTTGACAGCATGTGATTGAATCACAGGGAGCCACTAACAATACGTGGGAGAATCAGGAGAGGTAGGATGTCTGTCATTGTCACATTTGAAATTTCTACAATGAAAAAAAAAAACACTTTAAGATTTTTTTCAGATTACTTGTCATGCTACTGGTTTGCTTTTGGTGCTAACGGACAGTGATGCTGACACTTTGACACTTTAAAGCACTGGCAACATGTGAGAAATGCTGGTTTGCAAGAAAAAATGGTGATATAATAAAGATGAATAAAAGTTGGTATAATAAAGATTAAAATATAGTTTCTACTGCGTAATCTGTGATACTGCAAACTGGCCCACTTCGAGCACTGCTTTTAACATTGTTAGATTATAATTCTAACACTATTTAATGTGCTTATTAAGGGGATAATTCACCCAGAAAGGAAAATTACCCCATGATTTACTCACCCTCAAGCCATATGACTTCTTTCAGACTAATTTTGAAGACTAAAGAAGTGCATTAATCCATGATAAAAAAAGGGAAGTTAAAGATGGGGTATGTATTTTTTTCAAAAACACTTTATAAAACTGAGACGGGCAGAGTACTAAAACAAACTTGTAGCCAATCAGCAGTGAGGGGCATGTCTACTCATGATGCGGAGGAGAGAGCGCTCAGTACACATGATGGACATTAGCCAAGCTGAGCGACGACAGAAAGATAGAGATGCAAAAGAGGAAAATGTCTGCGGAACAAAAGAAGGCTTTTCTACACTGAACGCAACAGTTGTCGTGTCACGCCGCGCCGCAACAACTAAAGTATTTCTACACTGGATGCGACAAAGCAACCATGGAAAATCATTTGAAATTTGTGTCAATACGTCATAAATAGAATGCGGCAGCAGTTTACTGTCCAGGATTTGTCATGTCCCATCCAGTGTAGACAGCATCACTGATTATAATGAGTTCTATAGTATTTTGTTGCGCCGCTCGCGTCCGGTGTAGACACGGTGTTACGATAAGGCAAGAAGTAGGACCCGAGTAATAATCAGATCAGCTTTCCAGTGCTGGAGAGAACTCAAGGAGCGGTAAGGCCTGTGATCAGACAATGAGGTTGATTTGTTTAGTCTCGATAGGTGAGTAACATTGGTTTTTCTTTGTTTTACAGAACTAATCGTTATCTGGGTTGCGTACGTATGTGTGGGGCAGAGCTATCAAAATAGGGGTGAGACCCTTTTGGGGTAGGAGCACGTTTGTTTTGGTGATTTGAAATATCTACATTGGCTACCAGAAATCACTTTTTAATAAATGCCTTCTGAAGTGAAACAATGCATTTGTGTAAGACAAATAAATATACTTAAAACTATATATACTGTAATCTATAGTTTCTGCTAACTGTCGTACGCACGTTCACAAGAGAGGCATTCTAGTGGATGATGTAGGACATAGACGTAGCTCCGGTTAGAAGTTATGAAGTATGGAGTGGAGTGTGGAGTGCTTTTTATGATGGATGAACATACTTTTTTGGGCTTCAAAATCTTAACCCACATTCACGGGCATTATAAAGCTTGGAAGAGCCAGGACTTTTAAAAAAAATATAACTCAGATTGTATTTGAAACAAGTCATGCACACATAGAATGACTGGAGGGTGAGTAAATCATGGGGTAATTTTCATTTTTGGGTGAACTATCGCTTTAAGCCATTTACCTTGCTGCCTGACCACAGTGATTTCAGATTGTACTATATTTCTGGAAAAAAAATAAAAATAAAGATCCTCTCAATGAAGGCAAAAAACCTGATCTATGAACATGTGTTTCATTGTGTCCCCCCCCCCCCCCCCATAGCTATCATGGTCTTGTTGCTCATTTAAACTCTAACAGAATGAAGCTTAAGTTGTAAATTCAAGGCATTAATGTTTGCCTACAAAACCACCACTGGCTCTGCACCCCTTTACCTAAATTCAGTACTTCAGACCTATGTCCCCTCTAGAAGCTTGCGTTCTGCAAGTGAACGACGCATTATTGTACCATCCCAAAGAGGCACAAAATCACTTTCACAGACTTTTTCATTAAATGTTCCCTCCT
The DNA here is from genome assembly GCA_036784905.1 of Acrossocheilus fasciatus. NCBI lineage: Eukaryota > Metazoa > Chordata > Actinopteri > Cypriniformes > Cyprinidae > Acrossocheilus > Acrossocheilus fasciatus. Next base: position 7,266,184 of record CM071939.1, on the reverse strand, counting down.
GGAATGACCTGCCCAACTTAATCCGAGCAGCTGAATCCTTACCCATCTTCAAGAAACGGCTAAAAACACAACTTTTCCATCTTTATTTAACCCTCTAACTCTAGCACTCTCTATTCTAATTCTATTTTATCTATCTGTCTTCTTTGTATCTATTAGTCTTCTTTGTATCTATCTGACTCTCTAACATTAGCTTTCTTTTCTTGTTTTCTTAAAAAAACAACAAAAAAACCTTGCTATGTGTACTGTGTTAGGCTAACTGAGACTTGTCATAGCACTTGCGTATTGTTACTCTTTTGTTGGTTTTTATTGCTTCTGTTGTCCTCATTTGTAAGTCGCTTTGGATAAAAGCATCTGCTAAATGACTAAATGTAATGTAAATCCAATGCTTTATTTTACACATTTACCTTAGATTGCTAAAATAGTAGGCCTGTATGATATTATTAAAATGTACTACATGAATGTTAATTCTACATTACATTAATTGTTAATAACATGTTGTTATTGCCTGTCTTATACTGTGACCACAGCTGGTGTCTTTGAATGAAGCAGCAATAGACAGATCATTTGGCAAAATCACCAAACCTTTCTCATGTGGATCAAATGCAGATTTTGTGATCAGGTTTCCAAGCAACATGGATGTGAAAATGAAAGCTACTGTACTGGGAGCCTGCATACTACTTGTAAGTATTGTTAAACCTGCCTTATTTAAAAAATAAAGAAATAAGAGTTGTAATGCAAGACATTTATAATTTTCAATTATAACCATTTATTTATTATTATTATTAATTAAAGTATAACTCAATTCATTTTCAGGACTCCATGTATTACTCACCACAAAGGGCATCACTCTTGTGTGTCTGCATATCAGTGGCATTAGGCTATTTGAAAATAGTCTATACGTAGGGCTGTGCCACATCCACCAATTTCAGCAAACATCCCAGTCAGCTAAGGAAAAAAAGTTAACAGAGGGAAAAAAAAGTAAAAAAAAGTTAAGAGTCTTGAAGCATATTTGTAATAAAGATAAATGTTCTACCAAGTTCTGGATTAAGTTTGAGGAAGATTCTCCATTCATAATTACTGCACATAGAAACATATATAAAAATTTAAATGAAAAATAAAAGCATTTTGAATATGTCAGAACATAGTCATCTGTTTGTGTCTTTGCTTAAAGGGTTGGTTGATTGTGATTTCACTTTTTATCTTTAGTTAGTGTGTAATGTTGCTGTTTGAGCATAAACAATATCTGCAAATTATGACGCTGAAAGTTCAATACGAACGGAGATATTGCCTTTTAAAATTATGGCAGTTTAATGCCTACAAATATGGCTCGTAGGGACTACAATGAGCTACTTCCCGGGTTGGTGACATCACAAACCCTAAAAATTTACATAAACCAGCAGAACCTTCAGCCATTATTACTGCTGCTGGATGAATGTCTAGCCTCCACAACACCAGAACTGGGTCCAGATTCTCATGTTTACCCACTCGTTACAAATAAGGGGTGTCTTGTGGACAGCAAAAATACCAACTCCATATACGAATACGATTGCATTCATCTGAAATAATAAAGTCACAAACACCTAGGATGGCTTGAGGGTGAGTATATCAACAGGTAAAAGTAGGCTACTTTCAATAAAATTTCAATAAAAGGTCCAATATACTTTTAGCTTGACGTTTAGCTTATCTGACGAGAAGAAACTCCACAAAATAATTGTATCGATTAAAACCCAAACATTCCAACACATCCTTCCACCTTGTAACAACACTGCCAATGTTTACCCTTATTTTACTCTGTTTTGGGGAGTCTCCAAATTTTGCTTTAGTTATGCCATTTTTATTTACTTAGCCGAAAGTTACCAGATGTAAATGAGCCCATGGAACATTTTCAAGCTGTTAAAACCAGAAGTAACTAAAATGATTTAGTTACTTCTGGTTTTAACAGTAATGTGGTTTTAACAGCTTCTGGTGATGTTTGTGGAAGTAACTCAACCACAAACATCATTCTGGAAAAAAGAAAAGAAAAAAAAAAGTCACGGTCACAAGAAAAACACTGTATTTATCAGCACCACTGCCTAACAGACACATTGTATCTCACTGGTATGTATGTCTCTCAATATACTGTAATTTAAAATTATTTAATTCAAATCATGTTAAATTGTATATTTCATACATGAATGTGTAAGTTTATAAAGTGTTATAGAGTTTTTACCATTAAATTTACAATGATCTCTAAATAAATAGTGAAGGATAAGACCATTTTAACACAAAAATGATGTCTATTTATTTATTTTAATATTCTCCTCCCAGATAAAAATCAAATATGGAATTAATTGGTGAGTTTGTTAAGAATGGAGGTGTCTTGTCAAGTACACTTTAACATACTTTTAAAAAGTACTTAATTAAAAAAAAAAAGTAATAAATAAAAAAATAAATATAAATATATTATATGCTTAAACCTGAACTGAATGTAATCTTTTCAGTTCATTGACCTAGTTCTGTCTGATTATGTCATTTGGTTCAGGCGTGTCTTGTGAATTATCCTCATTTGCATGTGTATTTAAGTTCCTGTCTGTTCAGTTTCAGTTTGATGGGTCTCGTCTGTGTAGTCACCAGTCTCTCTTGTTTTGGGTTTACCTTTATGTGGAGTTATTAAAGACTGTTAACCTTCATCTTTGTGTGTGTTCATCTACTACAATCCAGTGTGACACATGCAACAATTTGTTTAACAAAAGCTGTTTGATACATACGTATGTCTGGTTATGTTCCACTAGAGGACACTGCAATGATTCTTTCCCCAGACCCGTTCCACTGTCCTTCTCATCTGGAGACCTTGATTGGGGTCAGATAGGGCTGGAGATGCTTCTTAATAATGATGATGGTGATGATGATGATGATAATAATAATAATGCTTTTCATTATGTCAATCTGACTTAGAAAAATGCATTTATTACACAGACGTTTCACTGCATTAAGCCTGTAATTTTCATGTTTACTTTAGATCGGGGTGTCAAACTCAATTCCTGGAGGGCCACAGCCCTGCAGAGTTTAGCTCCATCCCTAATTAAACACACCTGATCCAGCTAATCAAGTCCTTCAGGCTCAATTGAAAGCTACATGGTTTGTGTGTTGGAGCAGGGTTGGAACTAAACTCTGCAGGGCTGCAGCCCTCCAGGAACGGAGTTTGACACCCCTGCTTTAGATGGATCAATTGTTTGTATACAAAAAAGAAAATATGGACGAATATTGTGTAGAAGGTTTGTTCATTAGCATTTCATGAATGAAATACAGCAAAAGCATATGAACAACACCCTTATCAACTAACTTTTAATTTCTCAAAGTTTGCTGTGCAAAGCCTATCAACAGATATTTTTTGACTGATGGAACAAGGTTTTCAGTATTCTTGAAGACAGCGAGTGTTGTGATGGGTATTTCTGTGCTGTGCACGTTTCTTCATAATGAATACTGACGTCTCAAATCTAAAGATCATCAGACTGGTGCACCCATCTCCTGCTGTGGCAGCCATGAGGTATGAATGTTATTCTTGTCTTGTTTAACGAAGTATGTTACATACATTATGTGTTGTATTTATATTTTAGCTGGACGTTTAGTCTCCACCAGGCACTGCCATTGGATATGTTAGACAAAACTGGCATTGTTGCCTATCTAAATTTACTGTTGAGAATGAACGAGGTGAACCAGCATTTTGAGAGACCATTTGTTGGTTGTATCAGCTGCATGGATCACAACTTTGAGGTGAGGCACATACACAAAATTTTTCATTGACTATTAACTTTAATTGACCAAATATATTTTCTGTCATCTAGGATTAAATATAGGTTTATGTAAAAGTTAAATGGCTTAATAAGAATACTAAACAGCATTTTAATTATAATCTAAGCCATTTACCTCCATTGCCTGACCCACATTAGCTGCAGGTGATTTCAGATTGTGCTATATTTCTGGGGTAATTTGATCCGCACAATGAAGGCAAAAACCTGACCCACAAACACGTGTTTCTTCCTTTTTAAATGTCAGAACTAGCATGGTCTTTAAACAGCAGAATGAAGCTAAAGTTCCAGTGCTGCTTTTTGAAAACATTTATCTTATGTCACTAAAAGTAGGCCTGTTTTTATATGAAATTATTATAGTGGAAATAGAATATTAAAGTGAAAGAAATGGGAACATAATGTGGTAACACTTTATTTTGATGGTCCCTTTTGAACATTCTGTTGACACTAAATAATGTTGCAACTACATGTCAACAAACTCTCATTAGAGTATTAGTAGACTGTCTGCTTCATATCTACTAACTCCTTATTGTGTTGGTCTCCCAACAGATATTCTACTGATTATAAGTAACTTTGCAAGAACGTGTCAACTTAATCTAACCCTAACCCTAAGACCATCAAATGTTAAAACATATCAATAATACAATTCACAAAAGTAGGAAATAGCTCTCCTCAAGACTGCAAGAGGGTCGGGCCTGCTCTTATGGACCTCCTACCACCTGAAATAAACAGAAGAAAAAAAACAAAAGAAAACCCACAGCATACACTGCAAATAAATAACCAGTCCAGTGCCAACCGTCTAATACCCACACAGTGCCACTCCACCCAAATCACCTACACCGAAGGAGCTTTAGTGTCGATGCAGGCCCGGCCCTGTACAAAGTCACTGAGCACTGTAACACACAAAAAGAGGAGAGCAGTACCACAAAAACAAAAAGCAAATAACACGCACAATATGCAATATTAATCACATTAATCATCTATATCAAATAAATGAAAAAAAAAACAATAAACCATAATATAAAGCTTAAATATGCATGAAACAGTGGCTGGTCTGCCCCTTTAACAAAGAAAACATGCACATTAATGCACATCAAGACAATGATAATATAATATAAAAAACAAACAAAACATACTTTATCGAAAGTACAACTGCAGCACAGTTACCCAATCTCAGCTCTCAATCCCCAAACATGATAGATTTTATGGCTACACAATCATGGGAAAGACTGCTGATCTGACAGTTGTCCAGAAGACAATCATTGACACCCTTCACAAGGAGGGTAAGCCACAAACATTCATTGCCAAAGAAGCTGGCTGTTCAGAGAGTGCTGTATCCAAGCATGTAAACAGAAAGTTGAGTGGAAGGAAAAAGTGTGGAAGAAAAAAGATGCACAAACAACCGAGAAAACCTCAGCCTTATGAGGAATGTCAAGAAAAATCGATTCAAGAATTTGGGTGAACTTCACAAGGAATGGATTGAGGCTGGGGTCAAGGCATCAAGAGCCACCACACACAGATGTGTCAAGGAATTTGGCTACAGTTGTCGTATTCCTCTTGTTAAGCCACTCCTGAACCACAGACAACGTCAGAGGCGTCTTACCTGGGCTAAGGAGAAGAAGAACTGGTCCAAAGCCCTCTTTTCAGATGAGAGCAAGTTTTGTATTTCATTTGGAAACCAAGGTCCTAGAGTCTGGAGGAAGGGTGGAGAAGCTCATAGCCCAAGTTGCTTGAAGTCCAGTGATAAGTTTTTTGATGATTTGGGGTGCAATGTCATCTGCTGGTGTTGGTCCATTGTGTTTTTTTGAAAACCCGTTTACCAAGAAATATTGGAGCACTTCATGCTTCCTTCTGCTGACCAGCTTTTTAAAGATGCTGATTTCATTTTCTAGCAGGATTTGGCTCCTGCTCACAAAAGCACCAAAAGTTGGTTAAATGACCATGGTGTTGGTGTGCTTGACTGGCTAGCAAACTCACCAGACCTGAACCCCATAGAGAATCTTGTCAAGAGGAAAATGAGAAACAAGACCAAAAAATGCAGATGAGCTGAAGGCCACTGTCAAAGAAACCTGGGCTTCCATACCACCTCAGCAGTGCCACAAACTGATCACCTCCATGCCACGCTGAATTGAGGCAGTAATTAAAGCAAACTTTGGTATGAGTGAAAAAAAAAAAAAAAAAAATTGACAGAATAATTCTCGTAGCATCCACCCTCTCAGATAACTTAAGCTGTTCAAAACATTGTAGCGTTTGGGACACACAACTATTTGTTATATTTAACAAATAATCTCTTATGCCCCCTCAACCAACCAAAGGGCCAACTATGAGGTTCTGTGGACCCTTCCCCCGAAATGCATCTAACACCTAAGAAAGGCAGAACAGACCTCTGGTTCCATGGCAACCCATCAGATAACACTAGTTTTATTGCTCAAAGAATGCAGGCAGAGAAACTCTCACTACCCTTTTCCTATAGGAAATACATTATGCCATAAAAATTGACTCTTCTCTAATTAATTCATAGAAAAACCTTTCTTTGAATGAACACACATATCTTCAGGTCATTGTGTATATCATTACTGTTCTTGTCTTATGCATGCTTACGATAGATCACTAGTTAAGATCACCTCACTCATACCATGTTTGGTCTCTATCAATTCGTCTTCGGATAATCTAATTGAGAGTGAATATTACATGTTGATACCTATGCAACATGTTAGTGTCCTAAGAATCCTTAATAGTTTGTATAGCAACTTCCAATCCAACCTTGCAAATTACCATGCTCAAAGACATGCTCCTTCCCTCCAAAAGTTCAGGACTCCATTGGCTCTTTGACACCCCAGAGGTGTGACCTCTATAGCAGATAAAACTCTCACATCAGTGACGCCCCTCTCACGTCAGTGACGTGCTTTTCAGATACTGAGAGGATGAAGATGTGAACTAGAATGCTTCTGGACCCTTAAGTTTTTGTGCCAGGCCTTGCAGCCTTGACTTTCCATTCAACCAAATGTCTTTGGACCTCAGATGATCTCTTTCTTAGCTATTTTTCACTTTCTACCTGGAAAGCAACTCCCAATCACCACCGAACCAGAATAACATCTGTTGGAATTCATCACTCTCCAAACCGGAAGAACGTGATCGCGAGTCCAAAACCTTGAAACCATCAAGACATTTCATCCTAGACCGCATTCCGGCCAATCGCCAACGACCAAGGAAGTGCAAGTATCGTACATCTAACTAAACTAAACAGAGGTTTAGTATAAGTTATAGACCCAGTTATAAACGGCGCTGATGGTTTTACTCAGGTGGTTAACTGACTCTTTCCATAACTGCATTCTTTGTTTCTCTAATGGCTTCATTCATCCACTTTAGCTCCCCTTTGTATGTACACGTGAGTGTATGTTTTTTCGTTTGTTTGTTTAGATTAGTTATGTTTGTGTTAGCGTTTAGTTAATAAAAGTTGTGTGCACAAATTACATGAGTTTCTGGTTCTGCCTTGCAAATTAATGTCTCTTTACGATTTTGACCCTCGCTACATGCTCTAATTCATTAATAGGAAAGTATTTTCTGTGGCCATGGAAATATCCTTTCTTAGAGTTGATATGAACTTGTACTGAATATTCGCTGAATGAACAGATCAGTTGATGGCAATTTAATTCTGCTACAGTTATTAATGTCAGCCGATATAAATAATTGTAATTATTTATATACATTTCCCTTTTGAGCTGATTTGCTACAACGTGAACTCCTATCTTTGCTCAGCTACCTTAACTTTGCCATGTGTATTATCCCTCAGGGCTGCCCTTTCATTTCGCATCTCCTCTCCCTCGCGTCCTCGGTTTACATGCTAGAGGATCGAATTTCCATAACTCAGGCATGTCACGATGAACTCTCATTATGGATAACATTCCTTAAACATTGGAACTGCTTATCCTTCTTCTACAACAATTTCGTATCTTCTCCCGTTGACATCCAGCTGTTCACAGATGCAGCTCCCTCTGCCGGTTTCGGGGGCTTCTATCATGGGCGTTGGTTCGCATCCCCATGGCCCCCCCAGCTCCAGGACAGTCCTCAGCGCTGTTTGAGCTTTACCCTGTCATAGTAGCAGCCTTCTTGTGGGGGAAGGAATGGACTGCTAACAGTATTTTAGTACATTGTGACATGAAGATGCATCAATAAAGAGCGTTCTCATTCACATTCATGGACCAATTTATCTTAATTGCCAAACATGTTCCCGGGTCAAAAAATCAAATTGCTGACTCTCTTTCTCGTTTTCTGTTTCAGAAATGCTTGAACCAGATGCTCAACACCATCCTCCAAGCAGTGTCTCCCAGAACCCTCCAATCTTGCTTTACAGCATGGAGGTGTTTTAAATCATTCCACCTTTCATATAACCTACCGTTTCCCAATTTTCCTCTTCTCTCAATCTCCTCATTTGTCTCCTACCTTAACACCGTTAAGGACCTCCAAGTTGGGTCCATCAAAGGGTACCTGAGTGGCGTCCAATTTTTTCACAAACTAATTTTCAGCTCTTCCTCTCCCGAAATAAACAACTCCCAAATCTCCTTCTTGATCAAAAGGATTCGATGATCTCAACCCGCCCGCCCCGACTCCAGACAACCAATAGCACTAGACATTCTCACAAAATGTATATATACCCTCCGTTCAGGCTACCGGCCCATCAATACCGCCCGCACACTCGACGCTATGTTTATCTTGGGTTTTTTTGGTTTTCTCAGATTTCTCAAAGCAAGACGGACCAAGCCAGGAAAGGCCATTTTATCTATATTTTCTCCCGTCATCAATCCAACCATATCAAACTGTCCTCGCATACATCCAATCTAGAAACTCCCAAGCAAAGTCCTCTATCGAACCCACATGGCTTATAATCCAAGATGGCAGCACTGTGTTTGTCTCGTCTGATCTGCTGATCTGCAGTCTTCTCTTGTATGTTTAAATGTTGCGTGTTTTATTTCAAGAAGGCATTTTAAGTTAAAGTCAGACTTGTTTTTACGGACTTTTAGTTACCTACAACCTGTTCTGCGTTGGGTGAAGCATGCCTACCTGTTGCACTACCCCGGGTCGCCATCCATCACCACTTTTTTGGCTTTGGAATGCGTTTGCGTTAACAACGGCGATCGGAAAGTCACGGCTGTTCCTTGAAGAAACCCCCGGATATTAAACTAACTGGAGCTCACAGATCATCTCGGTGGTGGGGATACTTGGTGGGGATAGAGCTGTCTACTCTCCCGTCGGGCTCGTGGAGCTGTCTGTGCGAGCTTGTCTGTGCGATTTTCACCTCAACACTGGTATCATGAAGGTTCTGCTCTTCTGTGCGGTAATCTCCATGCTCGGACTATGGGACATACCAAGGATGACGGAAGACAAAGCGATTCATTTGTCGCGTCTCCACATGCATCATTCATCAAAACGTACGGACACTATCTTCATATTTCGGGTTGCTAGTAATTCCGCGTTAATGGATACAGGGACAAAGAACTCACTCATCTTTATTCTCATCCCTAAGAATCCTCTTTTCTTGTCGAACTCTATATTGGACTCTTGTAATGAACAATGTAGCCCTCTACCAAAAAATCTAAGGCAGCGATATCTAATAATGTTGTTGCTCTTATTGGCCGGTATTAATCCAAATCCGGGTCCAGTTGGGATTGTTTCAACTCCTTTGGATTTCTCAAATAGATCAGGCCTTGGCATTGTACACTTAAATGTTTGTAGCCTGTTGCCAAAATTAGACCAAGTACAAATATGGGCCAAGACGACCAAAGCAGATATTTTGTTTATCTCTGAGACGTGGCTTAAAAAATCAATCTCAAGCCACGACATTGCATTAGAAGGGTACAATGTGTTTCGAGCTGATCGTAAAAGTAAGGTGGGTGGGGTTGCAATGTATATTAAATCAAAATTTAATGTAACTGTTCTTAAATCAGTTTCTCTCCCTAAACAGTTTGAGTTTTTGGCTATCGACCTGGAATATGGAAAAGATTGTCATTTATGTATAGTTGGCTGTTATAGACCACCTGCAGCTATCAGTGATGCTCTCACTTCACTGTCAGCTGTTTTAAGTGACCTGCTTTCTAAAGATCTTGTATTAATGAGTGATTTGAATTGGAATTAGTTGACATCAAACTCAAATCAGTTCAAGGTATATTGTGATTCTGTGAATCTTACTCAACTTATTGAAGCACCTACACGATCTAATTATAAGAACCCAAGCAAGTCCACTCTAATAGATATTATACTAACAAATAAACCCCATAAATACACGTATACAGGGGTTTTTCCTGATGACGTCAGTGATCATTGTACTGTAGTTGCTATAAGGAATTGTAAAATTCCCAAAGTAAAACCTAGAATTATTACAAAAAGGAGCTTTAAATTGTTTGATACTCAAGGGTTTCTGCATGAGTTGTTTGCATCTGACTGGGATAGACTGTTTTTAATACCTGATGTGACCACTGCATGGCAGTATTTTCACTCTTTGTTTTTGAAGATAGTGAACAGGCATGCACCTGTTAGGATATTCAGAGTAAAAGGCCATAATAATCCATGGTTCTCAAATGAATTATCTGAACTCCTTCATGAAAGAAACTTGGCTTGGGCCACAGCGAGGAAATCGGATGTAGAAAGAGATTGGGTAGCAATTAGAAAATTGAGAAATAAATGTACAGCTCTTATACGCAGATCAAAATCTGAATATTATCTAAATGAAACCTCACAAAATCTAAATAATCCTATTAAATTTTGGAAAACCATCAAATCACTTTCTCCTTCCACGTTATCTAATGAATTTCCTAAACAAATTTTAGTAAAAGATAGTCTAATTACTAATGGGACGAATATGGCAAATAGCTTTAACAAGCATTTCATTTCTTCAGGTTTTATTTTTAATGAAATTTCAGTGAGTGATATACCAAATCCATGTCCTCTTCTGAGAGAAGATAGCCCTACTTTTAGCTTTTCTCCAATCTTAAGAAGTGAAGTTTTAAAGGCCCTAAAAAACCTGGACATTAAGAAGTCTGCAGGGCCTGATGAAGTTGAGCCATATTTTTTGAATGTAGCTGCTGAGATTATTGCTGGCCCACTAGCTCATATCTTCAATTTATCATTAGAACAGAATGTTATCCCTGCTGTCTGGAAATCTTCTCTGGTTGTACCCCTGTTGAAAGGTGGTGATTCAACCAACTTAAATAATTATAGACCGATATCTAAGCTATCAGTTATAGTCAAAATTTTAGAATCTATCGTCGGCGAACAGTTGTGTGTGAGTGTGTTATTGTACGTGTGGGTTGTGATTATTGTTTTATGTACTTAATTTTACTTTGCTTGTTCTATTATGTTTACTGTGTGCTGCTACCTTGGCCAGGGCTCACTTGTAAATCAGATATTCATCTCAATGTGATTTTCTTCCCTGGTTAAATAAAGATATAATAAATAATAATATTTCTTGACGACTCTAACAAACCCGTTTTGGTTCCAAAAACACCTAAAATCTGTTCTCCAACAATCAGGCATCCCAGTGGATAACTACTCCAGCCACTCTTTTTGCATCAGGGCAGCAACCTCAGCAGCTCAGAAAAGCCTCTCTAAGCATTAAATCCAAGCTCTCAGGCAATGGTCTTCAGATGCTTTCAAAAGCTACATCAGGACCAATCGGTTCCACATTAAAAAAGGCCACCAAACCCTCATTGACCAAAAAAAACAAACAAACAAAAAAATAATATGGTGAAACTTGCCCGTCTGATGCAGTGTCAGATGCTGCAAGAGCTTCCCGGTCAGGAAAACATTGGCTTTTCCATCCGTCTACAAACGAGGCTTACCTGTCCGACACAGTGAGTATTGAACTCCCGTCAGACGCTGCAAGTGCCGGTAACACTTTATTTTGACGGTTCCTTTTAAACATTCTGTTGACACTAAGTAATGTTGCAACTACATGTCAACAAACTCTAATAAGAGTATTAGTAGACTGTCTGCTTCATATCTACTAAATCCTTATTGTGTTGGTCTCCCAACAGATATTCTAGTGACTATAAGTAACTTTGCAAGAACGTGTCAACTTAATCTAACCCTAACCCTACCAGTCAACTAATACACTACTAACACTCTAATGAGAGTCAGTAGAAATGTTGGTGCAACATTATACAAACTACAAACTACCAGGCTCAGGGCAGCGTAACAATGGGGAGGCCATGCACAAAATCAGTTAACTCAAAATAAACATTTATTAAAGTAAATTATACTAAAAATAAACCCCACAAGAGGAAGGGAAAAGAAAACAATTAAAAAAGGCTCAAAGTCTGGAGCTGGAGAGAAGTCAAGCTCAAACAGGGCCCACCGCACTGTAGGACAGAGATCCTTAAATCAGTCAACTCATCATCAGAGATCCACTGCACCTGCCGCTCGTTTCCACCCTGCAAACAGACAAGAGAAAGACACAACACAAACCAGAACCTAAAACGCCACCTAGAGGCGAACAGATCCCATTTAGGGAACAGGTGCTACCCCGGGTCGTAACAATTACTTATAGTCAATAGAATGTGTTAAAGGGACCATCAAAATAAAGTGAAACCCAAGTGCCTTCCGGTCAGGAAAACATTGGCTTTTCCGTCCGTCTACTGACGAGGCTTACACGTCTGATGCAACGAGTATTGAACTCCCATCGGACGCCACAAAGCTCTTGCGGCCGGCACTTCAAAATTTGTTCAACCATCCATCGGCTGGTAAGGTCCACCCATCCGGTGCTGCAAGCTGCTCCCGTCAAAGCTACGTAGACTTTCCCGGTCAGTCGATTCAAGCCCGTCTCCCCGATATCTCCTCAAGGGACAATACTACACAATTGAAACTTGGATATATTTTAGATTGTGCAGCTTGTATAGAAGTACAAATTTACTGTCCTCTAAATATAACTCAACATATAGACATTATTGTCCAAATATCTGGCAACAAAAATGAGTACACCCTAAGTGAACATGTCAAAACTGTGTCCCAAGTGTCAATATTTTTCATTGTTATCTAGCACTGCCTTAATTCTCCTGGGCTTGGAATTCACCAGAGCTGAACAGGTTGTTGCTGGCATCCTCTTCCACTCCTCCACAATGACATCACGGAGCTGCTGGATGTTAGACTCACGGTGCTTCTCCACCTTCCACTTGAGGATGCCCCACATGTGCTCAATAGGGTTCAGGTCTGGAGACATACTTGGCCACTCCATCACCTTCAGCTTCATCAGCAAGGCAGTTGACATCTTGCCGGTGTGTTTGGGGTCGTTATTTATGTTAGAAAACTGCGATTCGGCCCAGTTTCTGAAGGGAGGGCATCATCTTCTGCTTCAGAATGTCACAGTACATGTTGGAATCCATGTTTCCCTCAATGAGCCGCAGCTCCCCAGTACCAGCAGTACTCATGCAGCCCCAGACCATAATGCTACCACCACCATGCTTGACTGTAGGCAAGACACAATTTTCTTGGTACTCCTCACCAGGGCATCACCACACATGCTGGACACCATCTGAGCCAAACAAGTTTACCTTAATCTCATCAGACCACAGGACATGGTTCCAGTAATGCATGCTCTTGACCAGGTTGTCTTCAGCAAACTGTTTGCAGGCTTTTTTGTGTGCCAGCTTCAGAAGAGGCTTCCATCTGGGACGACGGCCATGCAAACTGACTTGTTGCAGTGTGTGGCGTATGGTCTGAGAACTGACAAGCTGACCTTCCACTTCTGTAACCTCTAAAGCAATGCTGGCAGCATAAAAACAAATATAAAAACACGACAAATTAACATAAAAATAAAAAATGCTAAATTATTACTTTGACCTCTGTTGGAAATATGTTTTGATGTGCTAAAGTATTCATTGGCAAAGCTTAATCTTTTCCCGAAAGTCTCTCAACTAGTCAGCAGATGGTGGTAGCGCTCCTTTCCTCCACCTGCTCTGTCTCTTGAATTCTGCAACCACACCTTTATCTCACTCTCAACTTCAGAATTAGGAGGACTTGGCTGAAAGGGACATTTTCAAACAGCCTCTGAAAAGCAAATCAGCCTGTATCAGGGATCCTGAAATCTGGCTCATTAAACTCACTTTTCTGCAGAGTGTAGCTCCAACTTTGATCAATCTCACCCACCTATGTTTTTCTAATGATCCTGAAGACACTGATCAGCATGCTCAGGTGTGTTTGATTAGGGTTAGAGCCAAACTCTTGATCTTGTGAGCCAGATTTGAGGATCCCCGGCCTATATGAAACAACAGGTTCTGAAAAGGTGTCTTTTGGTTTGAGCTATTCCAGTTCTAAAGAATGGCCAGTCAATGTTAATATTCTCCTAGTTGCATTACAGGGCTGCCTACACAAAACCTGCATGGGCCCACAGGTACAAAAGTTGCTCTGGGCCTGAGTGGGCTGGCCCACACTGTTCCATCATTGGATTAATGTGGGCAGTCCCGTAGTGTGGGCTGCTCACGATGAGCCCACGGTGAGTCCAAATCTGTGGGCAAGCCCACACGGGGCCTGTTTAGGTTTGGTGTGGGCTGGCCCTGGCCCACTGTGCCCACAAAAAGCCAGCATGGACCCCGCAGTAGCATGTTTGCAGGGTGATGATGTAACAGAAACTATGGGCTCTCTCTTTTCTAGCATTTTAGATACGGTTGCTGCTTTACGCAAAAGGAAGATTAAGGAAAACAGTCTGACACTGTGGTATAATGAGCACACTCGCGCCCTAAAGAGAGCAGCCTGGAAAATAGAGTGCAGCTGGAGGAAAGCAAAACTAGAGGTATTTCGTATTGCATGGTGGGAAAGTACCCTATCCTACAGAAAAGCATTAAAACTGAATGAAGAGGTATCATATCGATCACAAGTGCAGTATGGAGTACCTCAAAGCTCAAAACTAGGGCCGTTACTTTTCACGCTTTACATGTTACCCTTGGGAGATATCATCAGGAAACATGGTGTGAGCTTTCACTGTTATGTTTATGATATTTGCGGCCCGGTGAAACATCTCAATTTGAAAAATTAACGGAATGCATAGTCGATATAAAAAACTGGATGACGAGTAATTTCTTTTTTCTTTTTTTTTTGTTATCAACTTTTTATTTATTTACAAACACAACATCATAACACCCATTCAAAACAAAACAACAGACATATAACCAATACTTTAAAATGTCCAGTCAAAAATGAGAGAGAGAGGGAGGGAAAAAAAACAAGTTATTCCTTTATATAATTGAGTATGTTAAAGAAAAAACCCTGCCAAGCATCAATAGTAGAAGGCTTGGCCCCATTAATTCGCGCTGTTGTACATTCACAAGTCACTATTTTCAGGAGGCTACGGATCCAATATGTTTTTCCACACATGTGCGGTGTAAACCAGTTCTGTATTATTGTCTTCTTTGCAGCTGTAAAACCAGCAAACAACATTCTCTTTTGCATTAAGCTTATATAGAGACCAGAATCATCATTAAGAAGACACAAACTTGGGTTAGCGAAGCAATCAATTTGTAGTAAGGAGGATAAAACCAAGTTTAAATGTGTCCATAGATTAATGACGATAGGACACTCCCAAAACATATGAAAAAAGTACCTGATGATGCAGCATTACATATATGGCAGTTGAAATTTGGTTGTAGTTTTATTTTGAATCTTTTGTAAGGAGTTATGTATGCTCTATGGATGACTTTGAAGTTAATAAGATGATGAGCCAAGTTTTTAGATGTTAAGTTGAGGTTAGACCACCCTCTCTCCCGGTCGACAGATAAATTAATGTCAGATAATTCCCTATTCCAAATAGATTTACTAGAAAGAGGTTTTTTAATGCAATCAATAATTTTATTATATATTAAGGAAACAGATGGATGACCAGAAGATGGTGCAATCCAATCCCACATAGGATGAGAGAAAATGGGAAATGCACAAGGAATTCCATATGCTTTGAGATCAGAACGTAATTGAAGAAAGACAAAATATGCAGATGCTGATAAACAAAATTTAGTTCTTAACATCTGAAATTAACAGAGGTCCTGGTTATCATATATATCACTGCACGTGTTTATGCCTAAAGAGGTGTAGCATTTGGACCAACCAGACACACAAGAAATTAGTTACTATATTAACAAATAATCACAGACCCCTCACCCAATACACATACTTAGGTGCCCCTATGTCTGTGGACGCCTCCAGGCCCCCCCGGTGCCATGGCAACCCATCAGATAACACTAATTCATCAGATAATACTCTTCTCTAATTAATTCATAGAAAAACCTTTCTTTGAATGAGCACACATATCATTAAGTCATTGTGTATATTATTACTGTTTTTGTGTATTTTATACTGTTTTATGCATGCTTATAATAGATCACTAGTTAATATCACTCTGACTGTAACATGTTGGATGATCTAAGTGAGAGTGAATATTACATGTTGATATGCAACATATCAGTGTCCTAAGAATCTTTAATAGTTTGTATAATAACTTTCAATTCAACCCCTTTTGCAAACTACCATGCTCTCAGACAAAGGGCCATAACCCCCCCAGTATTTCCAAACTCCCGCTGGGAAATTCAGCCTTTCTCATTGGTCAAGCCCATCCTGAGAGGTGTGACTCTTCGCAGACCTTAAAGAGCTCATGCACAGGTCCCTCTTGCGCACTCTCTTCTGCTAAAAATCCTGGACTGCTGCCCGTGTGGAGAGCCTGAGCCGGTGCCGGCGTGCCCGGTGGGCTCTAACATATCTCAGTTTTGCGGTTCTGTTAGATCTTAAAAGGATGTGAGCTAGAACTCTTCAGGACACTTAAGTTTTGCGCCAGGCTTTGCAACACTTTCCATTCAACCAAAGCTCCTCGGACCTCAGAACACAGAATAACATCTTGTGGAATTCATCACTCTTCAACCCGGAAGAACGTGATCGCGAGTCCGAACCCTTGAAACCATCGAGACTTTTCCTCCAAGACTGCATTCCAGACACACGTCTGGACAGCCATGGAAGTGCAAATATGTCTAAATAAACTAAACAGAGGTTTAGTATAAGTTATAGACCCCGTTATAAACGGCGCTGATGGTTTTACTCAAGTGGTTCACTGACTCTTTCCATAACTGCATTCTGTTTCTCTAATGGCTTCATTCATCCACTTTAGCTCCCCTTTTGTATACGCGTGAGTGTATGTATGTTTGTTTGTTTGTTTAGATTAGTTATGTGTGTTAGCGTTTAGTTAATAAAAGTTGTGTGCACAAATTACATGATTTTCTGGTTCTGCCTTGCAAATTAATGTCTCTTTACGATTTTGACCCTTGCTACACGCTCTAATGCATTAATACTTAAGAAAGTATTTTCTGTGGCCACGAAAATATCCTTTCTTAGAGTTGATTTGAACTTGACTTGAACTTGATGGCAATTTAATTATGCTACAGTTATCACTGTCAGCCGATATAAATAATTGTAATTAATCATAATTAATTGTAATTATTTATATACAATTCCCTTTTAAGCTAATTTGCTACAAGAGGGTTGGACAAATGGATGGTGTACTGTTACAAAATTTGAAGGGTCCTCCTATCAGACGTTCAACCATTTTCCAGATTTTAAAGGGATGGTTGATTGTAATTTCACTTTTTTAATGTTAGTTAGTGTGTAATATGGAAGGATTTTCTGGACTATTTTCAAAAGCAATTGCAAATTGTATTTTCAATTGCAGTTTACATATGTGGGCGCATGAATTGGGACATAATCCAAATGCAATTGCAAATCTTGCATTACCGTTTGCATTCGCGAACGCACAGTGACTGCCACATTTCAAATGAAAAAGTCCATTTGCAACTGTATTTCCCATGTCTTACGATTTATGAGCCTGTCATATTTAAATAGCAATATTAATTACCACATTTTCCTTTTCACTGTCTCTGACTGCGTTGTGCATGTAACCTGCCAAAACTCAAAGGAAAACGCAATTCCTTTTGCATTTGAATTTCCGATGTCTACATGGAAAGCTGTCAATCAATGTGAGGGGGCAGGACTATACTAGGGCGCGTGTTTGTATTGGGAGGTGTATCTCTCGCTCCAAATTAAAGCGGTTTAGAGTAGAAGAATTTCAGAGACAAAATTGTCTTGCTGCTAATTATTTATTATACTAATATCATATGAATTATAATAATATAAAATATTTAAAAATATATTATATGAGCTGGGAATTAATATTAAATTTGCATTTGAATTAATTTAATTTATGCCTATAAATAAGTTTCAATATATAAAGCTATTTAAATGACTAAACAATATGTATTTTCTTTTGAGCTCTTTGTGAAAGTATATAAATGATTAAATTCAGCTTATTCTTTTGCATAATCAGATATTTTCTTTCTGCTGCCTTCTCAAATGTTTGCTGCAGCAGCAGTGTTTATTCCTGCCTTGTAAATGCATTTAAAATAATTATATTTTTAATAACAACATCTCTTAATTTTTAAGAGAAAATTCACGAGAAGTGAATCAAACTGATGCTTCCATGTTCTGTATGATTGGCTGTTTGCTGCACATGTCACACTTTCAGGTTCACGTGCTCCAGAGTTAATACCAAACTCTGAATCAGCCCTGAGTTGACAGAGCCCATTTATGTCGAGCTTTGTGAGCCTGCTGATTCTGATCTAAACCAGGTTTGATTAGTGTGGTTTTGTCAACTCTAAACCTACCCTGAAACTCAGAGTTTGTTCATTTCCCTTCGTGCTACAGGCCACAGGAGAAGACAAATGTCTACAGACTGCTTGCCAAACTGTCCTTCAATAAAAGCTGAAGACAGAAGAATCATACTATAGGGCCTATATGGCCAAATTAATTTTTCTGTATTGTTTATCTTTCTGAGAAAAAAAATGGCAAAAGTCACAATGTATCTCTTTTTTTTTTCTGGGGAACACATACCTCTTATGTTCTTACTGTATGTCAACACATTTTCACTCCCAACTCGTAACATACTGATGCTGGTCAGGACCCTTGGCGTCACTTTTTGACACACAGGAAATGATGCCCTTTTAAAGGTACCCTTTGAGCATCATTTTTTTTTATTTTCACTTCACGCCAGAGTCAGCGCAATTCACTTTTCTGCTGAAGATTAAGAGATGTCATTATTAAATATGTAATAAATGTAAATGCATTTACAAGGCAGAAAGAAAATATGACTATGCAAAGGAATCAACTGAATTTAATTATTTATACATAGTTTCACACAGAGCTCAAAAGGAAAACGCAAGTTTAGTCCTTTAAAAGTCGAATATACTAAAGCTTATCTATGTGTGTGTGTGTGTGTGTGTATATATATCAGTGGCGAGTGGTGACTTTTTTAACCGGGTATGTTGATTTATAAGATTAAGACCCCCCCACCCTATCAAATTTTAGGACACACTCAAAGAGGGAAACACTGTGGCAGGTGTCGATTTAAAAGTAGCTTATACACATTTCCTACATTATTTGTAAATCAAATTTATCACCAACCCTTCTTCTATTATCTCAGGTTTATCCAATTTTTTATTCGAATGCTAGAAAAATATAGTTGGTTTTCCAAGTAAAAACCACATTAATTGCATAGACATGTATATTTTCTCCTTTTTAAAATTTGCTGTATTTTTTTCCAGAACACCAAAATATGTAAATTTGTCAATTTCATTATGCAATAAACATCTGGAAATTATACATTTCATATCAGACTTTTTTTGCATGACACTTCTAGTGTCCCATAAACCTATAAACATAATAATAAGCTTGACTGTTGCCTGAAATGTTCGACTACCTGTTTTACCTAAAAAGATGTAAGACATTATAAAGACTGTTATAGCCTATAAAGCAACGTACTATGTACATAATGCATTTTGCCCATAAAGTCAAAAAGCAATATGTAGTGCTTGAAGCACCAACAAAGAGCCATGTTTTCATGTAGAGGGGTGTATCATTGTTAGTCAGTAGCCTGGCAACCTCCCCAGGTATGGTGTTCCCCAGGGGTGTAGAGTATCACTGGTGTCTTGATGCTTCACAATATGTCAGACAAAGGAGCTAGCAAAGTCATTGCCTTTTAATGTCCGGAGGTGCAATTCCAGTGCACGAATCTGACAGACAATAGCATGAGTGAATTAATTACAAATTTCAATATCAGACAAAGCCTACACATCCTTGAAATAATGGAACCTTCAATGCACATAAGTGCTGTCAGCATTTAATCTGGTAAGTAAACACACAGACAGTGATACTTTTGGCATAAATGCAATAGTTTGACTTAACAGTTAAGGACTTGTGATTTGCTGATCATTCATACATAATGTATACAACACATAGTGCATGTAAATAATGCTGCTTCTGTTTCACACCAAATGCTAATGTTTGCTTGGTCAAGTCGTCTTGAATTTGACCAGTTTGTAGCCTAATGGCCTTTGTCTCACTGCTTATTGTAAGCAAACTGTGCACATAATCTGACACATGACCATGCTATTCTTTGCTCATTACCAAATCAATTTGCATGGCAGTTTTTATCTGAAGCTCTAGCAGCATGCCGCAACAATTTAATCTTGAGCCGAACGAAAGCTCATGCAATTACCATCGGCTCACCAGACAGTATATTCATACCATGAATTCATACCATAGCCTACCAACTGCGTTGACAGTTGAAACTAACTTGTAACATTGTGTTTTGTGTGAAAGGTCTGTTATGCATCTAGCAAACTTTTGTTACCGTTTATAATAAAGGTTGCAGTATGACTTAACTTTCTTTCTTTCTTTCTTTCTTTCTTTCTTTCTTTCTTTCTTTCTTTCTTTCTTTCTTTCTTTCTTTCATTCTTTCTTTCTTTCTTTCTTTTCTTGAAAAATGGGGGTAATGGTAAATGGTTGTGGCTCTTCATGAAACAGAATACTTTCACACCTTTAGCCAAGTACATTGACACCCTCAGCAACTTTAGTCAAAAGAATGCATGAATAATATATGTTACTCACAGTTTTGATCAATTGTTTTGTAAAACCTTAGCAAATAGTTTAAACTATTATAGGCCAAAGAGTCAACACAGTAGGATACTTTTGACATTTAGTGCATTATTTCTTCTTGACTGCTTTTCTTTGCTATACTTGCAGCCAGTGCCTCTCCAACACATCTGGGGGCCCCAAGCAAAACTTTATCGGGGGTCCCTGTCAGTGTGTTCATATTAAACCCAAAATGACCCTTTCAGAAGAGAAAAAGTAAGAAAATTACAAACACTAAATACAATGAATAAAAGATACAAATTAAATACAATTTAGTCTACTAAAAATTATAGCCTACTATACAGAAATTAATAAACTCCTCAAATATAAAAATAAAACACTGCATAGTCTTCACCGTATAAATTAAATATAAACTGATTAAAATTAGTAAAGTTATTCAGTGAAGAGAATTGAATGATTCACTAATTTTCTTTTGTTGTTTGATTAATGTTTAATGACAGAGTGACAGCAGCAGGTTTTTTTGTGGTTGTTGTTTGGTGGCTGCTGTCGCTTTAAGACCGAATGCACACATATATACTGTCAAGCTTTTGATTACTTTCCCAACTGTTTATGTTCACTAAAGGCATAACTTGCTGCTTTTAAATGAAAACTCATCAAGACAGGCATTTGTGTGTGCGTGTGTGTGTGTGTGTGTGTGTGTGTGTATTTATCGGTTGAAGCACATGCCTGAAGCCCAAATTAGCTTATACTTGTGTTGTGCTCTGCCTCAGATTGCGACCACAGAACAAGCTGGTGGCTTGTAGCCCTTTATCACAATTGGCTGTGTCTGAAATCGCATACTCTCTTGAGTAGGTACTTATTTTGAATAAGAAATTATTTCATAACCCCTAACAAAGTAATCTGGATATAATATTTTTGCCATGTTATCATTATCACGTGACTTACCAGTGTCAGTTGTGTCGCTTCACTGCCATTCACAAATCCTCTCCTGTGACTGGATAGTAAAGTGTCCATCGTATACACACGTTGAAGTAGTAGGGTACTTATTGTGCACTCATTTACTGTTTTTCACAGCCATAGTGTTACTGATGCAGACTCCCAATGAAATTCTATGTTTTTATTTCTTGCTATTGCGTTTCAGTATAGGAACATTATTCCCCTTATCATGTTTTTGCAAGGTAAGTGGTAACCCGCAATTTTAAACCATCTGAAATCACGAAAAGTGTGATACGTTGTATAACAAAGTAAAAGATAAAGTAGTCATCCTGGGTACAAAGGTGCATGATTTACATAGTTTAGCAGTAATATTTAAGTTATATCTAACAAGGGAGAGTGCTGATTCAGACCAACAGCATGATTGCAAGTTGCTTTTATACAGTTCAATAATCAAAAAGTTAATATTTAGTAACTGAGATTTTACTGCCAGTTACTGTTGTGTTTTTGCTCCACCAACAGAAACAAGAATGAAACCATTGTGTGTCTCCAAGCAATAGACAGCAGTGCCATTATTGAATGGATCATTGCTTTTAAACTTTCAATAACTCACTCATAAAGACAATCACTTGTTGCCCCAATTGTGAGATATTGCTTTTTTGCAATGGTTAAGCAAGAAGATTATATTGTGTGTAACTTACATTTTACACACAGTGTTTCCAGTTACATTGTCTTTTGTTACTTTCTGATCCGCCAAGGCTCAAAATATGTAAAAGTTCAAGTAGAACAATAAGATATTACAGGTTTTTAGTAATACAATCAGTACCTCCCTCTCTCTGCACTACAGAAGTTGCATTTGAAAAAGCATTTAGTCTGTATTCACATACTCACATAAATGAATAACGAATGATGCATCTACTGGCATAGCAATGTAACAATGCAGGTAAAGTCACCTAAAAATAGCCACTACTAATTTACAGCCTTGTCTGTCTGAAACATGCAAACACAGGAGGGAAACATACTGTACAGTGAAACGTACAGTGCTGTTGCACTAATTAATCATTAAACCCTATAATGTGCACTCATTGTTGGCTATATATTATGTGTTCATAAGGTTATGTAATGACGTTATATTAATAGGCTAAAACATATTCAGGTCAAGATGTAGCTGCATTTTTACTGTTGAATTTAAGTAAATAATTTTTCTGCTTTAATTGTCATACAACACTGCTCTATGACAGTGTTTCCTGTTTGTGCTACTCTGCTGCACTCTAATGGGCAAATAAAATATTACACCTTTTTTCTGTTTGGATCCAATAAAGGCTTGTTTTGGTATGTTGCATTTAGCATAGTTTTGGTTGATGATCTGGAGATTATCAAGAAAAACAGGTTCAGTCCTGAGGAAATGCATACAATGAAGTGGATTGTTACCATGATGACAAAGCACTTTTCAGATTTTTATTTTATTTTATTTTTATCTAAACTATAATAACTGCATTTTTTTTCTTGTAGATCACACAGGAGGAGCAAATGTGCCTTCAGCCAATGTGCCCGTGGCACCTGTGAGAGTTGAATTCAATATATTTCACAGCCTTATTAAACACATTGATAACTCTTCAAAGACTCTTAAAAGTAAAAAATAAAATAAAAATAACAATCAGTGCAGTGACATATGAGTCACTTCTTCCTAGATCAACATGTTTTCATTCTCCTCACTTCATGTATCATGTATCAGATCATATGAGCTGTACAGGTGCAGATATTTGATAGTTTATCAGATTTTCTCTTCCTCCCTTAGTATATACCATTGGCCCTCATTCAGGAAATAAAGTTTATCCTACACTAGCAGCAGGTAAAGACATAAACATGAATAATGTGTATAGAGTTCACATATTGTAAGTAAGCATGTTCTTCTCTGCTGCAGGCTATGTGCCACCTCAGGTCCCAATGATCATGCCAGTCCCAGACAGACCGCTGGGCTGTCCACCAGGTTTGGAGTACCTGACGCAGGTGAATTTAAAGTATTCTCACAATTAAACATTTACATTCACTATAGAGAAAAAACATTGTTCATATATGAACCTTTCTCTAGAATCTGAGTTATAGGATTAAAGGAATGGGAATCATGAAGAATTGAATGGTTCCGATTCAGTTCTTTTAAACAATTCCAGTTCCTAACAATTTTTTAAATACTTGTAATAAAATCTGTCTGTCTGTCTGTATACCATTATGCCTATGAAGAGTCCACATAAGAATAGCAAACCGCTGTATATGTGTGTATGTAACTTTTGGGCCTTGGGTCTTTGGCTCTGCTTCTCTCTGCGTGGGTGAATGTGGTCTGTGGCATTATGGACATCTTATAAGTACAGATGGACAAATAATACACTCTATGCCTATATTAAGTTCTACAATGCTGTTTATCTCAGGTTGACCAGCTTCTAATTCATCAGAAAGTGGAAGTAATGGAAGGTAATGTTTGGCCACTGATTGCACTAGAAACAATTTTCTAAACCCCTGTCACGTGACTACAAATGCTCTCTTTCTGTTGCAGTTCTCATGGGATGGGAGACCAATAATCAATATGTGGTGAAAAATAGTTTAGGACAGCAGGTGTTTTTTGCTGCTGAGGAGAGCGATTTTTGTACTCGCATGGTCTGTGGACCAGTGCGCTCCTTCCTGCTTCATATCCAGGATAACATGGGACAGGAAGTGATGGCTTTATCCCGCCCCCTTAACTGCAGTAGTTGTTGGTTTCCTTGCTGTCTGCAAGAGGTACAGTACAGCATGACCACTTCACCATTCACTGTTTCATGCATTAATATGTAATATGCCCAAAGTTTTGCATCCTTCTTTGCATTCCTG
This sequence comes from Acrossocheilus fasciatus, assembly GCA_036784905.1. Taxonomy (NCBI): domain Eukaryota; kingdom Metazoa; phylum Chordata; class Actinopteri; order Cypriniformes; family Cyprinidae; genus Acrossocheilus; species Acrossocheilus fasciatus. Next base: position 7,241,654 of record CM071939.1, on the reverse strand, counting down.
TATACCCAAATAAAAAGGATAAGTGATTATAAATATTGGAAAAATATCTATGTTGCTGTCTTAGCATGTCAGTATATTTCAGATGGAGGTTCAAAGTCCCCCGGGCAGCCCAATTGGTTATGTTATACAAAGCTGGCATCCTTTCTTGCCGAAGTTCACCATACAGAATGAGAGAAAAGAACCTGTTCTGAAGATTGTTGGGCCATTCTGTGACTGCAAATGTTGTTCTGATGTTAATTTTGAGGTATGGTGCATACATTATACCATAAATTATATGTTCAAAATATAATAATGTAACAATATAATATAATATAATATAATATAATATAATATAATATAATATAATATAATATAATATAATATAATATAATATATAATATAAATGGTCCGGAAATATAAAGCCAGTTAAAAATACAAACATGGTTTACAAGGAACAAACAGGCATATCAGGGTGAACTAGCCACTATCAACAACTGACAACTGAAGGGTGAAATAGAGGAACTTAAATACAGGGAAAATGAGGGAACTAATGGCAAACACCTGAAACAGTTAAATGAATAACAACGACAACATAGACATAGCAGGAAACTAGAACAAAGGGCAAGAGGATTTAATGAAAACAAACCAGAAGTCCTTAAAAATAGAAACTAAGACAAAACAACTGCCTGTGTGAATAATATAATATAATACAATACAATACAATACAATACAATACAATACAATACAATACAATACAATACAATACAATACAATATAATATAATAATTTTTTTACTCAGCAAGGATGCATTAAATTGGTCTAAAGTGAGAGTAAAGACATTTACAATGTTGTTTTCAATGTTGTAAATACTGTTCTTTTTAACTTTTTATGCGTCAAATAATATTGAAAAATGGTATAACACTTTCCACAAAAATGTTAAGCAGCACCACTGTTCAACATTAACAATAATAAGAAATGTTTCCTGAGCACCAAATCAGCATATTAGAATGATTTCTGAATGATCATGTGACACTGAAGACTGGAGTAATGTTGCTGAAAATTCAGCTTTGTCATCACAGGAATAAATTAAAATAAATGAAGCCTTGGTGATGATAAGAGATCCCAATGTTTAAAAGGTAGTCTATATTGTATAAAAATGTATATACTAGATAAAAACATAATTATTTTGCTGTGAATGAGATTACTTTGTGGATGTCATATCTTGTGCTTGCAGAATGAAGTTCAACTGATTTGTAAATTAAATTCTACACCATTTTATGTCTAACTGATCATCAGTCTAACAGTCACATGCTTATTTGATGCCAGGTGATGTCACTGGATGAGTCCTCAGTGATTGGTCGAATTAGTAAACAGTGGACAGGATTTGAAGCAGAAGCGTTTACTGATGCAGACAACTTTGGCTTACAATTTCCAATGGATTTGGACGTGAAAATAAAAGCAGTTATATTAGGAGCCTGCTTTCTTATTGTAAGTAATGGTACTCTTCATTGATACACTTTTTACATTATGTATTAGCTTTCCTATCAAATTTTAAGAATATAGTCCTTATAGTAAATCAATCATGGTGCAATCAAACACATTTATGCTTAAAACCTTTTTTTTAGGCTCTAACTGAATATAATATATATTTACATAATTCCTAATTACATTAATTAACTTTTGTCTTTTTTTTCAGGATTTCATGTATTTTGAGCACACTAAAAAACAAGAGTGAAACCATCCTGCAGATTTGTTCCCCATTTGATTAAATTATGTATTTTTATTTTTTGAAATACAAATGCTGAACAATTTTTTCTTTGCACTTAGTATCATAGCTAAAGATTGAGTGGGTCATAGACATCCCCCCCCCCCATTACAACATAGTCTAAAACATCCACTTATCTCACCTAACTAATAATTCTTCCAGTTTTATAACAGAAGTACAAACTTTTTCATACACATTTCTTCTTGTCACTCCACCCCTCTTTATTTTATTTTTTCAAATAAAGAAAGGTGTGTCACCATAAACCTGCTGTAAATATAACACGTCAGTCATCTAGAGCATGTCAATGTTTAACGAATCAATAAAATGTTGATTTAAAGATTCACAATGACCATGAATCTAAAAAGCAGGATGACGCATTTAAAGAATTCAAGATAAATTCTTATTTAGAAACTTCTTCAACTTTATCAGTGTGCTATTTTAAGTCGTCACACATTCCCTTCTGCTCGTTCCCCGGCCTTTCTTATACTTACAAGGACACAAGTTAGCTTTGCAACAGATGTATCACAAAAGATACTACATGTGAATTTGTGTGAAAGTGCTGATCTGTGTTTGTACCACAAACTGGATTCGAGTGCAAAAGTACGTATGATGTTACATTGCAAGTTTGTGTTTGTTATTGTGTTTCTGTGAATGTAATTTGATGCATTTGTGGCTTTTGTACACATAAATTAACATGTGTGTCATAAATAAATAACTTCACCATTGAGGCAATGAATGTAAATTTCAGAATGGTGTAGCCCAAGATCCATCACCTGATTTCTGCAATATATATATATATATATATGTAATATGCCAACTTCATTGACTAACATTTGTTTTGAGGGTACTTGAAACAAGAAGCAAGACTTCAAGACTACACATATTGATCTTTTTGGTACTTGTATATGATTGATACCATGTTATGATATGAAGTAATACTTTCTATGGTAATAAAACTATTAGAGAACCAGTTGTAAAGAGATACAGAAACAGATTGTGCAGTCCTTCCTGATGTGAGGAACCAGGACCATTTGCCTCTGGTAAACCACGATTTTCTTGATAAATTGTGTATGTGTGATAACTGTTAGATATTAATATGGTTTTAAATGATTAAACCTTTTTTTAAAATAAAGAGTTTTATGTAAATACAAGGCGATACTTAAGGGGCAAAAAGCCATTCAGTTCTGCCTTTTTATGGTTTAAGCGTTTACCTCAGCTTTGTATTCCACTGTGTGTTTTTTAAACAAGCTGTTTCCTGATAATTATGGGTGGATTGTGAGACTGCACGTCAAGGCTCATCTAATTTCTAAACATGGAAAAAAAGGGAAGTGAAACATCAAATAGTCAAAAACTGAGAAAAATGAAAAGGTTTCTAAAAAAGCAGAAGAAGAAATTGAATACACCTGAAAGAAAAACGTAGTCGGTTTCGAAAACGTTGGCCCAGATGTTGACAATTTCCATACACATACATGTCTATATCCATGGAGACACTTCCGTCTGAAAGCCAAACGAGTCATTCGACGTAACCTTCTGAGAAATGACAAGGGTCTTCACAGAAAAAAATAAAATAAAATAAAAAATCATAATAATGAGATTTATTTATTTTTTCCCCCGTCAGTCTCTTTCGTTTTTCTGTAAGGGGTGTGTTCGTGAGCAGAAGCAGATTGTTTCCCGGGAAGGAAACTCATGAACAGTGTGTGAGGCAGATAAAGAGCGAAAAGAAAACAGCTCTGTGTTACTGTCGCCCACTAAAATAATAATAATAATATATATAAAAAAGAACCGGCTTCTCTCCGAGCGGAATTTAGTAAATTAAATTTAAGTGAAGGACTAAAACACAAGAACTTCGGCATCAGTATCCACAGCACTTCACTTAACAGGTGAGTTGTTTGCATATTACATTTATGCAGCATACACTGTAAAAAAGTTTTGTCAGTTAACATGTAACGTCAAAACTAAGACTGAATAAGTCGGACTAAGTTATACATCAACGAAGTAGCATAGAAATCAGCTAGAAATAGATCCTTAAAGTAACAATTGCATGTTTACATGTTATGGTAGCTTATAGTTTCTAACCCTCTGGATTCATAATTATCATGGCATGTAGGATTATGTTATAGTTATTAATTTATACGTACTATTTCTTCACTAAAACTGTATTTAGCTTGAATACTGAAGGCCTAGTAGTGGAAAGTAGCAGATAATAATAAATTATTTGTTTGTTTGTTTGTTCGTTTGGTCATCATTAACGCTTTCTATTATTGTTTGTATTGTATATAATGATGTGGCTCACTGAGTAATCCAGTTATTAATGATCTAAATAACTGACTGATTGTTTGTTTGGTAATATTTGGTCTCCTTAAATGTCTTCAAAATATGTTAAACTAATATAAAAGTATGAATTCACTTTTTTCTGTGTATTTTTGTTATGAATGCATTATGGTGTATACTGGTTACTTTAAGTACAAAAGCTGCAGTGTATATCAGTTATTACAATTATAAACATGATATAATAACTAATGTTACAAATCTCTTGTATCTCTTGTGGATTATCCTAAAATGTGTTTAGGAAGGCTACATTTGATTTGCATTCTGTCTGCAGTCCAACTTCCCGGTTATTTCCTGGTCAATTCCCAGGTGTTCCCAACCTGAATATTGTGTATTAATGCCATCCTGTTTGTTTTGAGGATTCACTTGCTACAAAAATCTTGGCTTCTGAAACTCCATTCCCTAAAAAGCATGGAAAAAACAAAGGAAAATATTTGCTTAACTTGCTTTTCTGGTTTGCATGTTTGCAGAGCATAATTTGCAGCCTTCCACCATGGCAACAAATAATGGTGAGTGTGTCAAAACCTTATCATCAGTAACCTGATCCTGACAGCACTCTGTTAAATTGCTGTTATACAGTGTATAACTCAAAGAAACACACTGGCATTCACATGACAGTGAGAACAATGTCAATTGATGTTCTTTGATACACTTTAAACCAGGTTACCCAATTGACCTCCAACCACAGAAAAATGCAGTTAATCCCGCCCCTCCTTATAACCAGGGACCCGCCATACCAGGCCAAGGTAAGGAAATCTAAGGAAATTTGGAATTTTCATAATCCTCATTTTTCTAGATCCTCCTGCTTAACACGTAATTTTCTTCTCTTTGAAAGGTCAAGTGCCTGTGATGCCAGTTCCACAAAGACCTGCTGGCTGCCCACCAGGACTGGAGTACCTGACCCAGGTAGAGCTTTACTGCTGCTCTAAAAAAAATGATTTTGTGGTGAAGTAAATACTACATAAAACAAATGTAATTTCTACATTAAATAATTTAGTTCATACTCAAACACTATTCACTGATTGTTACCGTCATTGTGTATGGTGTACCAAGTATTGAGGCCTCTGTGTTAATTTGGGTAATAATTATATTGAGTGGACATGTTGGTTTAAAAGGATAGCAAGCTATCTACTTGCTTACTTACACGTTTATAAATGAACCACATGCTTTAATAGTATGATTTTCACCCCCATTAATTTTATAAATCATGATTGAGTTAAATGTAGTAGTGCAGTAAGCAGACCAATAGTTGAAGATCTAAAATGAGTTAAAATGTTGTTATGGTTGTTATGGTAACTCAATTAACTATATTTTTAATTTAAATGAGTTTAAATATTAAGTTAACACAACTTCAAAACATGTTGCATGTTTTAAGTAAAGAATGTTGAGTGAACTCAAATATTTAAGTTCATATAACAAAGATTATCTTGTTTATTTTAAGTAAAATTGTTCCAAGTTGGGTTTACTTAAAAAGTGTGATGCAAAAATGGTGCATATATATTTTAAGTAAATCTAACACATTGGTTTTACCAGTGTGGATATGAACAACTCCGTATGCCACTGTAGGCAGTGATGGAATCTTTTTTTTTTTTTTTTTTGCGAGATGAGATAGTATCTTTTCAGGAAATGGTGACTCGGCTGGGCTTTCTGTGGGCTTTGAAATGCCACAACAAATGCCCCACTTCTTGGAAGAATGTGAAATACTTTAGAAAAACTTTAAACACGATTATCATGCCATCCAAAGTCCTAAAAATGGTTTTTAACATTTATTTCCTTTTTCCAACACAGATTGATCAACTTCTTGTACAGCAGAAAGTTGAGCTGGCAGAAGGTAATGTTGTGATGTTTGTTTTAGTTTTTTTTTACTGATATTATATGCAGAGGTGTAAAATAATTTTACTTGATTACTGTACTTAAGTATTATTTTGGGGGATTTTTACTTTATTCAAGTACAATTTAAACTGACTACTTGTACTTTTACTTGATTACATTTCTGAAGAAAAAAACAGTACTTTTTACTCCTTACAATTTTATTTCAACTTAAAAAGTACATTACATTTTTATGTTATCTTATACACATTAAACATGGGAAATGGAAGCTCAAACGTGCGTGCTTGACATAAGAACCAATGATCATTGTTTTCACACATCAAGCACACACACAGTTCTGCTTCAGTTATGACTTTCATCAGGTTAATGTCTGGGTTCAAAAGTTCACCATCAAATCTGAGGAAGCATGTTGAGGTAGAAAAGTTGCATTTCCCCCCCCCAAAATGTATTCATTATTCTTTGTTTTGATAGAGGCATTAGCTGTGTAATACATTGGCTGAATGCACAAGATTGACTGCAAATAAAATCATTTATACATTTTTAAAAAAAATTTAATTAATATTTTTGTGGGAATTCTTTTTTTTTAATTAAATGTTACAAATCTCCAAAAAAGTGTTTAAATGAACATTGTACGTTTACTTAATTGTAATTCATGTTTAGTGACGTTCTTACCAGGTAGTGGATAAGTTGTATTAATAATATGTCATTATATGACGCATTGAGTAGGAATTTGGACTCTCAATGTATATTTTCTTAATCTTAATAATTACACGATTTGCTCATTAATTCATATAATTAGTCACAAATAATTATGTAGCAATATTTCCTGAGAAAAAGTCCCCACAAAAAAATTACCCAATTAAACAATTAAAAGATTAATCATCCTTTTAGACAGTGAAGTAGACAAAACAAAAAAGTGGCCTTTCAAAACGTTAATATTGTATGTTTTAATTCTATGACTCTCTTCATTAATTCAACCCATTCTTGCATTCTGTCTGGAATATGTTTCTAACCTCTGCATCACATTGTTATTAAAAGTGATATTTCACCCAAAAATTAAGATTCTCATGTCGCCCCAGATGTTTATGACTTTCTTTCTTCAGATGAATCCAAGCAAAAGATTATTAGTCCATATACAGTGGGTACGGAAAGTATTCAGACCCCCTTAAATTTTTCACTCTTTGTTATATTGCAGCCATTTGCTAAAATCATTTAAGTTCATTTTTTTCCTCATTAAATGTACACACAGCACCCCATATTGACAGAAAAACAAAATTGTTGACATTTTTTGCAGATTTATTAAAAAAGAAAAACTGAAATATCACATGGTCCTAAGTATTCAGACCCTTTGCTCAGTATTTAGTAGAAGCACCCTTTTGATCTAATACAGCCATGAGTCTTTTTGGGAAAGATGCAACAAGTTTTTCACACCTGGATTTGGGGATCCTCTGCCATTCCTCCTTGCAGATCCTCTCCAGTTCTGTCAAGTTGGATGGTAAACGTGGGTGGACAGCCATTTTTAGGTCTCTCCAGAGATGCTCAATTGGGTTTAAGTCAGGGCTCTGGCTGGGCTATTCAAGAACAGTCATGGAGTTGTTGTGAAGCCACTCCTTTGTTATTTTAGCTGTGTGCTTAGGGTCATTGTCTTGTTGGAAGGCAAACCTTCGGCCCAGTCTGAGGTCCTGAGCACTCTGGAGAAGGTTTTCGACCAAGATATCACTGTACTTGGCCACATTCATCTTTCCCTCGATTGCAACCAGTCGTCCTGTCCCTGCAGCTGAAAAACACCCCCAGAGCATGATGCTGCCACCACCATGCTTCACTGTTGGGACTGTATTGGACAGGTGATGAGCAGTGCCTGGTTTTCTCCACACATACCGCTTAGAATTAAGGCCAAAAAGTTCTATCTTGGTCTCATCAGACCAGAGAATCTTATTCAGGTGTTTTTTTTAGCAAACTCCATGCGGGCTTTCATGTGTCTTGCACTGAGGAGAGGCTTCCGTCGGGCCACTCTGCCATAAAGCCCCGACTGGTGAAGGGCTGCAGTGATGGTTGACTTTCTACAACTTTCTCCCATCTCCTGACTGCATCTCTGGAGCTCAGCCACAGTGATCTTTGGGTTCTTCTTTACCTCTCTCACCAAGGCGCTTCTCCCCTGATAGCTCAGTTTGGCCGGACGGCCAGCTCTAGGAAGGGTTCTGGTCGTCCCAAACGTCTTCCATTTAAGGATTATGGAGGCCACTGTGCTCTTAGGAACCTTAAGTGCAGCAGAAATTTTTTTTGTAACCTTGGCCAGATCTGTGCCTTGCCACAATTCTGTCTCTGAGTTCTTCAGGCAGTTCCTTTGACCTCATGATTCTCATTTGCTCTGACATGCACTGTGAGCTGTGAGGTCTTATATAGACAGGTGTGTGGCTTTCCTAATCAAGTCCAATCAGTATAATCAAACACAGCTGGACTCAAATGAAGGTGTAGAACCACCTCAAGGATGATCAGAAGAAATGGACAGCACCTGAGTTAAATATATGAGTGTCACAGCAAAGGGTCTGAATACTTAGGACCATGTGATATTTCAGTTTTTCTTTTTTAATAAATCTGCAAAAATGTTAACAATTCTGTGTTTTTCTGTCAGTATGGGGTGCTGTGTGTACATTAATGAGGAAAAAAAAATAACTTAAATGATTTTAGCAAATGGCTGCAATATAACAAAGAGTGAAAAATTTAAGTGGGTCTGAATACTTTCCGTACCCACTGTAATGCAAGGGGACAGGACCACTTCAGAAACCACACAAAGTGAACATGACGGTCAAGTTTAAAATATTAGTATTTGTAATTTTCATTGTTTCACTTAAGAAGACACTGATTCATTAACAGGGGTTGTATGAGTTATTGTCATATTCATTTTGTGTAGTTTTTGAAGTGTCATTTTTGGACGTCCCATACTTGTTATATGAAAAAGATGATTTCGTTTAGATGATTTAGATCTTAGTTTGTGTGTTCATCTAATAAATGAAAATCATATATATATATATATATATATATATATATACAGTGGGGCAAAAAAGTATTTAGTCAGCCACCAATTGTGCAAGTTCTCCCACTTAAAAAGATGAGAGAGGCCTGTAATTTTCATCATAGGTATACCTCAACTACGAGAGACAAAATGAGAAAAAAAAATCCAGAAAATCACATTGTAGGATTTTTAAAGAATTTATTTGCAAATTATGGTGGAAAATAAGTATTTTGTCAATAACAAAATTTAATCTCAATACTTTGTTATATACCCTTTGTTGGCAATGACAGAGGTCAAACGTTTTCTGTAAGTCTTCACAAGGTTTTCACACACTGTTGCTGGTATTTTGGCCCATTCCTCCATGCAGATCTCCTCTAGAGCAGTAATGTTTTGGGGCTGTCGCTGGGCAACACAGACTTTCAACTCCCTCCAAAGATTTTTGATGGGGTTGAGATCTGGAGACTGGCTAGGCCACTCCAGGACCTTGAAATGCTTCTTACGAAGCCACTCCTTCGTTGCATGGGCGGTGTGTTTGGGATCATTGTCATGCTGAAAGACCCAGCCACGTTTCATCTTCAATGCCCTTGCTGATGGAAGGAGGTTTTCACTCAAAATCTCACGATACATGGCCCCATTCATTCTTTCGTTTACACGGATCAGTTGTCCCTTTGCAGAAAAACAGCCCCAAAGCATGATGTTTCCACCCCCATGCTTCACAGTAGGTATGGTGTTCTTTGGATGCAACTCAGCATTCTTTCTCCTCCAAACACGACAAGTTGAGTTTTTACCAAAAAGTTCTATTTTGGTTTCATCTGACCATATGACATTCTCCCAATCCTCTTCTGGATCATCCAAATGCTCTCTAGCAAACTTCAGACGGGCCCGGACATGTACTGGCTTAAGCAGGGGGACACGTCTCTGGCACTGCAGGATTTGAGTCCCTGGCGTTGCAGTGTGTTAATGATGGTAGCCTTTGTTACTTTGGAAAAAAACGCGTTGTTTTCGACTCATCTGCTTGTCTGTACAGGCTATTAATTTATTAAAAATGTGTTTACTGAGTTTGGTCTTTTAAAAACACTCTCTTAACGCATTGAGCAGTGTTAAGCGTTTCGGAATGCCCCCTTTGAGGCGCAAATGATCGACATAACCGTGTGCTCTTATACTGTATCTTGTGGATATAGAAATTACGTCTACAAAAAATTAAATAGGCTAATCAAACACTGCTGATTTTATCCAGAGTTAAGCTACGCTAAACATTTTATTTGTGTAAATAACATGTTTAAATGGTCCAACAACAAAGCATTTAACGCCGCAAGCGCAGGCGGAGCGCCTTTAAAAGAATGCAGAGAACTATTCTAAAAATCTTAAACTGCTTGGATTAAACTCACTTCATTTTCTTCGTTCGTTTAAAATTATATATAATAAAATAAAATTATTATATATAATAAAATTATATATAATAATATATTATAATAATTTGTTTGTGATTTTTATTAGTCATGTAGCTATCATGTGCGTAATGAGCTTAATGCTGCTGCTGTTTTACAAACAAATGTAGAAAATACAAAAGATTTTACACTGTATAACATCACTGCACTAAATTAGACACATGTATATCTTATTACATTTATTAAAAATAAAGATTAAAAATAAGAAAGAGTACATTATAAATGGGCTACGTCGTTGTACATGAGAAACAGTGATGAGTCGTGCAGCAGTATAACGTAACGAAAACAGATATAATTTCAAGCAAAATGATCATATTTATTAAAGCATTTAACATTTATAAGTTAATTAAATGTCAGTAATGAACGGCACAAATTATAGATAACCTAAAAAGGTCCTCTGCTCTGTCCCAAACGCGTACAGTATGCTGATACAACTCCCCAATCGTAGTTCTATACTGCCACCTCTTGGCACAGTTGTGTAACTTGAGAACAACTCTATCGAGATCAGAGAAAAAATAAGTCGTGATAACGACAAAACAACTTTTGTTATGTCGAGATAACGAGAAAAATAAGTCGTGATAACGACAAAACAATTCGTTATGGCGTGATCACGAGAAAACAAGACGGGGAAAAAAATTCTAATGCATGGCCGCTTAGAACTTTCGTACATAGTTGAGGTATACCTATGATGAAAATTACAGGCCTCTCTCATCTTTTTAAGTGGGAGAACTTGCACAATTGGTGGTTGACTAAACTTTTTTGCCCCACTGTATATATATATATATAATTTAACTGCATGCTTTTTACTGTACCACCAATAACCTGCTCCTAAATATAATGTAGAAACTTAAATTTTCTGTAAAGCTGCTTTGCAACGATTTGTATTGTGAAAAGCGCTATACAAATACATTTGAATTGAAAAACCTGTATTTTTCTCCCTTTAACAAAACTTCTGTATGTCTGTCAGAAAAAAGTACTTTTACTATTTTAATATTTGAGTACAATGTAAAGTTGTACTTTTTTACTTTTACTCAAGTATGTTTTTAGCCAGATACTTGTACTTTTAATTGAGTAAAATTTTCACTGAGTATCTTTACTTTCACTTTCACTTTTTACACCTCTGATTATATGAATATTTTGCATGTGTTGAGATTAAATGACTATTATCTCAACATAACAGAAATCAACTCACCCCCTTGGTTATATATTGTAATATAATTTTTATGTGGGCTGGAATCAGGGCCGTCCTTAGCTGACGCGGTGCCTGGTGTGGGTGTGTGTGTGTGTGTGTGTGTGTGTGTGTGTGTGTGTGTGTATTTGTTTAGTTATTTTTAACCTAATCAAAAAAATCAGACTGCAGTTGGATTATTTTGATTAGGTTAAAAAAAACTAAAAAAAAAAATACAGAGATTAATTGGAATGCACAATGAAAAAACGTTAATTTGGAAAATTGTTAAAAACTAAGTTATCTGTTTTTGCAATTATATACATGTAAATGTAAAATAAGTATTGAACCCGTCACCATTTTTCTCAGTAAATATATTTCTAAAGGTGCTGATGACATGAAATTTTCACCAGATGTCGGTAACAATTCAAGTAATCCATACATACAAAGAAAGCAAAACAAAAATGTTCAGAAATTAAATTCTGTGTAATAAAGTGGAATGACCCAGGGAAAAAGTATTGAACACATGAAGAAAGGGAGGTGCAAAAAGGCATGGAAAGCCAAGACACCAGCTGAAATCTATCAGTAATTAGAAAGCAATCCTGCTCCTCGTCAGTGGAAATTAATATTAGCTGCTTCAGTCCCAATTGACAGCCTATAAAAAGGTGTCTCATGACCAACGTGTCACACAAGAAACATTTCACGATGGGTAAAAGCAAAGAGCTCTATCAAGACCTTCGCAAACTTATTGTTGCAAAACTTACTAATGGCATTGGTTCCAGAAGGATTTCTATACTCCTGAATGTTCCAGAGAGCACTGCTGGGGCAATAATCCGGAAGTAGAAAGTACATTTCACCACGAACCGGCCACGACCAGGTGCTCCTTGCAAGATTTCTGACAGAGGAGTGAAAATAATGATCAGAAGAGTTGTCCAAGAGCCAAGGATCACTTGTGGAGAGCGTCAGAAAGACCTGGAATTAGCAGGTACAATTGTTTCAAAGAAAACAATAAGGAATACACTCTACCGCTGTGGCCTGTATACACACTCACTACGCAAGGCTCTATTGCTAAAGAAAAACATGTTGAAGCTCGTTTAAAGTTTGCTGCACAACATTTAGACAAGCCTGTGAAATACTAGGAGAATATAGTCTGGTCAGATGGGACAAAAATTTTACTCTTTGGATGCCATAATGCACAACATGTTTGGAGGTCAAATGGCACTGCACATCACCCCAAAACATCATGGTGTAGCACTGGTAAAATACATATAATTGAAAGGAAGGATGAATGGAAAAATGTACAGAGACATTCTTGATAAAAATCTGCTGCCCTCTACCAGGATGATGAAGATGAAATGAGCGTGGACATCTCAGCGAGACAATGATCCCAAACACACAGCCAAGGACACTCTCAATTGGTTTCAGAGAAAGAAAGTAAAGCTGCTAGAATGGCCAGCCAATCACCTGACTTGAATCCAATAGAAAATTTATGGAAAGAACTACAGATCAGAGTTCATAGAAGAGGCCCATGGAACCTTCAAGATTTGAAGTCCATTTTGTGTAGAATAATGGGCCAAAATCACACCTGAGCAATGTATGCGACTAGTTTCTCCATACAGGAGGCATCTTGAAGCTGTCATTATCAACAAAGGCTTTTGTACAAAGTATGAAATTAAATTTCAGTAAGTGTGTTCAATACTTTTTCCCTGGGTCATTCCATTTTATTACACACAGCTTAATTTCTGAACTTATTTGTATTGTTTCCTTTGTATCCATTACTTGGGTTGTTACTGACATCTGGTGAAAATTTCATGTCATCAGCATCTTTAGAAATATATTTACTGAGAAAAATGGTGACGTGTTCAATACTTATTTTTCTCTCTCTCTCTGTATATGGAATAGAATAGTTATGGTCCATTTATTACCCGTTTAACACTTTTTGAGCATAGACCTGAAAATGAAAATTTCCAAATTAAACTGTTTGTAAATCTTGAATAAGTCATAAGTCATAAGTCACCTTTATTTATATAGCGCTTTTACCAATACAGATTGTGTCAAAGCACTTAACAGTATCAAATTGGAGGACAGAGTGTCAGTAATATATAATAAGATTAAACATTCAATTTTCAGTCAAAGGCATTTCATTATTGAATTCAGAGATGTCATTGTCTAGCTCAGTTTAGTTTAAATAGTATATGAGCAATCAAATCGGCGATAATCGCTAGAAATTAGGTGTCCCCAACTGAGCAAGCCAGAGGCGACAGCGGCAAGGAACCAAAACTCCCTCTGTGACAGAATGGAGAAAAAAACCTTGGGAGAAACCAGGCTCAGTCGGGGGGCCAGTTCTCCTCTGACCAGACGACACCCACAGTTCAAAAGTTTCAGGTTCTAACGATAGTAGTATTATGTAGTTAGGTATTTTATTATATTTTTAGTTATATTTTTTAGTTTTAATGTATTTTAATCGAGGTCTCCGGGGGTCATCTGGGTGTCCTGGTCTCCGCTGATGATCAGGGCTGCAAACATCATCTCTTGGTGCTGATCCACCATCTGATCATAGGAAAGAAACAGACAAATATTAGCGTAGATGCCATTCTACTTACGATGTAACGAGTACACCGTGTGTTGTGGGAAGTGTTCCCGGTTCCGGTTGATCTAATTAATGCAGCCTAACAATCCTTTAACGGATTTGAATAATAGAAGCGTATTAGTGTGTTATGTGTACGCCAGGGTAAAGAGATGGGTCTTTAATCTAGATTTAAACTGACAGAGTGTGTCTGCCTCCCGAACAGTGTTAGGTAGATTGTTCCAGAGTTTGGGTGCTAAATAGGAAAAGGATCTGCCGCCCGCAGTCGATTTTGATATTCTAGGCATTATCAAACGGCCAGAGTTTTGAGAACGCAGCGGACGTGGAGGACTATAATGCGATAAGAGCTCGCTCAAGTACTGAGGAGCTAAACCATTCAGGGCTTTATAAGTAATTAACAAGATTTTAAAATCTATCCGATGTTTGATAGGGAGCCAGTGCAGTGTTGACAGGACCGGGCTAATATGGTCATATTTCCTGGTTCTAGTAAGGACTCTAGCTGCTGCATTTTGGACTAACTGTAGTTTGTTGATCAAGCGTGCAGAACAACCACCCAATAAAACATTACAGTAGTCTAGCTTTGAGGTCATAAACGCATGAACTAACATTTCTGCATTTGACGTTGAGAGCATAGGTCGTAATTTAGATATGTTTTTGAGATGAAAAAACGCAGTTTTACAGATGCTAGAAACATGGCTTTCAAATGAAAGATTGCTATCGAACAGCACACCTAGGTTCCTGACTGATGAAGAAGAATTGACAGAGCAGCCATCAAGTGTTAGATAATGTTCTAGGTTGTTACATGTGGGGTTTTTAGGTCCGATAACTAACACCTCTGTTTTTTCAGAATTTAGCAGTAAAAAATTACTCGTCATCCAGTTTTTTATATCGACTATGCATTCCGTTAGTTTCTCAATTTGGTATGTTTCACCGGGCCGCGAAGAAATATAGAGCTGAGTATCATCAGCATAACAGTGAAAGCTAACACCATGTCCCCTGATAATATCTCCCAAGGGTAACATGTAAAGCGTGAAAAGTAACGGCCCTAGTACTGAGCCTTGAGGTACTCCATACTGTACTTGTGATCGATATGATACCTCTTCATTCACTGCTACGAACTGATGGCGGTCAGATAAGTATGATTTGAACCATGCTAAGGCGCTTCCACTAATGCCAACAAAGTTTTGTAGTCTATTTAAAAGAATGTTGTGGTCGATAGTGTCGAACGCAGCGCTAAGATCCAGTAGAACTAATAAAGAGATACAACCACGATCAGATGATAGAAGCAGGTCATTTGTAACTCTAATGAGAGCAGTCTCAGTACTATGATATGATCTAAATCCTGACTGGAATTCCTCACAGATATCATTTTTCTCTAGGAAGGAATATAATTGTGAGGATACTACCTTTTCTAGTATCTTTGACAGAAAAGGGAGATTTGAGATCGGTCTATAATTAACTAGGTCTTTGGGGTCAAGTTGTGGTTTTTTAATGAGAGGCTTAATAACAGCCAATTTGAAGGTTTTGGGGACATATCCTAATGACAATGATGAATTAATAATAGCCAAAAGAGGATCTATGACTTCTGGAAGCAGCTCTTTTAGTAGTTTCGATGGAATCGGGTCTAACATACATGTTGTTGGTTTAGATGATTTAACAAGTTTATACAATTCTTCCTCTCCTACAGTAGAGAATGAACGGAATTGTTCCTCAGGGGATCTATAGTGTGCTATCTGATGCGATACTGTAGCTGACGGCTGCAAGGATACAATTTTATCTCTGATAGTATCGATCTTGGAAGTAAAATAGTTCATAAAGTCATTACTGCTATGCTCTTGGGAAATGCCAACACCTGTTGATGCTTTATTTTTCGTTAATTTAGTCACTGTATTGAATAAATACCGAGGGTTATGTTTGTTTACTTCTAGAAGAGACGAAAAGAAATCAGATCTAGCAGTTTTTAATGCTTTTCTGTAGGATAGGGTACTTTGCCGCCAAGCTAAACGAAATACCTCTAATTTAGTTTTCCTCCAGCTGCGCTCCATTTTCCGGGCTGCTCTCTTTAGGGCGCGAGTGTGCTCATTATACCACGGTGTTGGACTCTTATCCTTAATCTTCCTTAAGCGTAAAGGAGCAACCGCATCTAAAGTGCTAGAAAAGAGAGAGTCCATAGTTCCTGTTACATCATCTAGTTGTTCTGAGCTATTGGATAAACTGAGGAACTGAGATAAGTCAGGAAGATTATTTATAAAGCAATCTTTTGTGGTGGAGGTAATGGTTCTACCATATTTGTAACAAGAAGTTGGCTTTACAGCTTTAGCTATATGGAATATACAGGAGACTAGATAATGATCTGAGATATCATCGCTCTGCTGCAAAATTTCAACCCCACTAACATCAATTCCATGTGACAGTATTAAATCTAGAGTATGATTTCGACAATGAGTAGGTCCTGACACATGTTGTTTAACACCAATAGAGTTTAAAATGTCTATAAATGCTGATCCCAACGAATCTTTTTCATTATCAACATGGATATTAAAATCACCAACAATTAGGACTTTATCTGCAGTCAGCACTAACTCCGACAGAAAATCAGAAAATTCTTTAATAAAGTCTGTATGGTGCCCTGGTGGCCTGTATACAGTAGCCAGTACACACATCACAGAGGATTTATCATTAACGCTTGTTTCTTTGGATAACGTTATATGGAGCACCATTACTTCAAACGAATTATACTTGAAGCCCGACCTTTGAGAGATACTGAAAATATTTCTATAAATTGTAGCAACACCTCCCCCTTTACCTTTTGGACGCGGTTCATGTTTGTAACAGTAATCTTGGGGTGTAGACTCGTTTAAAGTAATGTAATCATCTTGTTTTAGCCAGGTTTCTGTCAGACAAAGCACATCTAGTTTATGGTCAGTGAACATATCATTTACAAAAAGTGCTTTTGAAGAAAGGGATCTAATATTCAATAAGCCAAGCTTTATCAAGTCTTTATCTGTATTATATTGTTTTTTTATTTGTTGAACATCAATTAAATTGTTACTATTACATTGGTTTGGATGTTTTCTATATTTTTTAGTTCTTTTTCTAGTTCGGGGAACAGACACAGTCTCTATAGAGTGATATCTAGGTGAAAAAGTTTCTATGTGCTGAGAGTTAACTGACTTCTGTGACGTGAGGCGGCTAGCAGACGATCGGTTTAGCCAGTCTGTCTGCTTCCTGACCTGGGCTCCAGTTAGTCAAGCACAAACTCTAAGACTATGTGCCATATTTCTAGAGAGAAGAGCGGCACCACCCCAGGAGGGATGAACACCATCTCTTTTCAACAGGTCAGGTCTGCCCCAAAAACTCATCCAATTGTCTATAAAGCCTATGTTATTTTGCGGGCACCACTTAGACATCCAGCCATTGAGTGATGACAGTCTGCTATGAATCTCATCACCCCGGTAAGCAGGGAGGGGACCAGAGCATATTACAGTGTCTGACATCGTACTTGCAAGTTCACACACCTCTTTAACATTATTTTTAGTGATCTCCGACTGGCGAAGTCGAACATCATTAGCGCCGACGTGGATAACAATCTTACTGAATTTACGTTTAGCATTAGCCAGCACTTTTAAATTTGCCAAGATGTCAGGCGCTCTGGCTCCTGGTAAACAATGGACTATGGTGGCTGGTGTCTCTATTTTCACGTTCCGTACAATAGAATCGCCAATAACTAGAGCACTTTCATCAGGTTTCTCAGTGGGTGCTTCACTGAGTGGGGAGAACCTGTTTGATGTTCTGATCGGAACGGAAGAGTGGTGTTTTGACCCGCGACTATGCCGCCTCAATGTCACCCAGCTGCCCTGCTGCACGGGCTCAACCGAAACCGAACAATGTACAGGACTCCCTGAACTAGTCGCATCCAAAGCAGTATCTACAGCCCTCACATTCTTACTATCCTCAATTAAAGTTTGGATGCGTGTCTCTAATTCTAAAACCTTCTCTGTCAGCCTAACTATTTCCCTGCATTTATCACATGTGAATCCCTCGCTGCTGACAGAGACAGATAAACTATACATGTGGCAGACAATACTTCAGAGTACAGATTTAAGTTGGGTTTATTTTTAAAGAAGACACTTGGCAGATTATTGCTGAAAAAAGTAACAACAGCAAAAAAAGAAAAAAGGAGTTTATTATGAAATGGCACAAAATGCGTTTTTTTTTTTTTTTTTTTTTAAATTTGATATATTTTACAAAACATGTTTTACTCTAAAACTGTGTGAAAATCAAAGCCGTAAATCTAAAATTGTGTTCCAAATTTGAAGCTGATATTTCAAAAAAATGTGCTTTTGGGAAGATTTTGTTATGGGTGTAGTATCAAATGTTTCCACTAGATAATTTTTTCAGGATCATTTAACCTTTTTGAATCATGTCCATGATTTTCATAACAAGTGCCAAAATCTTTACCAAGTTTGTACAATTCAGATGAAATAAAAAGTTCTAAAAACATTTTTGGTCAAAAATGACAAAACAGCACCAGAGAGTTAATTAAAATGTTATTTATAGGTTGAAAATACTGTATGTATTCTCTCTGGATACTTTTTGTTCAGCCACATTATTTTACCTTGTTTTTGTGTAACTTCTGTAATCTGTAGTATTAAACCACCCAAACACACTTCCATAGAGTTAGAAAACAGCTCGTCTGTTAATATTGTATTTTGCAACAATTGCCAGGCAATTGCAAGGCAGGATTGTAACCAGTAATCAAGGGGGCGCTTACTGATGGGTCAGTTAATGCAGTGCACAAAACTGACAAAAAACATGGATCTTACTTTTGTATTTTTTGTTTTATTTTATCACATCACAGTTATATTGGGCTGGGAGACCAATAATAAGTACACAGTGAAGAACAGTATGGGGCAACAGGTGTTCTTTGTGGCTGAGGAAAATGACTGCTGTAATAGACAGTTCTGTGGCCCACTGCGTTCATTCGTCCTCCATGTTCAGGATAACATGGGACAGGAAGTGATGACACTCACTCGTCCTTTGAAGTGTGGAAGTTGCTGTTTTCCCTGTTGCCTGCAAGAGGTAATACAGATTTTGTTTCATGAAGTTACATTCTGTGTCATAACTCTCACTTATTCAGGTTTCAAAGTCTTTGATTTGAATCTCAGGCTTCAGTGTTAAAGATATAACTATTCAAACTAGATTCATGTAGATTGTAGATTCATGAACTATTATGATGTGCTGTTTGTGTAGAAAGAAAATGCTTTGGAAGAAAATCTTTTTACAATCCATATGTAAACAACTGTTTTTTGGGATTGATAAGATTTTTTTAATGTTTTTGAAGAAATTCTCCTATTTGATCTTAAATTTGCTTTAAATTATTTAAATAATTAATTTCTTTAAAACAAAACCCAGACTGTACATTGAATCAAATGCATATCTTCTATGATGGGCGTGTTTTTAATTTTCTGAATTAAATTTAAATTAATAACTTTTTGACATGCATTAAAAAAAAAACAAAAAAAAAAAAACATCAGTGATACCAACTGAAGAAAGAAAGCCTCATTACGTGAAGTTATTGAAAATGAAACTTTATTAAATTATTTGGTATTTAAAAAATTGATTTTAATGACTGTGTCAAGGTCCATAAGTCTCCTAAAATATCAGACAATTTGACCTTTTCATGAAAATGTAAAGTTGAGGTTGTAAAATGTCATGTGGTGCGACTTGTAAAATGTATTATCTTGATTTTATGATAATATTAATCATTCATGATTCAACATATTTTCACTTAAGATTTTTGGGCACTCATGGACACTCTTAGATGTCTTTGACCCTATTAATATTTTAGACCATTGCTAAATAAACATCCAGCCTATGCATGTCATGCTTTCAAATCAACTTCACCAATGTACTATTGATGGGTACTCAGCAAAGCCACCATCACTGGTCACGTTCGTGGTTTAATTAACAGCTTAAATGCAACCTTTAAGCTGTGAATTATTATACAGATCTACTATATTTCAAGAATAATTATGCCTAAACTCAAGTCAAACTCAAATGTTTTTGTCTTAACTGTCTCCCTCTTAGCTTGAAATCCAGTCTCCACCGGGCAACCCGATTGGATATGTGATCCAGAATTGGCATCCTTTCCTTCCCAAGTATACCATACAGAATGAGAAGAAAGAGGCAGTTCTGAAGATCGTGGGGCCGTTCTGTTCATGCAGATGTTGCGCTGATGTGAACTTTGATGTATGAAACATACAAAACAGAAATACTGATGATAGTTTGATCATTTGAAAAAATACTTTTCATAAAAGTATGAAACCATGTGATCCTTTTACATACCACAAAACAGTTTTCATGATGATAAATAGATTTTTTTTTTTTTTGCATCTAAATAGGTTTTGTCCGTGGACGAATCAACAAAGGTGGGCAGAATTGCTAAACAATGGACAGGTCTGGTGAGAGAAACTTTCACTGATGCAGATAATTTTGGAATCTCCTTTCCTATGGATCTGGACGTGAAGATCAAAGCTGCTCTTTTTGGAGCATGTTTTCTCATAGTAAGCAAAAATAAGTTATTATTATACGTCAACATATTACTGGTTGGACCAGTTTGTATCTGTTTAATCTTGCTCTATATGTGTTTCAGCATAGTGAATAATCTGCTGTTATTCTTCTCTTGTAGGACTTCATGTTCTTTGAACACAATAAATAAATTAATTTTCTGGATGTCATGTAAGTACACTAATATTGCATATGGATATTTTGAAATTTGTCAACACATAGTTCTAATCTTTGTCTTTCAATTAGTATTTCAGGTTGAATTTTGAACTCCTCCTCAAGTCTCAACATGTTAACCATGGATTCAAATGTGGATCACTCAGCTAAAAATTATATTATACATATTGCAATGTGCATTACATTATATAGAGTATATATAGAGTATATTCCTGCACTACTGTTCATGAGCCACCACTAGATGACAGCAATTTCCTTTACAATAATGTTGAGATGCTCTCGGTATCAACAAAGTACCTGTTCAAATGTTTTGCCAAAACATTAACTACAAACTATTAGAGTTTTTTTTTTTTAAATACAGTATAAACAATCTTGTAACAAGCAAAATGTTAACTGCTTGATTTTGCTCCATATTTGTTTTTGTTTGATTATAATAAATAGTAGAATATATCAACATTTAGTGTTTACAGTCATCATTAAAAATGTGTTATAAAATTATCATTGCTTACAGGTATAAAAGTAATGCTTATTATATTCAAACATTTCTCATTGTAAACTACAGTTCACATCAACAGAATAAATAAAAACAATGCAATTATTCAGAATATTCTAAACAACTTTCACAGTTTCATTTAGCACCGATGTTCTTTATTCCCAAAGTGCTCCTCAGCTCCTCATTATGCCTTCTTGGAATTCGATAATGAATAACACTTCCCCTTTTTTACCTTTGCTTTCTTGTTATTCAAGTTTTCATGTTGCTCAGCAACAACACCTCATTTACAGTCCATAAGAAAGCTGTTTGCTTTACCTCAAAAGGAAACATTCGAAACGATGCTTGAAAGAAGCCCTTAGTCTTATCCCGAGTCATTTCAAACATTTTACTAAAACTCAGAGTTGCAATAAAAGAAAAAAAAGAAAAAGAAAAAATGAGAAGGACCCCACACAATTCACCTTTTACTTCTAGAATGCTGTACTCTGTTCATTATAGCATACTACATTTTTATTCTACTATCTGTGCAGTGCACACACACACACACACACACACACACACACATATATATATATAGTATGCAAATTTTCTGCATGCACACACTCTCAGAAAAAAGAACAAAAAAGGTACGAAAGTTATCACTGTGACAGTACCCTTTTAAAGGTACAAATATACATTTTAGGTAGTAATATATATCTAATATACAGTTTATAGGGGTAAAAAAGGTACAAAAGTGTAGCTTTTGAAAAGGTACTGCCCCAGTGTCACCTTTGTGCCTTTTTACCCCACATGTGCCAAAATGTCAAGTATACACCCAAGGCACATTATAAGTGGGACAATATTTCGACTTTTTATTTCCAGTGTGACAAATGAATCTGAAAAACATATCAACCATGACATTTATTTCTTAGGTGATAACTGGACAGCACTGAAGTCATGTGAAAACAGAATTGCATACTGCTGGATGAAATGTATGCCATTGCATATTGTGTGCTGTATCACATGCTATTGTATGATCAAAGCACTGAGAGAGCTGAAATTCAGTGACAGTATCTGTTAAATGCATTATTCCTGTCTGCCTGCATTACTCTAACCCTTTTGAAGACCGAAGCATATCATCCTAAACTTTCCACTCTACACTATTAAAAATATCAGCAGTTGCAGTGCATACTGTGCAGTATGCAGTAGCTATTATTCTGTTCTGAATATCTGAATAGCAATGGGAGGTCAAAGCTTGTGCATAGCACTTAGACCTGAAGAACTGTTCAGCAATGATGAAGTTTGTTTTTGTAAACACAAATAAAATTTAATTACAACACTACATTTCAACAATTTTCATTTTTGGGCTCTTCTCATTTATATTTACATTTTAAACCCTTGACATCAAACCACAAGGCTCTAATTTAGCATTTATTGAAGCCTCTGTGATGTATATCTTGCAATCTGACTTTATTTGTCATATTTGCAACTTCATATAAGACTTTATTTGTCAGATTTGTGACTTTATGTCTCACATTGTGATTATCTTTTGCGATGTGACGTTATTTCTCATATTTGCAACTTTATATCTCATAGTGTTACTTTATTTGTTGCATTTGCAACTTTATGTCATTAGTCATTTTGTGACATTTGTGACTTAATATCTTGTGATGTGACTTTATTCCTAGTATTTGCGATTTTACATTGTACCGTGTGGCTTTATATCTCACGATGTGATGTTACTTGACGTATTTGCGACTTTGACTTTATGTAATTATCTCACATTATCACATTATGACTTTCATGTCTTTCTTTCTCATATTTGCAATTTTACATCTCATAATGTAACTACTGTATATCTCGCAATGTGACTATTTCTCTTATTACTTTGCTTTTCACAATGTGACTTTATTTCTTGTATTTCAACTTTATATCTCACAATGTGACCTTTTTGTCTCTCAAAATGATTTTATTTCTCACATTTGCGACTTTATATTTAATAATGTGTGTGTATATTTTACAGTGTGACTATTTCTCATATTTCTCACTTTATATCTCATGTGATTTTACATCTTAAAATCTCACACTATTTCATATTTCACAATCAGTTCTGGTCTTAGATTTTTCTTTTGAGTATTTAGTTTTACTCATAAATGTTAGATTACAGAAGTAAAATATGTTTTGCTAACTGTATCTAACCTCTGAAGTCTCTGACGTTCTATCTGATAAGACATTAAATAATGCTAACTGGTCCTTCAGTTTGTGAGAACTTACATTTACAATAATTCTATTGGACAAGACACTTGTTTCAGCAGTAAATTTTAAGGTATTTTTTAATCCTATATCCTTTTTCTTATTTGAGTTGATTAGTACTAATTAATGAATTTATTTTTAGTCCAGTATATAACACCCATGTAAGTCAGTTCTGCATCTTTGAGGAAGAAACCCTCTTGCTCCTCTGGAGCCGGCTGTAAACTTTCAAGCTGGGAGAAATAGTGGTAGCAGGGCTGTTGGATGTATTTGGTTTGATCAATAATGGAGGACTCATCTGCTGATGGAGGCGCTGAGAGACCTAGACAGCCTCTAATGAAAGGGCTTGATTGATGTTGTGCTCTGATGTGTCTGTGACAGCAGCCAAGGGCCTCACCTTATGCAGCTCCACCCACAACTCACACACAATCACATACAACCACAATCAACTGCTGAGGCGTCAGACGCTTGTCTCTGCCTATGACCTCTGTATGCTTAGAGCATCTACTCCCATGAAGCTTATTAATAAAGCATTGAATTGGTGCAGTAGTTTAATATGCTGGGTCTCATCATTAGGATCGTCAATTTGTATCCTAGTGCTCACAGACTATGTGGTTGACGAATTAATTGTGAGTTGCATCTTCTGATTCAAATTCTAGGTCTATTACTGACTGTAGTGTAGCCTAGTAGTTACAATTATTGGTAAGTAATCAAAAAGTTTGGTCACACTTTATATTAGGTGGCCTTAATTACTATGTACTTACATCAAAAAAATAAGTACAATGTACTTATTGTTCATATTGTATTGCAAAACACTTTTGCTGCTATTGAGGTGGGATACGGGTAAGGTTAGGGACAGGTTTGGTGGTCTGGGTAGGTTTAAGGTGTAAGGGATGGGTCAACAGTGTAATTATAAATGTAATTACAGAAATTAATTACAGATGTAATTACATATAGGTATTTTTAAAAATATAAGTACAATGTAAAAACATGTATGTACACAATAAGTGCATTGTATCAAATGATTAATTTAAATGTAAGTACATAGTAGTTAAGGCCACCTAATATAAAGTGGGACCAAAAGTTTTATAGACACAATATTGCTAGTTACTCCGTTTGATTTTTTTCTGTCAACACAAACAATTCAGAATGAAAGCCATAGCAGAACTATGGTTCGTTCCTGAATTATTCCAACCCAGTCTTTTGAGACAACTATTTTATGATTTCATATGAGTTTGTACAATGTGATTTGTATGGAAACGTGTGATTTTAAACATAAACTTAACCATACCTTAGTATGGCGTAAGCAGATCGTATAAAAACATACACATGATCTGATGGAGCATATGATAATTACAGACAGTTTTGTTTAATCAGATTTGGAACTGAACTCTGTAGGAAGGTAGATCTTCAGGAACAGGGCTGGGCATCCCTGATCTATAAAAATACATCTGTTTCACTTTAAATATTGAAAAATAATTTTCAGCTACTATAACTTAAGTCTTTGGGAAAAACCGTTATTATACATCTGAAATGGATGCAGTCATATAATAAATGTCTATATTGTCAAAAATGTACAGTAGTCAAAGGGACTTCAAATCAGTGGATTTATTAAATACAAAATAGAAAACATTCAATTCAGGTTAATACAGCTACATATAGCTAAAAATGTAAATACACAAAAGTACAAAAAAACAAAGCAATGTAAGATTTCATCATGTGAAAGCTGATGTGTGCGAAAGTCTTATCTGTAGAACATCAATGTCCAAACACTGTCCATAGCTGAAGTTGGGTGATAGCAAGTGAATAATCCAACCTCTTGTAATGAAAACACGCCACACCTCTCCCTAACCAGGAACAATCAAAAGTAGTCCAGACTATGGTCTCATGTCAAAAAGAACTTTAAATCCATATTCAAACTGGACCATGATGTGGTGACCTCACCAATAAAGAGTCATTCTAAAATGCATACAAATACACTTTCTTAAACTCAGCATCAATCCAAACATAGGCCATACATACATGTACCATCTCTCCAAAAAACATCAGAAATATACACTTTTAAATTGAGAAAAGAGAGAGAGAGAGAGAAAAACTCCTTTAGACTGGGCTTGAAATTACACATTCTCAACCAGAACACTGCACAATGTGTTCAACAGGTAAGCCATGCTGGCTACTGCTGCTTGCTATTGCTAACTCCCTCTACCACATGGCTTTACTTAAGGAAACCTAAAACAGCCTAGCACCCTAGTGGTAAGGAAGAAAACTGCCCACAAAATTCTTATTAATCTGAATCAGAATCAGCTTTATTTGCCAAGTGTGCGCAAACACACAAGGAATTTGTTGTGTTTTTTAAGAAGCTCTTGGTATACACAGGCTCATGTCTGGCCCACACTGGGCCATCACGAGATTAATGTGGGCAGTCCCATAGTGTGGGCTGCTCACAAAGAGCCTGTGGTGAGCCCAAAGCTGTGGGACTCGCCTGGGCAAGCCTGCACTGAGCCTGTTTAGGTTTGGTGTGGGCTGGCCCTA
This sequence comes from Acrossocheilus fasciatus, assembly GCA_036784905.1. Lineage (NCBI taxonomy): Eukaryota > Metazoa > Chordata > Actinopteri > Cypriniformes > Cyprinidae > Acrossocheilus > Acrossocheilus fasciatus. The sequence goes on along the minus strand of CM071939.1, from coordinate 7,215,544 downwards.
GCCCACTGTGCCAGCATGGGCCCTGCAAGAACAAGTTTGCAGGGTATAGTCCCGATATAGTCCGGCTATGCGTAACCCACTTCTAGCCCAAATAACCTTGAATTTGGTTACATGTCATTTTTTTTGGCAAAATATAGTCCGGCTATGTGTAACCCACTTCTAGCCCAAATAACCTTAAATTTGGTTATATGTCGTTTTTTTGGCAAAATAACTTGTGAGATGTATGATATTCCATCATGTAAGCAAAGTCAACAGCGATTACAAGGTGTTTGGTTTAATTTCTTTGACATGTTCTTTGTGTAGCCTCGGTTTAGCTCGCAGTCAGAAACTCACATATAGTCAAAACTGATTCACTGTAGTTTTGGAATAGCCGAAAATTCCGTGGTGGGCTCACAGGAGGCATCAGCCGTGGTCCATGCACGGATTCACTGGTTCAACACTAGCGCTGCATCGGACCACGTAAAAAGAGTGACTCCGATGCATTTATACTTTCACTGGAGTACCTGACAGCCCCTACCCTAAACCTACCCAGTTCTGAACAATAATGATGACGATAAATTTCCCAGTATCGCCTCGGCATATTGATGCTAAGGGTTTCCGTGCGTGGAGCACTGATGCCTGTCACTGACTTACATTGGTATCACTTCTGTGAGCCCATCACGGAATTTTTTCTGTGAGCCCATCACGGAATTTTCGGCGATTCCGTGATGCCACCACAGATCTTAGGGCATGCGAAGGTCCACGACGGGCGAACAGTATCCAAAAGTGCAAGGCAGAGAGATAATCCAGGTACACGGGCTATAATCCAGGCAAGGGAATAAACAGAGTCCGAACAGTGAGACAGGGGTAAATACTGGGAACACAGACTAGAAAACAACAAACGTTCCGTAAAGCAGCTAATACTAGGGGAGTGAAAAACACAGGACAATACAGGAACTGAACAGAAACACGGAATGGCACAGAAAGGGTTCATCCAGGAAACACAGGCTAGAAAACGAACCCAGGAAAACAGGCAATGCAAGACTAGGAATACTAACAAGGGCTCTGTAGAGTAGCTATCACTAGGAGAAGGATAAGTGCATACAATACTCAGACGAGAGGGAAAGAAAGTCCAGGGTTATATAAGGCATGTAATCAGTGTGTGCTTAGAATCAGGTGTGGGTGTGATTAGTGCAATCAGCCGTGTGTGCAATCAGTGCAATGAATTATGGGAAATGCAGTCCAGTGTGAAGGATGGTGTGAGAGTCAATGTGGTGAGCGAGTGACCTCTGGTGGAGGGTGAATGGAAGTTCACAGACCGGATTCGTGACACATGCATGTGTTAAGAGGATTAACTGCAAATTTTTATAGAAAATAGAGTAAAAGTTTTATTTGTGTGTTTACAAAATCAAGCGATTTTAAAACAGTGCAAGAAGAGGCGAAAGTGCAAACAACAGAACAAAAACAGCTTTGCCAAAGATTAATCTATATTAATTTATACAGTGAACACACTCAGAAGAATTGGACAAACTGAGGAGGAGTTTCAACATCTGGAAAAGCATTTGGAAATTGAAGAGATCCGGGCAGCAATGATAAAAAATAAAATCAAAATAAATAAACTCTCCAAAACAACTTTGACAATGTCCATTTATTTTAATTATTATATTGAATTTATGACTGAGCAATGGCATGTTACATATAGAGAGAGCATGAGCTAATTGAATAGAATATCTTTGTCATTGTGCAAGTACAATAAGATTTATTTTGAAACTTCCAAATTGGTAGTAAAGCTTAAAAATAAAATCGATTTAAAAAAGCTATATAAAATAATCAATTATAAGAAGTTTGCAGCAGTATTAAAATAATGCAAATAGCTCAGACGTGCAATGAAGCATTAAAACCTAAACAGTACAAACAGAAAACATATTGTTATAAAAACGGTAGGGGTGAATGTATTATTCCATGTACATTTGACGTTAATGTTTGTACTGGGCTACTTTTTAGTTACAGCAGGTATCACTGTGTTGTTATGAAGTCAGTTGTGCCAGACAATTTTGGAGGCAGAGACAGATTGTGGCACTAATAGGGAAAAACTTAAACTGCTGGAATAAAGAGTTTTAAAGGGTTAGTGATGGAAAACTTGCAGGTCAATGGGCATCAATGTTTAAAGTTGGTAAACACTTGTACACACATAATACTACCCGCCTGACATTGGCATGTGTTATTCTGGTGTCAAAGTTGAGCAGAATTGAAGGAAGGAACTCAAAGACAGTGCCAGAAGGATGCTGAACCGTTAAAGCCTTCAAAACATGCCACATTAATCAAGCATTGTGGCGTCAATACTCAGTAAGTTACAATGCAAATCAGAAATTTATAAAATAATTTGTAATTCATAAAATGTATAAAATACTGGTCATTTTGAAATGTCAAACTTTGTCCGCAATTGTTAACCACCTCAATCTGTATTATATTTTAGGGTTTTAGGGGGGGGGGGGGGTCTTATGCTATTTTTATTTATTTATAATTTTTTTTTTATTATTTAGATGCTGTGATGACCAACTTTCCGGCAGCAATAGAGTTGGACTTGAGGAATGCATTTGGGAAGCATTTTAAACAAGAAATAAAAACCAATAATGAATAATTTCCTTTAAGTTCACTGTTGGTTGTTTTATTTGTTCAAATAAGTAAACCAACAAAAGGCTTAATCTTTTTTTTTTTTTTTTTTTTTTTTTTTTTTTATGTTGACATGTATCCATAATGTTTTAATGTTTCCTTTTAAATATCTTAAGTTATTTAAAATATTTGATTTTTGATTTTTATATTTTTATTATCTTAAGTTGTTAAAAATTCCATATTTTATCATAATATTCATATTTAGGTGTATTGTATTTATAATATTTTATTTTGTCATTAATTCTTTAGTATTTTTATCATTTTGTATTGTCTTAAATGGTCTTAAAAGTTGTTAAAAATGTTATTTTTTTTTAAATAAAAGCTGTATATTTAATTTCTTTGGATGGATTGTCATTTTGTTGTCTATTAGATGTATATATGTAGCCTTTCATTAGCTGTCTATTTGATGACTAGTCTATTCTTGGGCTATGGTTAGACGTCTATTAAATTTTCACTGACAGAACCAAATTCAGTCATATTTTAGCCTAGACCCATATTCACTGTCTGTTAGAAGTATACATGTAGTCGTTCAATAGTGGTCTAACTGACGACTAGTCTATACTTAGGCTACGATTAGACATCTATTCAATTTTCACTGACAGCCCATATTTTGCCTTGTTTTAGCCTAGACGTCTGGGCTGTGTTTGAACGGCTAATAGACATCTTTTAAACGCAAAATTTCTTGCCGGGTTATGTATATCTGTGAGAGTGTGTTGAGTCACTTGTTTAGTTCCTGAATGAATCAGAATAAATGACTCAATACCGCTTTTCAACCATTGGGTTACAATTATGTTTCCACTTGAGCTTGGTTCAGCATGGTATGATTCCAGACTGTTCACGGAATGGAAATCTCAGCATGGTGAACTGTACTGATAGAGTGCATGTAGTCACGTCGCTATTCAGGATTGGTCACTTGTTTGGTGTCTGGCTACCGGTTTCTCTCTGTAGCTGGTCAAGAATGCTATTTCAGATAAATAAAATTAAATATCTGATCATCCTTAATAACGCGGTGGGCTAATTGCATCTCATACTGTATGTAAACACTTACAATAACAAGACAACGAGTGACGCAATTGTATTATGACCTCTGATTGCAGCTCTACAGTGAAAAATGAAACAATATCCGGATCAGCACGGAATGAAACAGTTAAGCAGCAAGATTGGTTTGGACTGACGGTGGAAAAGTGGTTGACTCACTCATAAAAACAGCCACTTGTTGCCACCTATTGGCATAATGATGTAAACTGCAGAAAAATCACTGAAATTTCCTCACCACTATTACACACAGCTTGTCTAGAATGGGCAAACACAGAAAAGCGGCATGATACAAACACTCAAGCACACACATCTTATTAGTCACAGGTGAGTGATGTGAAATATGTGTCATCCTAACACTAGATAGTATTTTAAGGAGAGTCACCATCTCCAATTGTCTCTTAACAAGAACCCTCCACTGGCTGCATCATTCTTTCCCTTCTCGACTGGCAGCAGGTGTGTGGTGCACTATGACAGCCATTGCATCATCTAGGTAGAAGCAATGGCTGTCATAGTGCACCACACACCTGCTGCCAGTCGAGAAGGGAAAGAATGATGCATCCAGTGGAGGGTTCTTGTTAAGAGACAATTAGAGACGCCTAGTCATTTTACAAACACCCTGTGATTGCTAATGACATCAGAATGAGCAGCAACCTTTCTTCCCAATGAGTTCTCCCAACCAGATATTAGACGTGTTCAGCCCTGCTAAGCTAAAGTAAAGAGCTACCGGCTGATGTACGGTGGCCGAGAGAGCTCAACGCACTGCAAATAGAAAAAACACCTGCAAATTAAGAAAACAACTTCGTCAATTTGACAACACGCACTGCAAATGCTCACAACACAACCAAACAAAGAAACACACTGCAAATAAAATTCTTTAATTGGTTGTGTTGTGAGCATTTGCAGCACCTGCTGTCAAAATTGATGAAGATGTTTTCTTGATTTGCTGGTGTTTTTTCTATTTGCATGTGTTTTCTGAAGTTGCAGTGTGCTGAGCTCTCTCGGCCACCGTACTAATGGCTGCTAGTCAAACATTGCATTTAATATATTGCCCGTGATATTATTGCCCGTCAAAGAACACCAAAGCCTATACAGAGTTTTGACTTCCCAAGTTAGTGAATTATACTTTTGTACATGTTTTCCATAGTTCTAAATAACACCAGCTTTATGCTTTTCAGACAGCCTGCTGATTGTTTAGTCAAACTATCCTTGTGAGAAACAAGTGTGCTTAATTGTACTGAATGTGCACTTGTAGTTTACTTCAAATATGAAATTAAAAGTTGTACTTTTTTAAGTACATTTTAAATCATCATGGTTAATAATTTTTGTCATGCTTTAAAGAAGTACACTTAATTTGATATACTAAGAAAACATTTAAAATACATAATTGTAATTTTAAGTAGTGTGGTGTGTGTAGTTTACAAATTCATATGAAATCACCAAAATATATATAAAATAGCTGCATTTTTTTATGAGATCTTGTTGGAACCGTGTCAGATTACACACATTTTCATATACATTAAATCATACAAATTCATTAAAAACAACCAACTCATAAGGTAGTTGCAACCATGTCAATTGGAACCATGTCAGATTAATCATACATCTTCATATGAATCAAATCATGCAAATTTGTGCAAAAATAACAATAGCATTTTGTCCATGTCATATTAATACTTATATAAAATCTTTACTAAGAAGTATCCACTGAAGATGGTTCAAAATCATTCACTTTAAGTGCTCTTCTCAGCACTGTGTTAGCAAAAGTATTTTGGGTTTGTGCTAAAGAGTGTTCGATTAATGCACGGTGAGTGACGCTTTATTTAAAATTCATACAGTTTGAGCATAAATATTTGAGGGTGAGAGTGTGTTTGAGCGTACTATGTCAGGATAACGGCACCCAGGAAAGAGGACAGGATAATGAATGGGCTTCCAGAATTCCAGTTGAGCTGGTCGTTTCACAGTCTGTGCCTTTTAGTTTCTAGTACGACAGATTCGGGAACAAGCGTAGAATGACAATTATATTAATTTGTTTTAAAAGTTTTTGTCAGTGTTTTGAAAATTTGCTCTAAAACATTAATACTGGTGTCAGCATACAAGACAAAAACAATTGATCTCCTAGGAACATGCACACATCTCTCATCAGACAGCGTTCAGCTGGCGTGACAACGAGGAGCAATGTCACTGACACCTTCAAGGACATGAGGCACACTCCGGGTGTCCAGGACACGTGTTTGTCTTGAAAGCAAATTTACTAGAGTAAATTAGATGTTCTGTGTCTTCAGGGTTTGACAGGGTTTGAAATTTATTATCCTTGGTTCATCAAGCCTGAGATCCTTGAGGAATTTCTTTTACATATAGTGACAAAAAAGAAATATGTTGATTGTTTTTGTTCACAGAAAATGTTTCTTCTACAGACACTACAACTACATTTGTGACTTCTTTTGTTTTTATATGAAGGTCACATCTATGTTGTCTTTATCATTTTTAATTACTTTTTTTTTTTAAATGCCTTTTTATTATATAGACCGTGTTGTTTTACTCTTGTTCCCGAGCACTATACAAATATAGATCTCCTTTTATTCACTTACAGACTGTGGAAATGTTGAGATTTGTCATGATAATTGTAAATGGGTCACCATACATTGTGTAATAGAAAAATGAAGGAAAAACAAATAAAATTTAGACTTTGTAAAAAATGTAGATCTCTTTGCAAGAAGGTTTCAGTCCATGTGAATAAATTACATTTAATAGCCATTCATTGCCAAAGCAAAGGGATTGAAGAGCCATTAGAGCAGTAAACCTGCTTTCAGCAAGGTCCAGCTAACATCGACATTTTAAGGATTACTCACTGGCAAAATATAAGACAACAGCATTTGTCATATCTTTGAATTGAAAGTACACATATGTAGCCTACTCTCTATTGGAAGTGTACATAGGTGTTCTGGGTGGTTGTAAAGGCATTCTGGGGTACAGTGAAGTAACTCGCTGATTAACTACCGCAGTATTTTGCAGCATTAACAAAACTAACCAACTAGTCATTACTGTTTACTGAAAGTATAGTAACATGGTTGCACCACATTAATTTGTACAACATAAAATGTACACATACGATATAAGACTGCCGTCAATGACGTTAAATGCATGTGGTGGATAAATAACTTCTATTTATTAACAGATTTCTGAGTGACTGCTGTAACAAAAACAATTCACCGCTTTTGGTTCTCTGTCAATTTGCTTTATTTGATGTTTGCTAAAAGGGTTCCCTTTTATGTCATACTCCAGTTTCCTTACGCAGTTATGCACATGCACACTCTTTTGATTTTGACATGCTAATATGTGACCCTGGACCACAAAACCAGTCTTAAGTCTCTGGGGTATATTTGTAGCAATAGCCAAAAATACACTGTATGGGTCAAAATTAAAGATTTTTCTTTTATGCCAAAATTCATTAGTATATTAAGTAAAGATCATATTCCATGAAGATATTTTGAAAATTTACTACTGTAAATATATCAAAATGTCGTTTTTGATCAGTAATATGCATTGCTAAGAATTCATTTAGACAACTTTTAAGGCGATTTTCTCAATATTTAGATTTTTTTGCACCCTCAGATTCCAGATTTTCAAATAGTTGTATCTCAGCCAAATATTGTCCGATCCTAACAAACCATACATCAATGGAAAGCTTATTTTTATTCAGCTTTCAGATGTTGTATGAATCTCAATTTCGAAAAATTGACACTTAAGACTGGTTTTGTGGTCCAGGGTCACATATAGCCTATATTCAAATTGAATGAACGATATAGAATATACTGCCCAAGGTCATAATTAAGTCACATGTCATACTAATAAGAAATGATCTTTATAAAGACATTGAGAATGCATTGAGAATTTTGACCGGTTTGGCGGTAACGAGGTGACAAAGTTGCAGAAACGGAAACGTGTGTTATAACTGCAGTATACATTGACTAATTTTGATTAAACTTCAGTAGTTTGTTCATTGTAGGAGGCCGAGAATAGTCACATATGTGACTATTCTCAGTTAAAGTTATAGCACTGATGTGGCAGGATGTGGCACTTTCCAAATGCTATAAAAATCACCCTCTTATTTTTACCCAATTTGCTACAGATGTAATACTGTAATACTGTAAATGGATTCTTGATATCTATAATACACAGGTCAAGAGTTGTATTTCCAACCATTTATGTTTGCGATGCTGTTTGCAAATATTTGTTTTAACTATGGTTTTATTAAACACAGAGTCGTTGGACTATGTTGGTAATGATGGAACTTGCAGCCGTTTCAGGAAACGCACCCCTGGGTGGTTGCTAGGGTGTGATAGGATTTTCAGGATGGTTGTTTACAGGCTCTAGTCAAAAGATCCCATCCTCATGTTTCTATGATTTTCTAGTCCTGAGATCTGGCTTGAAAAATCATGAAATATACCACATTTATACTCCTGGGATAAATATTTCTTTCTTCTTCAGCCTGCACTGGAATACCTTAAGTGTTTGTAATACCTTCTCTCCAGCTCTGCTGTAAGATCCCATCAGTCAAGACAATTTTTTTTCTCTCTTTTGCTCTAAGCACTCAAAAACTCTCATCCTATGCTGTCCACGTAATCATGGAGTAAAGAAAAATGTGAAGAACGAGAGAGGGGAAAGTTGCTTGGCGTTTATTTATTAATCACATTGTGCTAATACAAAGCAGTCAGGCCTCTGTTCACTGTCCATTGTAGACTTGCCCACGGCATGGATCTGAGCAATATAAAATATGTATAAGCATTCAAAGTGAGACCTGCACTGCCAGTCAACCAACAAGCTTTGGGTCCATCTCCACAAACCAACCACCCACACACAGCTGTCTGTCAAAACAGCAGAGCGGGTCAGCAGCTCTGTGGACTCATGATCCACATTAATATGCAGAGCGAGGGATGACCAATATGAACGAAGGATGCGTGAATTTATTTATCAAATGGGGAGGTAAATATGAGGATGCTACCCACGGTTCACACTTTCCCCTGAGTTTGAGGAAACGCTGGGGGGCATATGGACAGGGTCAGAGCTTCAGCTTATGTAAACAGAGCAGAGCCAATTAAAACAGCTTGTTTTTTGTTGCCTGAATTCGTGAGTTTGTGTATTAATATGATTCAGCTCCATGATGTTTAAATATCTAGATTTACACCCAAAAAAATAATGTGCAATTCCTTGAGAAGCATACAGCATGCAATGCATTTGACACAGAGCCTATTAGCCTATTATAACATGGTAGGTATGTGTTAATTCAAATGAATCCAGTCCAATTTGAAATTCTGAAAGTTTATCACCGGTGCGATTAGAGTAGATTTGTCATTTTTGCCTTGATGGCAAGCTGGCTGACGTACAGTATATGTCAGAAGAGCTTTTTTAGCCAACATTTAGTAGATATTCAGTCTCCACTGTCCGGGTTCATAAGACATAAATAAACATAGGCTATGCACATTAATAAATGTAAACAATATAGTCTATATGCATCCATATCACATACTGGTCATGTCCAATTTAAATCCGATTGAGAAAACAGTCCAATTCAAGCATGCTTAGGTTTTTTTTTCCCTTAATCGGTTATTTTAGGTCTACACCACCTTTTTCGATCCAAACAAAATTCCATACAGATCAAGCTTAATCGGATTGATTGAGGTGTTTATATAAAAGCTTTTCAACCTGACTTAACCATCAATCTGATTACTAACAGAATATTTGGTTTCATAGTTGTAGCTAATATCTTCCTGATGATGGCTAATTTGATTTTTTTTTTCTTTTAACAAAGTCAGATCAACTAAGCCTTATTGGCATCATTTTTAATATTTAAAAATTTGACGAAAAGGCATTAGGCATTTATAGTACAGACAATAAAAAAAAATATAGAAAATAAATAAGGCAAAATAGAGTAAAATAAAGCAAACGGACATGGTAAAAAGTTAAAAACAAATTAAAATAAAATACTATAGTATAGTACAAAATGTAAACTATATGTATTTTTAGTGTGAAATAATCACTTTTCTGTGTACAGTTATATCAAACTGAACATCTTTACATCTCATATACAGTAATGCACAAGTTCTAACAGAAGAATTAATGTAAGTGCATTTATAAATTTGTAAGCGTCACATTTCTGTTTTTATATCCTCCAAAAATTGGCTCAGTTTACTTCCATTATAAGCACTGTAACCTCAAAGAAATGGGACAAACAAATGCTGCTGATTGAGCTGAACTTGATCTGAACCCAGAATATTCCATTAAAGTAATAAATGTTCATCACTGCTGGTGCCTATTGACAGGTTTTTATTTTTATTATTTATTTATTTATTTTTTACCTCTGCTGATGTGATGTGTTTGTTAAATAAAGGTTTGATTAGCATAGAGGTTTTTTTTTTTTTTTTAATAGTTTATAGTTGATGAAGTTGGTGCTAATGAAAACCTCCTCCATATTTCATCCTCATAAAAGCAAAACAGCATTTTTTAACAGTCCAATACTCTGTGAAGGTCCCTGAAGGACATGCAGTCTGACTGACTCCATTTATCAGTGTAATCTTTTGTGGTCCTCGTTTTTTCTTTTTTGTGTGTGTGTGTGGTGTCAGGCATGGTATCCCGTTACCTAAATGAACTCTATTATCAGAGGGGCTTGTGTCTTTTCGAGCACATAGGGAAAAAAGGCCAGACTTTCTTGGAAACCCTTCTGACTCTGCGCTCACCAGATGTTTCTCCCACGCTTAGATATCTCGGCCTGTTTGATCCCTGCGAGTGTGAGAATCCAAGAGGGAGAATATGAAAGGCACAGATGCTATGTTTGAAATATCAAAGTGTAAATATTATTAATGATCTGCTGTTAATGCCGTTGCACATTCAGTTAAATCTGTGCTACATGAACTTACAAAAAGTATTTAATTCAACACTCTTCTAAAAGTACAAATGAGTAAATTAATGCAAAAAAAAGGCCAATTCTTCAGTAAAACAATGTTTGAATTGTAAATTTGTATAAATTATCCTAATTCATGTGTTACACATGTAATCCATGTGCATTTACTCAATGTAAACACTAAACGTCCCTTTCTTGTATTTTTATAAAATTTACCAAATTTAATCTTTAATTTCCTTTAAATAGTCAAATAAGTCTGTTTTAAGACTAATTAGTCTGTGCATCATACCAATTTTTCAATTACTGAAGGTTACATCATTACACCAGTAGTTGGCGACAGGTGACTGCCTTTATAAGTCACTGACTGATTCACCCAACAGATTTGTTCATAAATACATGTTCATTTAGGAGGGACACATCACAGTCTTTGGGTGAGGGGCATTTCAGTGAGAAAATACGGCAGACACAATGGATGCAGCATCTGTACTGATGGTAAATTTGTTGAAATTAATTATTATTATTTACAGTAAACTAGCTGGGCAGAGGCTCTCCAATCTGTGAAAGAGTGCGTAAAAAGATTGTGGAATACATTAAAAACAACGTTCCAATGTCAAAATGCAAAGGCTTTGCAAATCTCATCATCTACAGTGCATAACATCATCAAAAGATTGAGAGAAACCGGAGAAATCTCTGTGTGTAAGGGACAAGGCCGAAGACCTTTGTTGGATGCCCGTAGTCTTCAAGCCCTCAGATGACACTGCATCACTCATCGGCATGATTCTGTCATTGACATTACTAAATGGGCCCAGGAATACTTCCAGAAACCACTGTCGGTAAACACAATCTGCCGTGCCATCTGCAGATGCCAACTAAAGCTCTGTCATGCAAAAAGGAAGCCAAATGTGAACATGGTCCAGAATCGCTGTCGTGTCCTGTGGGCAAAGGCTCATTTAAAATGGACCGTTTCAAAGTGGAAAAGTGTTCTATGGTCAGACGAGTCCAAATTTGACAGTCTTGTTGGAAATATCGGACGTTGTGTCCTCCGGGCTAAAGAGGAGGGAGACCTTCCAGCATGTTATCAGCGTTCAGTTCAAAATCCAGTATCTCTGATGGTATGGGGGTGCATAAGTGCATACAGTATGGGCGGCTTGCATGTTTTGGAAGGCACTATGAATGCTGAAAGGTATATAAAGGTTTTAGAGCAACATATGCTCCCCTCCAGACTATGTGTATTTCAGGGAAGGCCTTGTGTATTTCAGCAGAAAAATGCAAAACCACATACTGCAGCTATTACAACAGCATGGCTTCTTGGTAGAAGAGTCCGGGTGCTAAATTGGCCTGTAGTCCAGATCTTTCACCTATAGAGAACATTTGGCGCATCATTAAACATAAAATACGTCAAAGACAACCACAAACTCTTCAGCAGCTGGAAACCTATATCAGGCAAGAATGGGACCAAATACCTACAGGAAGACTCCAGAAACTCATAACCTCGATGCCCAGACGTCTTCAAACTGTTTTAATAAGAAGAGGAGATGCTACACCATGGTAACTATTTTGAGACCTGTAGCAGGCCTCAAATCTGAAATGAGCTTATTTTGTGCATAAAATTGTAAAATTTCTCAGTTTAAACATTTGCTATGTTATCTATGTTCTATTGTGAATAAAATATTGGCTCATGTGATTTGAAATTCTTTTAGTTTTCATTTTATTCAAATTTAAAAAAACGTCCCAACATTTCCAGAATTTGGGTTGTATTAAATTTACTATACCTTCAAAAATTAAATAAAAACATAAAGAAAAAAAAAACATCTGATGTACATTGTTTATTTTTCATTTTGTAGAGGTAGAGTTAAAAAATTATTAAATTGCCATCTTCACAATAAAACTTGAACTGAAGTCATAATTACGACTAGCCAATTCATAAATGCAAAGTTGACAGGAGAACTTGAACGTGTCATTAATTTGTGGCCATGATATCTTGTATTTTCCATTCCTGAGCTCTGAATTCTGGGGTTGTTTTGGAACTATTTTCAATGGTGAAGCAAACAGACAACTGCCAATATGTAAAGTAACTTCTAGTTAACCGAATTACTGTATAAAAGGAATATCATGCTCACAATAATGCTGTTGTGATGATAATATTAGCACAGCTGTGATTCAGCTGTACGATCCTGCCTGCTAATATTCTAAACAACAGCCCTCTTTTGCTTGTCTTAAATAGCTAATTGAACCCTGAACATTCATTTTAAAACTTTAGAAGTTTCTGTTTTACTCAAATTTTGTTCTTCCATATGGAAGTGTTTTTTTTTTAGATTAATACATGGCACTGATTTATAATTGGTTATGATGAGATATCAAACAGCCTGTCAACACAGCACCTCACACCTCATTTCCATACCCAGACAAGATTTTTAATTCACAAAGCAAGACAATGTATATTTTTGCACATTTTTAGACTTTGAAAGATCTGCTTCTCATAAAATGACAAGTAATCAGCAGCACTGGAAGTGCTTTTCAGCTCTGTGACACACACACGCACGCACGCACGCTCTCCCATGAGCGGGGCTGTTAATAATGCAGTGGTGGCGAATGAGCAGGATATATCTCACTGTTGCGTGAAAACACACTGACAACCTCTACTTATCTGCAAGCAGCTTTTGACAACAGGACACTTCAGTACATAGTTCTGCAAAACTGTATTATGTACCATCACCAGTTTTTACATCAACATAGATGCTATTTTTTTCTGAGAACAATAATAGAGAGCTGGTTGATAGTTTGCATTCTCATGCATCTGAATTCAACAAATATGTTTATGTACTAAAGACCAGCACCCCACCACAATGATGATTTGCATTGCATTACAAAGAGTAAAAATGCCGTCTCGTTAGAATGGATATAAGACTGGTGGTCTCTCCGATTCTTCATACATTTTCACTGAATTTCCTTCTTGTCTTCAGGTTTTTATATTTTACACTGATGGAATGGCCAAGTTTTGCTATCAAGCAATAAATCATTTACTGGTGTAATAAATCACCCATTAAGGTAATAAATGCTCATCACTGCTGGCACCTATTGACAGTTTCCTACCTCCGCTGATGTGATGTGTGTGTGAAATAAAGGTTTGCTTTTTTCAATTTAATAAAGGCACAAAAGCTTCTTCAGTTTATAGTTGATGAAGTTGCTGCTAATGAAAACCGCCTTCATATTTCAGCCCTATAAAAGCTGGCAAAACAGCCCTTCTTGTTGTTAAACAGTTCAATGTCCCATGAAGGTCCCTGAAGGACATACAGTCTGATTTAATTTATGTGATCTTTTTATGAATCTATTTTATATATTTTAAATTCAAATTTAATTCCCAAGTCTTGCTATCTTCTTGCAAGTGGTAAACTGAATGAGTGCAGTGGATTTACACATTTGAAGATTTACTGAATAAAGTCAGTTATTCAGTTAAAAGGGCTGCCCCGCTTTTTTTTTTTTTTTTTTCTAAACAAATTATCACAACAGACATAGCGAGTCATCATGGCAACACCTACTGTTTTTTTTTTCTTTATTGCATTTATTTAATAACAGTCAAATACAGAGAAAAGACAATAAAAAAATGTATTGAAAATAATTAAATACAAGATAATGCAAGATAAAGAACAAAAACAACGGTCACACTTTATATTAGGTGGCCTTAACTACTATGTACTTACAGTAAAAAATAAGTACAATGTACTTATTGTGTTCATATTGTATTTCAAAACACTTTTGCTGATATTAAGGTGGAATATGGATAAGGTTAGGGCAGGTTTGGTGGTCTGGGTAGGTTTAAGGGTGGGTTAAGGTGTAAGGGATGGGTCAACAGTGTAATTATAAATGTAATTACAGAAATTAATTACAGCTGTAATTACATAAAGGTATTATTAACAATATAAGTACAATGTAAGAGCATGTATGTACATAATAAGTGCATTGTACCAAATTATTAATTTAAATGTAAGTACATAGTAGTTAAGGCCACCTAATATAAAGTGGGACCAAAACGACAATAATAATCCTGAGTGAATATATAAAAGTAGTAAAATAAAGTTAAAACTACTGTTTTTTTTTGGTGTTTTTTTATAATTTGTTTCGCTTTTCTTTCTTTTTTTTTTTGCTTTTTGGAATCTTAAGATCAGTGTTACAGAAGCTTGTACATGACGGTTATTGTCTTATAGCTAAATATATATAAATATAGCTAAAATAATTGAAATATGAATAATTTGAATATATACACTATATATATCAGATATTCAAAATATATATTTTTTATTTTTGTTTTGGAAATAAAGTAAAATATTGTGAGGTTAAATGTAAAGCTTTTTTAAAAAAATATATTATTGTTTTTATTATTATATCCATTTTAAAATCAATCCAAAATGAAAGCGAGAAAGGGCAATAATAATAATAATAATAATAATAATAATAAAGTAAATGTTCAATATTTTCACGACACTCACTGATGAATATGCCAAGCTGCACATAAGTGAAGGACTTTTGTTTCTTTTATTTTCTTATTTTTTATTTGGTGTGATAAGCAAGATAAAAAGCCAGTCTGTTGTTACAAAATAACCCCTTTCATGTTGATAGGCTAAAAAAAAAAAAAAAAAAAAAAAAAAATATATATATATATATATATATATATATATATATATGAATGAGTTAAACGAATGGTTAAAATTTAATGTCCATTTTAAAGTTAAATGGGTAACACTTTACAATAAGGTTCATTAGTTAACATTAGTTAACAACAATAGTAAACATGAACTAAGAATGAACAATACTTCTACATTTATTAATCTTAGTTAATGTTCATTTCAGCATTTACTAATGCATTATTCAACACGGTCAAATGACACCTTATTGTAAAATGTTACCGTTAAATGAGTAAATCAGTCATTCTTTTGAAATGGATTTTTTGGTGCACACACACACACACACACACACACACACACACACACACACACACACACACACACACACACACACACACACACACACACACACACACACACACACACACACACACACACACACACACACACACACACACACACACACACCTTTTCATACTCAGTTCCATATCAGCATGCACTCACACGTATTTTTTCCCCCAACACACATAGTTATCATTTTGTGAGGGATCAACTGTTTTGAACCTTCTATATTGCATGGCCTGTATGAAAGTCAATGAGAATCCGATAGCTGAGGAATAGAAATAGAAACAGTGTGTTCAGGAAATCGGTCATGAATTACAATGGACAGCATGTCTCCCGATGCATCAATAGCTCTTAGAATGCTGTTTATATGCAAATTAACAATAAAGCCCAGAACAACGGAGCCGCACTGTCACTGAGCCCTTCAACAAAATGCTGCAGGACAAATAAACAGCCACTGGAGATCTGAACGCTTGAAATGGCCAGAAGTTGTGAGCTATAAAATGGACACGGTCAGCTACTGTTCCACATTAATATAACTATTTATAACAAATGAAAAGGAAAAAGAACAGAAAAATGCAATGTGCTGGTTAATGTTCAGCATGCTGAGAGAATATGGAGCATTGAACAGAAAATGAATCCGCATTCACAGAGCATCCAGGTGTAAGAGACTCAGCAGGTGACGGAATGGATTCTGAGACCACAAAGCAACAGAAAAAAATGTTTGTGTGATTATATTTTTTGACCTTTGGTTTTCTGTTCCCAGTTTCTGTTCAATTTTCATGTGAAAAGCAAATATTTTGAATGTTTGTACTTTAATAATGTCCAATTATTATTCTGAACCATCCAATGCGACCCTGGCCTGAGGCATAATCTGATATGTAATCTGTGTGCTACCAACTGGAATAATCTGCATTGATTTGCATTATGGGAATATCATAAGCAGCCTTATGGCAATGTTGTGAGCAGAAAATCCAACAGTTGTCTAGAGGGATCTAGATTTACTCGGTCTGGCCTCTTCAGCCGTGCTTCGCATATATGAGCGTGTGCATGCTTTAACCTTCAGAGACCCACTGTAGCAAAATTGCTAGACTTGTTTAAAACAATTCAATCAAACATATTTTTCACTTAACATGGGTAAAAACTACTTAAGAAGCTCGGTCCCTGATATGTATCAAAAGTTTAGCACAAAGAATATTAATAATTTGAATGTCCCAGCAACATGGTCACTACTATTATTGCTGGCTGCTTTGTATCACATCAGGTCAGGTTGGTTCAGTCATACTACAACCCGAATTCCGGAAATGTTGGAACATTTTTGAATATTTGAATAAAATGAAAACTACAAGAATTTCAAATCACATGAGCCAATATTTTATTCACAGTAGAGCATAGATAACATAACAAATGTTTAAACTGAGAAATTTTACAATTTTATGCACAAAATGAGCTCATGTCAAATTTGATGCCTGCTACAGGTCTCAACATAGTTGGGACGGGGGCATGTTTACCATGGTGTAGCATCTCCTCTTCTTTTAAGATAAAATAAAATAAAATAAGTATCGCTTTTTATTTCTCCTCTTTCCTACTACTTGTTTCACTTCTGTTTTCAGTTATTATAACCATTTCTTACTATGTGTAAGTAAGTTATAGTTTGGCAGTGTTATTTTTTAGGATTACTGATAAACTACTGTCGTTTGATTTGTATTTGTTATTTACTTTAATTTTAATTAAATTATATCTGAATTTATTATGTCTGTATAGGTATTTTATTAAGTTTTAGTTTTATTTAATTTAAGTTATTTTAATACTTCAACAAACTAAATGCAAATGAAATAATATATATATATATATATATATATATATATATATATATATATATATATATATATATATGTATGTATGTGTGTGTGTGTGTGTGTGTGTGTGTGTGTGTGGTTGTACATACACATATGTAGTTTTTTTTTTTTTTTTTTTGGTGTTTGGCTTAGTGTTATGTTAGAATCATTATTGTACTCTTATTTGTTCTTTAATATTTTTATAAATATGTTTTAGCTTTTAGGTTTGGATCCGTTTTTAGTTGTTTTAATACTAAAATTGATTGCTTCTGTTGTCGCTTTGGATAAAAACGTCTTCTAAATGACTAAATAATAATAATAATAAAACAGTTTGAAGACGTCTGGGCATTAAGGTTATGAGTTTCTGGAGTTTTGGCAACCTAGTCTCATGGCATTTACGTACCTGGGTGCACTTTTTAGCGTGACATGAAATACGTACCAATAAGTACATATCACTGCAGTTTCCAAAATAAATGAACACTTTCACACAAATTTACAGAGTTGTGATTAATAAAGCGTAATTTTCACACAATTACTTGAAGAATATCATGCTATGACTTCAAAACAAATATTAATATGCTGGGAGATTTGAAAACTGATGCTTTTGAAAATTAGCATCACACACATCCAGCTTCATATTTATGGGTTTTCATAAACGACAAGTTTGTTCGGTAGCTCACGGAGTACGGAGACGGACTTAGGAGACGAGAAGCACCAGTTCGAACTACGGTTTGACAAAGCAGTTAAAATATGCATAAAAGGAAGTTCAGATGGCACAGTTGTATCAGCTGATACGTTTTTATATCAGTTTTGCATTTGTTAACACTATCGGGTAGGTTTGGGGCTGGATTTGGTGTAGGGCATATTTCCAACACGATAGAGAATACATTTTTAGCGCCAGGCCCCGAATATTTGAATTCTGAACCGCCGCAATACGTATCTGAAGCAACGTAATAAAAAAACAGCTATACGTGATATATGTGATATATATATATATATATATCACATATGCTTACTTTTTTTCATGATAGAGCTTTAGTTGGCATCTGCAGATGGCACGGCGGATTGTGTTTACCGACAGTGGTTTCTGGAAGTATTCCTGGGCCCATTTAGTAATGTCAATGACAGAATCATGCCAATGAGTGATGCAGTGTCGTCTGAGGGCTTGAAGACCACTTGCATCCAACAAAGGTCTTCGGCCTTGTCCCTTACACACAGAGATTTCTCCAGTTTCTCTGAATCTTTTGATGATGTTATGCACTGAAGATAATGAGATTTGCAAAACCTTTGCAATTTGACGTTGAGGAACTTTGTTTTTAAAGTATTCCACAATCTTTTTACGCAGTCTTTCACAAATTGGAGAGCCTCTGCCCATCTTTACTTTTGAGAGGCTCTGCCTCTCTAAGACATCCCTTTCACAGCTAATCATGTTACAGACCTGATGTCAGTTAACTTAATTAGTTGCTAGATGTTCTCCTAGCTGAATCTTATCAAAATTTCTTGTTTTTTCAGCCCCTTGTTGCCCCGTGCCAACTTTTTTGAGGCCTGTAGTAGGCATCAAATTTGAAATGAGCTCATTTAGTGGATAAAAGTGTAACATTTCTCCATTTAAACATTTGTTATGTTCTTTATGTTCTATTGTGAATAAAATATTGGCTCATGTGATTTGAAAGTCTTTTAGTTTTCATTTTATTCAAATTTAAAAAAACGTCCCGACATTTTGAAAATAATATTTTCTTAAATAAAAATAGTTCATTTAATAGGAAGCATTTTTTTTTTACAGTGTGGTATGAATAAAGAAAGAAAGAAAGAATATAATAACAGGAAATAATGCATTATCAATATCAATATAGGATAATATTTCTCCATCAGAAATATTTCTCCATCAGACAGTAAAATAAATACAAAAAGGCCACTTTGAAACATCTTCAAACCACCTTAATAAATCCATTGCAAATGGCATGATTTTACAGAGGAAGAGAAACATTTTAAGGCTTGTGAAGTAATGGTGAGGAAAATGAGTCCCTCTCTACCTCATCAAACAAGATGAACTGCAAATACAGCCTGACTCAATATACTTTATGAGAGCAAGGATGTAAACATCACCATATTAAGGCAATTACACATTTAATTCATTAAGTCTTGTTACCAAAGCAACAAGCCTTACTGAGGTAAAGTCATGGTCACATTCTTTGTTACTCAAAACAGATCCTTGTTTAGCATAATATGTGCTCAAAGACATTGCAGAAATGTTTTTTTTTTTCCATGTTTTAAACTTAGAATAATGTCTGTAATGATATCTGTTCAAAGTGTCAAAAACAAACAACTGAAAAACAAAACACGTGCATGTGGAGCATATGCAAAGCTGTGGTAGGAAAAAAATACATACAAACAATACATACATACATAAATAAGCAAGCAAGCATAAGTATAAAGGTGAGACCAGGTATGGTTGTAACATTTGAAATTAAATGTTGTTGTGGTGACTTTTTTAAACCACATTAATCTGCTACAGATATTATTATTATTATTGCTATTATTATTATTAATGTACAATTTATCACATTGATGCAGGGGTTTTCAAAGTTTTTGATGCCTAACCCCCCACCCCCCAGGTTACAGAGATGCAGCAAGTAGCAAATACATGTTCTTTTCAAACTTTTTATTTTTATTTTTATTTTTTAATACAAGCCTAATTATTCAATGACTTACTCATAAAATCACTTGTCCCCACCTGCTGGCGTAACAAGGGAAGAAAGAAAGGATCAGTGAAAAATCTACCACTACTGCACTATTGCACAAACTGACTACACTGCTGTGATCTGCTGCTCACTAGTTGTGTCATCTCAGCAATATTTAAATAAAACATCACCAGTGAATTTGTTCATTTAATTTCAGAACATGCATTTTTCATATCTGACACACTTTCCATGTACCACTTGTTTCCACTCTGTGATCCACAGTCGCAATCGTGTCTGTCCTTATTTTTGTAATACAGATAATCAGATAATAATAATAAACACTAAATCCTTATTAATATAAACTGAGAGTGCCATTAATTTGGTGCTGTATTAATCTGAGCTGTGTAGTTAGTTTAGTGTGAGAAGCAACATCGTCCTCACTGCTGAAATCAATATTTTTCCTTTGCACCATAAATTGGATTTAAATCTGTGTAACCAGTCAACTGGATAAAGCCAAGACTGTCAATGAGCACTAATGGTCACTATAATTTAGGTAAGGCTATTTCACACTTGGTTATCTTAAGTAGCACACTTCAAGAGTAGTTTATTTACCTGAGTAAATATTTTTAAAATGCTCTGATACTGGACAAGGTGTTCAAATAACAAAACAATAAAACAAAAACAAACAAACAAACAAAACATAAACAAACAAACAAACAAACAAAATAAAGAACTGCAAACCGTTATACGGACCATAACTGCACAGTACCTTAGAAAAGTGTTTGGATCCTTAACCAATTCTGTCCAAAAAGAAAACTCAAATGTATTATACTGTGGCACTGAGGACTTCCTCTCATATGGCTTTGTGATATGCAAAACTCTTCATATGTCTCATATGGTGCACCTTTACTTTCTAAGCTCTCTGAAGCCTGCAGCTCCTTTAAAGTGGTATGCTTCTTTGGGACTTCTCTCAAAGGTCTCCTTCAAAGGATGTTTTAGGTAGTATCTATCTAGGTGGTTTCACTTACTAATTTCACCAGTAGTTCCCACTAACACAACAAATACTTGAAATTGTTTTGTATTATTTCCTAATGTATGTATGTGCTATAATTGATCTCTAACTTTTCTGAAACACTCTTTATTTATTTTTTTTCAGATTCACAATTTGAATAATAATCGCCTGTGCTAGTTTTATTTATTTATTTATTTTTTAATATTGAAGCCATTTTAATGATTCACTGGTAGCGGCCAATTGTAAGGCAATTGTGTCTTCATTAATGATTGGGGCAAGGACTGATATTTATGCAAATAGCATATCTTAGTTTTTCTTTTTGTCAAGAATGTATTTTAACATAAAATTGTCTTATTAAAATAATCAGTTTTTTAGAAGCACATATATATATATATTAAATAAATATATAACAGAAATGTTTTATTGTAGATCTTAATACTTTATAAAGGTTGGGGAGACCAGTGAGACATCTGCAACATGTGTTTTTATGTGTTTTTGTTTATTTATTAAAACAATAAACAAATACAAATAAAACAATACAACCATAATGCACCTTGAACTTCTAAATAACATTTCTATATTTATTATTATTTTATAAATATTTTACATATTCTATTCTGTGTAAATTAGTGTGAAAATGTTGTAAATGTTTTACATTAATTTCTGTAGTGAATTGTGATTTCACTCCTGGCATTTATACATGCAAATCTTGAACATCATGATGCTACAGTGTTGTTTAAGTGTTGCAATATTGTTGCTAAGGTGTTTGTTTGTGTGTGTGGTTTACGGGGACACAAATTTGTTTAATGACATGGGTATGACAGAGGTATTACAATTTGAAGGTGGTTTATGAGGGCACTTCCTGTGTCCCCGTAATTCAAAAGGCTTAAAAAACATACTAAGGGCGTGTTCACACTTGGCTTCTTTTTTGACTAGAAAAAGTTGACAAGAGCGCCTTTTTAGTAAAATAAAAAGCAGCGTTTTGGTTACAAATAGCAGCCGAGGGCATGCAACAGCTGCAACGGTGTTCTGCAGAAATGTCAGCTTTTGAAGTTAACGGGGAGGGTGTCGCTTCACAACTATGTTTGTGGGAGCGCGGCATTATACGGGGAAGGAAGCTGTATGGTGCTTCCAACAATTTAGTCCAGGTTGGATGATGCACGGTTTCATTCAACTCCTTGTGCTCCGAAACTAGTACGATCTGTCTCCCGGCTCCTTTTTCTTGTTGTTTTTGTTGTTATAGAAATGACTCGCCACTCACTTGTCATTGGTCAGCTGTCAAAAAGGTGCTTGACATAGGGTGTTTTTTTCAGGAAAGTTTAACTTTTTTCAACTTGAAAAGACGCTCTGAGCTGCAGAAAAAGACGCCGCCAGTGGCGTTTCAAAATGCACTCAGGCCTTTTTTAAAAACACGGTTTACTCCATAGGATTATAATGTAAAACAGACGCTGGCAGCTTAAAAAAAGACGCCAAGTGTGAACATAGCCTAAATGGGTCAAAATCACTAAGTGCCTTTGGTGTCCTCATCAGAATCATTCAGTCATCATGAACATAATACAACATAATGCAATTCTGAAATTATATGATAAATGACCAAACATTTGCACACATATAACTACAACTACAGTCTCTTGAAATGTATTTTTCACATTTTATACTATTTTCTTTGATGGGATGTATGTGATTTTGGCATGTCCCTCACACAGCTCAGCTAACTTCCATGAGTGTAAAAAGTGGTTAAATAACACAATATTGAAATAATTTTTAAATATTCTAATTGCCCTCAGTCAGTTGTCATATAAAACAAGTCAGATTGTTCATTTATATTCTTTTTTCATAATAATATTAAGCATTTTGCACGTGTCCCTGAAATTGCTGTCCACCCTGTCATGATGTTGTAAATGCCCCTTTAAGAAACCCTCTGATATACTCAGTGTACTTGTATCAGATGTTTTAACCTCCACCGAAGAAAGGCAAAATGGGGGTGGAGATTTCACTAAGTATCCACACTTAAATTTCCTCATTTTCATCATATTGTGTTTGTAGTTGCATGTTGCCAAGCTTAACATGTCCACCCTGTCATAGTAAAATATTAATTTACATAAAAGTTTTTCAGAAATTCAAAATGTATATTTTAAGCAGTACATATTCAGATTCAACAATGAACCACTTTGCTGACTGAAGGTACACCATGTGTTTATTAAATGCTAACTTTAACCAAAAATGTCCACCCTGTCACTAAGCCTTCCATGACAGGGGGGGACATGTGCATAGTTTTTGCCCAATTCTGATAATGATTTAACAAGTGCTATTGATTTAACATGTTAAATTGGTGTGATTAATTATGGGGAAAACAAGGTTGAAATGATAAATGCATTTAATGCAGCCCAGAACTGTATGCTATCTTACATTGCATGCAGTTGCTTAGTGATGAACATGATGGAAGGTAATGACTCACTGTGATGTAGCCTATTAGAATAAAGTTAAAATGTGCCTAAAATTCAAGATAAGTGGGCAAAAAATGCCCAAAGCAAAAGTACCATTTTCCTGAATATCTGCTCGATTGCAAATTGACTTTATACAACAGTTCAATAAACACAAATCAATAGTTACATTTTAAACACAATACTGTCAATATTGTCAGTTTTTGTTCTATTTCTCCAAAGAAAATAGTTCCAAAAAATCCACAGTGAAACTGTTGTGCATCTCTGAGCAACACAAATCAGTGTTTCGTTACTGAATGAATCCGTGTTTTTAACAAATCGAATGAGTAATGAATCAGACCTTCTGATCAATGACAGGAGGGTCATTCCTGGGATTCGGTAACATTTCAACTTGGAATATACATGTTTTTCAACTACATGTGATTCAACTTCTAAATACCCCACATCATTAGACACATGTCAAACCTCCAAAAAATATTCATCATATTTTAATATATCATATTCAAAATATCATGTTTTCCCACCTCAGGCATTAAAGACCTTTTATCAATTTGAGTTTTTTTCCAGCTGTTTTTTTCTCAACCCCGTAACGGACAAAATTGGATTGGTTTAAAAAGGATTTTACACAGAAATCGTTATAAAAGAAACATCTACCTACTGCTCTTGTGTTCCTGATAACAATTTAATGATAACAAATGTAATATTTATCATCATTTTCACATTTTTATAGAACTGAAGCTAAAAATACACAAATTGTTTGTCTACATCTCTTTATTTTTGTAAAAAATATTTTTAATTAAAAATTTTAACTAAAACCACAATTTTATTGTTTTAGCCCTTAACATGTCAGATGGTAATCAGCAAGAAATACTTTTGTTCTTAATTGTCTTCCCTATATTTTTCTAAAAATATTAATGTGACAAAGTGTGATAGGGTTGAAGACTGTAACACATTTGAAGGGATACATTGCCTTAAATTTAAATTTTTGGTTTTGTTTCTCTCTCATATTGTCCCCTTGTTTCAGGGTCTACATATCTGCATGGCCAACATTGTCTTTCTGCTGCAAATGTTGGCACAATTTCTGATTTCTGATGCTTGTCCACGTTTAATTGGACATATGTCAAAAATTCTATTTGAAACAAAAACATGAGTTTTTGGAGTATATATATATTTACTAAAACCATAACTATTTTATATTTTTTCATTAAAATTATTAATAAATGAAGCAAATAACTCAATCCTGTCACAAGTTTACAACCCTGTAACAATGAGAAATACATATATTTATGATGGGGTTGAGTGTGACGGGGTTGTGGCCACTGCTGCTCATGAAGCATAGGAGAGTAGACCATATATGGCAGCAATAAAATAAACACATTGTATATACTTATGAATGAAAATAAAATGTTGTAAAAGTAATAATTTTCCATCTTAATTTTATATGACGGGGTTGAGTTGTTAAGCTTGACAGTACCCTCCCTGACCATAACATGCCTCAAAAATATGAATAAAAAGTATGATACTACTAACCATTTTCTGCACCACTATTAAAGAGACCTGAATGAAGTCACGTATGAGTGGAGACTAAATTATTATGGGCGAAGAATGGCTGGTGTGATGGGGTTGAGTTCAGACTGAGAGACATTACTTTTGTCTGTTTTTTTTTTTTATCAAATATTTTGCATTTTTTAGAAAAATATTTTTTTTACAAGAAAGGAACACAAGTAAATGCTTACATTGTTGCCAAAAATCACAGACACTATGCACATTTTGTTAGTAATTTTCAAACTACAAACTCAGGGACATTACAAAATGCTTGGTTCAAGATAGATATAAGACATTATTTTATGCTAAAAATATAAAAATGCCATAATTATTTTTATTAATTATAATGGGCATGCCAAAGTTTTGTGAAAAGCTTCTAACAATTTTGGTGAACCACCACTTTAGAAACTCTGGGGGGACTGAAATATTACAGAATCCCAGGAATGACCCAGAAATTAACCTTCCTATTGTTATTTGACTACTTGAAGTTTTTTTTTTTTTTTTTTTTAAACTTTTGTAATGTCATTTTTCTAACTTTATTAAACGTATTTCATCTTTTGTGCCAAAAAATTTAGATGTATAAACTTTTATAAAAAAAAAATTTAACTACACAATAAATTTAATTAAAATAATAAGATGTAACAATAACAATCAGGAAGAATAAGTTTCCAGTCAAATGAAATCAGCATCAACAAATCATCTTTGCTTGGCACAGAAGAGCACAAATGTGGCATTAAGGAATATTTACAGAATTTAAGACATTTTTGACAAGACTCAGAGGTGGCATTAATGCATCTCATAATAACAATGTCATGAGATTAATGTTTTAAATATAGAAATTTCAGTGAATTAAATGACTCAATTTATACTTTAAAAATGAAACAGATACTGCCAGTAGGTGGCAGCAAGTCACTGTCTTTGTCACTGAATCATTCATTCAATCGGTTCGTTCAAACGGCTGATTCATTTAGGAACGAAGCAAGTGACTCTCTTTATGAATGGGTCATTGAATCATTAACTCACTAGATTTGTTCAAAAGCAAAAATTCATTCATAAACGAAACAGCGCTGTGTCAAAGACTTGCGCAGAGGCTCAGCTGTGACTTTTTGTAACTATATTTTTGTTGACGAAATAGAGCAAAATAGACAGTGTTCCTACAATGTAAGTCACTTAATATTAACTTTTGTATAGAAAATAAAAAATGTATAAACTGTTGTATAAATTCAATTACACATTTGCAAACTCTCTATAATCATTAAAAAGCTGTTACTCTCCGTTCATTGCTATCTCACAAACTTCCATTCTAATGTAAAAAGCTCTCTACACTGCACACTGAATATATTATTTACATCGTCTCTACACTTCGTTCGTTACAATGAATGACAACAACTGCAGTCTGCTTTCACGGTCTGTGCTGTGAGGAGCAGGACGTGCAGCGATAGAGAAGCATTTCTATTGGCTGCAGTCTGCAGGCTGCAGGCTGCAGGTATTAAATGGCAAAAGACTGTATTGTGCAGCGAACCATAAAGCGCTACATTTATATGCAGAACTGGGATCGCTTTCGTAGTCTATTGAATGGATAAAATATAGAAATCACTTTAATTTCCAAATAAACCCAACCAGTTGGAAATGAAACGCCGTCCCCCCTCGAAGTTCACTCCGGACTCCGTCCCCATTACTGAAGGTACACCAGGCTCCCGATGGGAGTGGGTGTGTGAGAGAGGAGGGGCACTGAAGCAGCCAAGGCTGGCGGCGTGTGATGAGGCGCACCTGAACCGAATGGAGCCTCGCCGCCGCTGTTTAAATACCGAGCGCGCCTCCCCTCCTCTTCTCCGTTCATGCACACTGATGTCCTCGTGGGTCCAGGAAGGGAGCGAGGAGGGACTTCCATGCCACCAGAGACGTGAACTGCCGGACCCACGGTCCGGACGAAACCGCACCCGTGATATGGCTGTCGGGCCAGGATGCCGGGCCGACCAAGTCCAGTCGAATGCCGTGGGCCAAGAGGTAGACGAAGCCGCTGGAGAAGCCACCGGACCTCAGAGGGGAGTGCGTGTGGCCGCCGGGCTCCGCCCCTTACCTGGGCCCTTCCTTCCAGAACACTGCCACACCCATTGTGTCTGGCGTTTGCTCTTCCCGCCACAATATGTGTGTATATGCAGTACCGTTTCTAGGCATAGGCGAGCTAGGCGGTCGCCTAGGGCGCCGCCAGCTGAAGGGGCGCCAATGAACGCACGTACTGGTACTACATTTTAGCAGGGTTGTGATAGAGTGGCACGGTCACCCTGAAATATGACTGCCGCCCCCAGTGGATCCCCAACATCCTTGGGCTAGAGTACTGTCAATCTGACGATGCGTGTATGCCATTGGATCTGAGCGCTCTCAATTGCTGCCTGATTGTTGCGTGCTTGCATTTGGAGCGTTCATCAAAGCCATTAGATCAATGTGCTCTGTCAGTGCAATAAAACTAAGTTCAAAAGCCAATTTAAAATATTGGTACAGTAAATAAAGTGCACAAAGTCAGTATTTTGTTTGGGCAGTATTTGCAGCAGTTGATAAATCGTGTTGCGAGATTTGTCCAAAAGGTGTGCGTTTTTGCGCCAATGCGCAAAATCAGCGTGTCATGCAATATTCCCATATAAACGTTAACAGTGTAGCGTCAGAACGAGTCAGACAAAACTAAGATTCGATCGGAGCATCGAAACATGAGGAGCTGAAATTCCAGGACAACATCGTAAAGATTCCTATCTCTGACTTCTGGAGCAAGCCTAACTAACAAGCCTCTTTCACAGAACAGCTCGCAACATTAAGACAAAAGAACACTTATTGATAAGTGTTCTACGCAGGAAGGAGATCATCAAATTTGGGGTAAATAGTCAAGATTAATGGTCAAAGAGATGGCCATCACATGGCGTTCCACAAGAGAAATCACAAGCTTCTTCAGATTGACTTCTCCCCCACACATACAAGACAAAGAACCAGACTGAAATTCCTCTGGCCAAAGAACACTTCTTTTTGGTACACAGAGACTTTCTTTTTCATATGCACATAAAACCATCCTAAAAGGACAATGCTAGGCATAACACTATATTATGTATGTAATCACATATTAGACTATCATGTTTTAAGCACATATTATGTATGTCTTTCTAATAACTATTGAATGACTTTAAGGTTAGTCGTGTTTGGTATGTATGAGTTTGACATTTCTAGCTTGAAATGTTTCTTTCAATTCATTCTGTGTCAAATGTATCATATTCTGGTTATAGAAATCATATCCAAAAGTATACTTTGCAAGAGTGTGTAAAATTCAGACCATGTGACTGATAACAGGCTGATTTATGATGGAAGGAACAACCCTAGCTAAGACAATAGCCTATCTAATTGGTCAAAACACCAAATGGGATGTGTCCCAAAGCCGAGTTTAAGAACTCAGGACACCATCAAATCTCTCTCTTTTGTCTCTCTAAACTCCTCTTCTCTTCCCTTCTCCCCTTCTTCTTCTCGCCACAGCGTGTTGACGCTGTTTTAGCGCTCTTTGAGCGTGCTCTGGCCTACAGGCCAGTTGCTACTTAACACCACGATGAGAAGAAAAACCACCTAGTCTCATTACTCATTTTATTCTTTTACTTTAGTTTCTTTTCTTTCCGTTGAGTCTCGTGTTCAAAAGTTAAGTTTGCCGCAAAGTCCAGCGACTGCACCCGCTTCAAACTTCAACCAGAAACGGACTCCAAGACCATCCTCAGCCAACGGCCCAACCATTGGCTTCCCAAGACCTCGCTTCAAAGACTACTGAACTTCCAGCCAATCACCAACTCGGGAAAACCCCTTTCCTGCAACGACGACGAAGACAAAAGGGAATCCCTGTAACACAAAGGCAACGCAAGTACAAACTCCAGATTATAACTGAGCTGGTGTATTTAATATAAATTTTAGCCTCATTGAGAAACTCAACGCGAGGGTTAATTAAGTGATTGATGGTTGTTCAGGTCTATGCGATAGCACATATTGCTGTAAACTTGGGATTTCACATTCTCATTCTCTAAACTCATCCTTTCTCTTTTTCTGCAACGTGTGAATGTGTGAATGCGTGTGTTCATGTTAGATTAGTTTATGTCTTAGGTTTATATAAATAAAGTCTTATTTATATTGAAAAGAGAAGTATCTTGTGTTTTGTGCTTACAAGTTAATGTCTTAATCTGCTGATCTTGTTACTGTGCTTATTAATAGTGTTTTCACTATATTTTGGATTTTAATATCCAGTGCAGAGTTAATGTTATACGGCTCGTTCAGTGAATCGCTCAGTGATCAGCCGCAAAACAGTGATTCTGTTCAAATTCCCTATAAAATCATTAATGATTCCTTTTGAGCTAAATTAAATTATATTTATGTATAAAACCCTTACATATTTATTGGTGGAGAATGAATGCGGGCAGATTAATCTAAATTGTGAGCATAAACCAAGTTATTTAATCTTTTCCATTGCTGTGGATGAAAGATGAGACGCTTCTGAGACTAGCGTGTGTGTGTGTGTGTGTGACGTCAGCAGCGCGCGCCTGCTTGAATGAATGAACGCAGAGAAGGCTGTAACTCCAGTCTGCCTCTTCATTGTTAAACTGCAGTAAGTGAACTTAAAGTTATCTGAGATCATACAATAAGGTTGAAATTGAGCGTGTTCCTCTTTTCTGTAATGCCTTGTTTTATAGCTGAATTGATGTCCTGCGTGTTCCAGGTCATTCAATAGTTATACTCCTGAATCTCAGTCACTGTTAGCTGAACGGAGCTAAACTGCAATAGTTAAAAGGTAAATAAATCGGTGGATAAAGAATAGTTTTGAGCGTGTTCCTCAATTCTATCTGATCAAAGCTTTATTATTCATAGTTTGATTTTCAGTGCGTGTTCCATTGTCAGATCAGCTATGATATAAGCTTGATAAAGCTAAAGTTAACGTTGTGCCAACAGCGAAGAAAACCTGTTGTGTGTACGTGTCCAGAGAAACTGGCACGGGCTTTTATGATCCGATCACTGTTTTCCTCAACTGCAGCACGAAGCGGCGATTTGAATAAAGTTTAAAGTAAACTCTGAACGAACTGAGAGTTTAAGCGCCACATCGCAGAACCAACTAAAAGCGGTGTTGTTATTTGTACAGTGTTGAAATGCGCCGACATTTCATGTAACATGCCTAACTGTAACTGCATTAACTGTAATTGTAATCTACTCCACTAGAGTTTGTTTTAGTTGCCACAGTTACTTGCATGACACGGAAGTCTTAACCTACTTCCGGAGCAACTCTGAACTGCGCACCCGCAGCACATTGATGCTATTGTAAACAAACTCTATACTGTTGCTAAGCTAACGGAACGGTTGTGTTTACATTGAAGCCTATGTTAAAGCCATTAGCCTCAAAGGTTAGAAGTTAGCATTAGCATCCAGTGGTTGAATACAGTGTGTGTGTTTGAAAAGCTAAAGTGGTTTAACCCTTTAAACATCTAAACTAATACACTTGTTGGTCTTTCTCTTTCTTATTTCTCTAATTTTTCACTTCTTACCACTTATTTGCATTTTACTAGAAAGGGAAATACTACTAGTTCACAATTATTAATTGTGCCAAATTCAAAATTTAATTAAAACATTAAATTTATTTGGAATCATTCAAAATTTCCCCCTCAGATCATTTCATATGATCATTACTTCTAGTATTCTCTTTTGGGCCAAATCATTTTAGGTACAAATAAGTCTTGAACTTTGAAGGTTTAAGTAAACTTATTCTACCTAATTGATTTATTACCCATCTCAATAGATTCTATTCAGACTACTTACTCATTATTTTATTGCGTTTTAACCCTCTTTCTTCCTGTTTTGGTTATACACTTAGCCACTATTTTTAGTTACTAAAACTAAAGACTTATTTCCTCCTTTATTTAATTTCATTTTTGCTTATTTCACCCATTTATTACTTTTCAAGTTTCCTTTGTCTTACCATTCTCTTTCCTCTGTGTATCCTAGCTTGGGAACGACACACCCGAGCATTAGAGACATTGTTATCCCTCACTACGAGTACAAATAAATTAGAGAGACAAATCTCTTTCACCCAAAATTTATTTATTTGTTATTAGTTGTGCAGCAACTGAAAATAACGCTCTACTCGATGTTGGGCATAACAGCGTGCTAGTGGACCCGATCCACTTAATCTACTGTCTCTCTCCTTCTTTCTCCTGCTTTCTTCACTCTTCACTTTTCACATTTGTAGGGACCTGTAAGAACCATCAATCAATTCTAAGTGAATGAAATACACAATCCTGTCCAAAGGAGAATCATCCTTACGAATTTGATTGTAATCAAACACTCTTTCGTTCTTCCTAGCCTCCCCACATTTGAAAACGCAATCCAAATTTTAACATCTCATCCGACGCTGAGATCAATTTAATAGAGATAAGTTTTGGGCAACCGTTGCCTTCACAGCCTCCCTGGTGAGCGGTCCAACTGTAAGGTGTATGTTGTCAATCCTGTCAGACTAAGAAAGAGATATCAGAATTATTATTATATTCATTTGTCTAAAACAGAGATTTAATAATATTGTTTGCCTCCTTGATAACATTTAATTGAGAAAAAAAAAAGAATTTTCCTCATTAAAAAAAAAAAAAAGGAATTGTTTTGTTAATTGAATTTGTTTTTCACCTTTTTTCT
This sequence comes from Acrossocheilus fasciatus, assembly GCA_036784905.1. Taxonomy (NCBI): domain Eukaryota; kingdom Metazoa; phylum Chordata; class Actinopteri; order Cypriniformes; family Cyprinidae; genus Acrossocheilus; species Acrossocheilus fasciatus. The sequence continues at coordinate 7,183,785 of CM071939.1, read as the reverse complement.
CTCTTTTCCCTCTTCCTCATTAGAAGTGATGAAGTCTTCACATCTCTAGTCTACCTAGATACCCTGAGACCAACACAGTCATCACCACACTACACTAGTGGTTCAAAATCACTGACACAACACTTAGTTGTCCCACCACACATAGGCTTCTACTCCACACAGATCTGTGTCAGTCTCTCTCTTCTCCCCAGCGTGCTAACATGCCGCAGACTGCAGCCCCCTTTGCCCAAGGGGAAGATGGGAACACTTGGCTGAGAGGCACGACAGACAGCCTCACCCCCAAGACCCTTGAACTGTTATTATTTTTAATAATAATCCTAATTCTGAGAAGATTCCTGACACAAGATTCGAGCCAGAACACCAACCACGAGGAGCTAGTCAAAATCACCAGCTCCCTAAGCTATGCCTTCACGACCCAGCTGAAACTGAGCGACAAGCACATCACCCATCTTCAAGAGGAGCTGACATGTGCTCAACGCCGCATAGACAAGCTGGAAGTGAAAGTTCAAGATCAACTCAAAGCACCCAACGAGAGGGAGCAGGAAACAACGGAACAAGTTAAGGAGCTCCAAGCAGCCCTGAAAGCAGCTCAGCTTGACCAACAACATGCAAAAGCTGCCCAGAAAGACCTGGTAAACAGGCTCCAGTATGCCGAACAGCTACTAGAGAAAGCTAAGAATGACATCAGCAACAAGAACGCCGAAATCAGTTCCTTGAAAGACAACCTTGAAAGGTACAGAACTGAAATGGACAATCTGACCCAACAACTAGACGATACCAACTATGAGCTCTATATGGTCAGAAAAGAACTCAAACATGCTTATGAGCAGAAACAAGAGCCAAGGCAAGAGAAACATCTCTCAGCCTCACCACTGCTGAGCAGAGCCGAGTCCTACGTCCAAGAACTGGTACGCAACGAAAGAAGCGAAGGGCCACAACCCAAAACCTCACCTGCCTTCGCCACAGAACTCTTTCCTGTCAACGAAAGAAAACCTCCCATCCAAGCAGACCTCGGAGCTGCACTTGGGATGACCGTCAAAGACCTCGACAAGTTGTCTAAAAACATCAGCAAGTTCAACCCGAACTCCACAGAGGGCCACACCATCGAGGCTCATCTGCAAGATATCGACTTCTATCTAGAAATGAGACCTCATGTGACTGACAGAGACAGGTTATACCTCCTTAGAGCAACATCCAGTCCCGAGGTACGAAACTTCCTAGATCGACAGCCCAGTCGAACAAAGTTAGACTACCAGCTACTTTGTGAGGTCCTGATTAAAGAATTTACAGACCCAGGGTCCGAACATGGACTGTTAACTGCCTTGGAAACCAAACAAGGTCGACAAGAGACTCCACAAGCTTACTACAACCGACTCCGACAAGCTTACTTTGGTGCACACAACGAACCTGACCTTGAAGAGGATGTGAACTTCAAAAGCCTCTTCCTAAAAAATCTGCACCCTGGAGTCAGTCACCATCTAGGCGTCATGGCCTGTCCACGCTCCATGACCATCCAACAGTTGCGTGACCTAACACAGAAGGCCTACAACAAGCAGAAGATGGCCTCAAAGAAAGGTAACAAAACCTCCACACTCTTGAACTCTGTCACCAAAGACTCTAGCCTTGCACTGGACGACACCCAGTTGCATCACAACACCAGAGTTTTCCATCAAGAGCACGGAGAACGTGACCCCCATGTCCACGACAGCTATCAGCCCAACCGCTGGAAAAATCCATGGGACAAGCCACGCTTCTCAAGAAACCCAAAAGATCAGACATCCAAAGGTAATCGCCTGACTCATCCAAGAGCAACTCGTGTGGGTAAGCGACAACGAAACCCACCTCAGCACCACTCAGACATGCACAGTGCTGAGTACGCACAAGAACAAGACAGCTTACCGTCAGAAGACATGGAACAAGTCATGAGACAACTGAAAGAGCTCCTTCAAGATAAGCTGAACACGGATGACTACAAAATTGAGTCATGCTCGATGTGACCAGCGACGGAATGGAAGGCCGGTGATCACATGGTACACCACCATATCAGAGATGACAAGCACCTGTTCAACAACCACCCTGAACGAGCAATTCTCTCACGGCCAACTGTTGATGAAAACTGAGGTACCAGAGAACATCACCTCAGTCACCCATCACTCACTAACAAACTGGTAAATGAACTCCAACTCCAAGAACCACATTTCTGTCTGTGCAACAGCAATCACCAAAGCACAGAAGGTCAGAAAGTCTGCCACATCCAGAAGGCAGCACAAGAGGAATGCAACATAGGAGACGAAGTTTGCATCCCAGCTTCACGCACGGCCATGCCAAACTACCTCTGACTATCTGCTAAAGAACTTCCTGCCTTTCTGGACTGACCCCCATTAGATCATGGACACGCCCTCATCCAAGCCAAGGATGCAGAGAGCCCGTCTCCACTGACATACCTGAAAAGGGGGGGAGACAACACAGACTGAAACAGATCTGACCACACCTACACTACACCAGTAACACACACAACGTTACCTACATCCAGAGGTAACCACATCTACTGATAACACATTTAACAAACATATTCTTCCCACAAGTAGAATATCCAAATTTTAGCGTAACATAGTTACATACACCACCATGAAGAAACATGCAGCTCTCATCACCATAGTTAGAGCACCTGACACTAAGTTAAGGTACACGACTCCCTAGCTGCACATGACATCCTAGCTCAACAGTAGTTGCAAACCATGCTAGGAAAACCCACAGTAGCTTTGTTTGTTTTGTTCTTCTTTTACCTATCCTTTTCCTTCCCCTCTTTCTTTAGTAGGTGAAAAACCTAGACAACCTGCAAGGGTCAAAGGTCTGATATTAGGATTGACTCACCACACCTAATATCCGCAAACCACTCGAAACCGAATGGAAGCCAGAGAGCTCCATGCACGATAGGTCAATTCATTTTACCACAAATGATGTCACTAGAAACTAAAGGTGAACATTCTTAAGTTGAGACAACTTAGAAGAAACAAACAAATCTAATCACAAAATTTGATTGAAGAATCAACGTACTAAACTAAATTAGAACAACAATTTCCAAAATTGAACTAAAACTATTCAGTTTACCAAACTAGATTGACCAATTGAATATAGCCGCCTGTACCCGAATAACCTGATGCCCTGCACCAGTACAGTAACTGTCATGGAGGTGTTGTCTTGTTGTTTGCTGTTTTTGTGTCTGCTTCTTCTGCCTCTGTTTATTCAGTGCTTGCCGATGTCTCCAACTCGACACATCGCCAATCAAGGGGGGTATGTAGCGTCAGAACGAGTCAGACAAAACTAAGATTCGATCGGAGCATCGAAACATGAGGAGCTGAAATTCCAGGACAACATCGTAAAGATTCCTATCTCTGACTTCTGGAGCAAGCCTAACTAACAAGCCTCTTTCACAGAACAGCTCGCAACATTAAGACAAAAGAACACTTATTGATAAGTGTTCTACGCAGGAAGGAGATCATCAAATTTGGGGTAAATAGTCAAGATTAATGGTCAAAGAGATGGCCATCACATGGCGTTCCACAAGAGAAATCACAAGCTTCTTCAGATTGACTTCTCCCCCACACATACAAGACAAAGAACCAGACTGAAATTCCTCTGGCCAAAGAACACTTCTTTTTGGTACACAGAGACTTTCTTTTTCATATGCACATAAAACCATCCTAAAAGGACAATGCTAGGCATAACACTATATTATGTATGTAATCACATATTAGACTATCATGTTTTAAGCACATATTATGTATGTCTTTCTAATAACTATTGAATGACTTTAAGGTTAGTCGTGTTTGGTATGTATGAGTTTGACATTTCTAGCTTGAAATGTTTCTTTCAATTAATTCTGTGTCAAATGTATCATATTCTGGTTATAGAAATCATATCCAAAAGTATACTTTGCAAGAGTGTGTAAAATTCAGACCATGTGACTGATAACAGGCTGATTTATGATGGAAGGAACAACCCTAGCTAAGACAATAGCCTATCTAATTGGTCAAAACACCAAATGGGATGTGTCCCAAAGCCGAGTTTAAGAACTCAGGACACCATCAAATCTCTCTCTTTTGTCTCTCTAAACTCCTCTTCTCTTCCCTTCTCCCCTTCTTCTTCTCGCCACAGCGTGTTGACGCTGTTTTAGCGCTCTTTGAGCGTGCTCTGGCCTACAGGCCAGTTGCTACTTAACACCACGATGAGAAGAAAAACCACCTAGTCTCATTACTCATTTTATTCTTTTACTTTAGTTTCTTTTCTTTCCGTTGAGTCTCGTGTTCAAAAGTTAAGTTTGCCGCAAAGTCCAGCGACTGCACCCGCTTCAAACTTCAACCAGAAACGGACTCCAAGACCATCCTCAGCCAACGGCCCAACCATTGGCTTCCCAAGACCTCGCTTCAAAGACTACTGAACTTCCAGCCAATCACCAACTCGGGAAAACCCCTTTCCTGCAACGACGACGAAGACAAAAGGGAATCCCTGTAACACAAAGGCAACGCAAGTACAAACTCCAGATTATAACTGAGCTGGTGTATTTAATATAAATTTTAGCCTCATTGAGAAACTCAACGCGAGGGTTAATTAAGTGATTGATGGTTGTTCAGGTCTATGCGATAGCACATATTGCTGTAAACTTGGGATTTCACATTCTCATTCTCTAAACTCATCCTTTCTCTTTTTCTGCAACGTGTGAATGTGTGAATGCGTGTGTTCATGTTAGATTAGTTTATGTCTTAGGTTTATATAAATAAAGTCTTATTTATATTGAAAAGAGAAGTATCTTGTGTTTTGTGCTTACAAGTTAATGTCTTAATCTGCTGATCTTGTTACTGTGCTTATTAATAGTGTTTTCACTATATTTTGGATTTTAATATCCAGTGCAGAGTTAATGTTATACGGCTCGTTCAGTGAATCGCTCAGTGATCAGCCGCAAAACAGTGATTCTGTTCAAATTCCCTATAAAATCATTAATGATTCCTTTTGAGCTAAATTAAATTATATTTATGTATAAAACCCTTACAACAGCCAGTTAAAAATGACTGATATAGTAAAATTCGCTAATTCCTAAGATCAATGCATCCTTTATTATACCGCTTTGTCGAGCTTAATACATCCTTATGGAGGTGTTGAAATGCTGATCAATTCATTCAATTCTAACACAGCACTTAATGGGAGAAGAGTCATACACATAGAGGGCAGAGCTTCACGTTATTTAAAGGGAAAGTTCACGCCTTAATGAGTATGGAAGGATTAAGTAGCTGCATTGATTACTTTTATGCCACTGATCAGGCTTTTATATGTAGTTTGGAGCAACAAAGTGTTTTATAGGTTTGACTGAAATGATAATGCTAAATGTTTCAAGCAGCAACAACAATAAAATTGAACAAAATAGATAAAGACAAAGTAGCCATTGATAGTATCCAAATGTAATAAAATTAATTTAATTTGTGATTTGTGTAAATTATGTGCAATGTCTTAGCTACTAGGGATTGTTAAATAGGGCTATATAGACATATAGTGGCAACACGATATTACAGATAATTGTGTAAAATGTTAATCATGTCAATTTATAAATAATGCATTCAGATTTGTGGAACTCAGTCTCCACAAATCAGTGTCATTACTATGACGACCAATTTGAATGTAACAAGAAACTGGTGTCTGAAAAGAATATATATAAAAAAAAAAAAAAAAAAAAATATATATATATATATATATATATATATATATATTTATTTATTTGAGGGGGCGCCAGTAGGGATTTCGCCTAGGGCGTCAAATTGGCTAGAAACGGCCCTGTATGCATGCATGTGTGTGTATATATATATATATATATAAGAATTTGATTTGGAACAGCCCCGAAGTGTCTCACTATTCTAATCTAAATTATTGATTAAAATGTAAGAATTTGACAAAATGTGATAAATCTAATAAGGTGAGAAAAAAATGGCCTTATAAATGTAAAAATGCCCTTTTAAATCAATTTACAGTTGCAGTGTTTATATATATATATATATATATATATATATATATTTCTGAAATTATTATTTATATTACTTAAGGGTTTCTTGTTGTTTATCTGATGTCCTCTTCACACATTAATGTATTTGTCCACCCTGTCATCTTCATCTTTTATGAAAATAAACAAATTATTTAAACAAGTTAGCAAAACCTTTTATGTGATTTCTTTACAAAGAAATGAGGGCCAGTTAGTATTAATTGAAAGTTTGACCAGGTATATTTGTAATTTGATTTTATTTAGAAAAGAAAGTGCAACTTTCACATTTTTATAGGGATACAAATATGTTTCAGTAACTTTTCCCACTAAGTAAAATGTATTGTTGAGAAAGGGACAACATATCTTTCTGAAAATGTACATTTTATAATCACTATGTAATGAAAATGTATATACTCTACTTTGAATTTGTCCATGACAGGGTGGACATATTTTGTGGTTTACTCGAAAATTGTCTGCTTGTAGTTATTTTATAAGAAGTGCTGGAGCTTGACCAATATGCAATTTTAACAGCCTACAGTCTCCTTAATACAACAAGTATGATGTTTAATAGAAAATCTCATTTTCATTTTGAATATTGTGAAGTCTCAAAGGCCCTTTTTAGTGATATTGACCCAAATGGTGTTTTTTTTTGAAAATCTAAAAATGCACAAAGTTTCCTTTAAGGGGTAGGGTTGGTGTAAGGCGATAGAAAATACAGTTTGTACGTATAAAAATCAATACGCCTATGGAGAGTCCCCAAATACCAATGTGTGTGTGTGTGTGGTTCAGCTATACCCTATATTATGGGGACAAAATGTACCCACAAAACTGCAATAGTTTGAAAATCATCATTTAAGTCGAAGGATCATTACATTGATTAAAAATGTGGATTGCTCATGTATATTTCTATAGTTTTGTATACTTTGCATCAATGGGTATGAAACTGATATGAATTTTAATTCATTTGTAAGCTGGTTGAACCCAGTAAGTAAGTGTTGCTTTTTAAAAACTGTTGGCTATTTGACAATGACAACATTAAACCATTGAAGCTGAAAATGCTGGTGGTAAAGCTTTCCATTTGTGTTATTTTATTCCACTGAACTGCACAGGAAAGTCATGATGTAGTTTTATGTGTAAGATACTTTATGACAAAGCATAAAGGACCCTCATGATCCGGCAGGGCATGAAATAGAGTATGCTTGGGTAACAGTTTATGCCAGGTTGAAAAGGAATTCAATTTCACTGTTAGGATGGGTGCTTGTCGATTTTATGCCTGTTTGACTTTTATTTTAGGATTTGGCTGTGGAGTATTAAAGGAATAGTTCACCCAAAAATGAAAATGTTCTGAAAATTTACTCACCCTCAGGCCATCCAAGAGTTTGTTTCTTCATCGGAAAAAAGCATTTCATCACTTGCCCACCAATGGATCCTCTGCAGTGAATGGGTGCCATCAGAATAAGAGTCCAAACAGCTGACAAAAATATTACAATAATCCACCAGCAATCCACTCCAGTCCATCAATTAAATCTGTGAAGTGAAAGCTGCATGTTTCAAGAAACAAATCTATCATTAAGCCATTTTAACTTTAAACTGTTGCTTCTGGCCAAAAGCGTCCACAATCCATAAAAATCCTCCTCCAGTTAAAAGGTTAATTCCCTGTTCTCCTCTCAGATCAAAATCCACTGGAAAGTTTGTTTAGAACTCTTCTGGATTGTTTTTGCTGATTAATTTTTTTTTTAGGTGAACTGTATGTTTAAAGGAAAAGTCTAATGTAATTGAAATTCTTCTTCTTATATGTCTCATATATATTCATCTGTTTCAGTCACATGACTCACATGACAGTCATATTCCCCAGAAACATCAGCAGTTCTGATATAAATATAAATAAACAGTTATAAATAAACAGTCATTGTATGACTATCATTCCACTGAACACACACATCTCATACAACCTTCTCTCTCACCTGACACCCAATCATATTTTTCCATGTTTCATTTTATCAAGTCCAGGCTTGCGTTTTTCCCTATCCTCATATGATAAGCTAGTCTCACCCAAGTGATTCACAGCTTTGTAAGTGACAGAACCAATTTAACTCAGCTCGGGAATGTCAGCGGCATTAGAGTGTTTGTCCTTGACTAACCCTTAGCTGTTGTCCCTCTAGTGGGTTTCAGATCATTTCACAGTTTAGGAGCATCATGACACTTTACTGCATTTAGGCTTGAAAATGTGTAAGGATGACAGTGGAATAATGGGTATGTGAATTACAGTCTATAATGCTTATATCACATAACAAGACCATGTTACATGAGTCAACTATTTATCACTATTCTACACAATCTTTAACATCCCAGGAGGGAGCATATAATATTCAAAGCAAAGTCCTCTATTCAGTTAACCACTTTTGTGTAACTAAGAAAAAATAATTAATGTGGGAATGTCCGGATCGCGATGCAGAATCAACGGGAAAATTGCGTGGCGAAGGGACATGCTTTTACATCAATGAGAAGTGGTGTAGATGTAACAGTGTTAAAGAAGATGTGCAGTCCCGATCTAGAAGCGCTCTTCATTAACTGTAAGCCTTTCTACTCGCCCCAGGAGTTTTGCTCATTCATTCTCGTAAGTGTTTCCATTTCTCCGCAAGTGCACGTTAGTCTGGCTTTACAGAAACTCGCTGATCAGATCACAGAGACATAACAACAATACCTGGACTCTGTTCATTCTTGGGGACTTTAATCAAACAAATCTCTCCCGCGAACTGCCAAAATACAAACAGTATGTTACATGTCCCACCAGAGACAGTAATATACTGGACCACTGTTACACCACAATAAAGGATGCATATCACTCTGTCCCACGGGCAGCTTTAAGATGCTCTGATCACTGTTTGGTTCATCTTATACCGACCTACAGGCAGAAACTGAAATCAGCTAAACCAGTATTAAGGACTGTAAAGAGATGGACTAATGAAACAGAATGGGTTTTACAAGCCTGTTTCGGCCTCACAGATGGAGTGTTTTTGAAGCTGCTGCAAACAATTTGAGCGAGCTTACAGAGCCTGTAACATCTTATATCAGTTTCTGTGAAGATATTTGCATTCCTACCAGGACTCATTTAACTTACAACGATGACACTGGAAAAGGAGATCAGAGTGGCAAAGAGGAATTATTTTGAAAAACTAAGGATTCAGTTCACTTCCAGCAACTCAGCATCAGTGTGGAAAGGTCTGAAAGACATCACCAACTACAAGACACCTTACCCCAGCACTGTGGAGAATCAACAACTGGCAGACGATCTGAATGAGTTTTATTGCAAGTTTGAAAAAACACCCACACCCGCTCTGAACACCTCTCCACACAACCATTAACACCTTCTGCAACCCCTCTCTCCCCCACACCTGCACTTCAGATCAGCGAAGATAATGTGCGCCAGGTCTTCCTGAAGCAGAAGAGAAAGAAAGCACCAGGCCCAGACAGTGTCACACCAGCCTGCCTGAAATCCTGTGCTGACCATCTGGCACCCATCTTCACACAGATCTTCAACAGATCACTGGAGCTGTGCAAAGTCCCTTCATGCTTCAAATGCTCCACCATCATCCCCATCCCAAAGAAACCCAAAATTACAGGACTAAATGTCTACAGGTATGTGGCTCTAACGTCTGTGGTCATGAAGTCATTTGAAAAACTGGTGCTGGCCTACCTGAAGGACATTACTGGACCCTTGCTGGATCCTCTTCAGTTTGCCTACAGAGCAAACAGGTTTGTGGATGATGCAGTCAATATGGGACGGCATTATGTTCTGCAACATCTAGACAGACCAGGGACTTACATGAGGATCCTGTTTGTGAACTTCAGCTCATCTCATTCAACACTATCATCCCAAACCTCCTCCTGCCCAAACTAACTCAGCTCTCCATGCCCATCTCCGTCTGTCAGTGGATCACCAGCTTCCTGACAGACAGGCAGCAGCTAGTGAGGCTGGGAAAATTCTCATCCAGCACCCGTATAATCGGCACTGGAGCTCCTCAGGGCTACGTTCTGTCCCCATTGCTCTTCTCCCTCTACACCAATGACTGCACATCTAAAATACCTCTCCGACAAGCTCCTGAAGTTTGCAGACGACACCACACTTATCGGCCTCATTCAGGACAGTGACGAGTCTGCTTACAGACTGGAGGTTAAAGAGCTGACTGTCTGGTGCAGTCTTAACAACCTGGAGTTCAACACGCTCAAAACAGTGGAGATGACCATGGACTTCAGGAGAAACCCCCCTGCACTCCCCCCAGTCACCATTATAGACAGCACTGTAACAACAGTGGAGTCATTCAGATTCCAGGGCACCACTATCTCTCAGGACTTGAAGTGGGACAATCACATTGACTCCATTGTTCAAAAGGCCCAGCAGAGGTTTTACTTCCTTCGCCAGCTGAGGAAGTTCAACCTGCCACAGGAGCTGCTGAAACAGTTCTACTCTGCCATCATTGAATCTGTCCTCTGCTCTTCGATAACTGTTTGGTTCAGCTCAGCTACCAAATCTGACCTCAGAAGACTACAGAGGGTAGTTCGGACTGCTGAGTGAATCATTGGTACAACCCTCCCCACACTCCAAGAACTGTACTCATCCAGAGCGAGCAAAAGGGCCGGCAAAATCACTCTGGACCCCTCACATCCAGCACACTCCCTCTTTGAACTGTTGCCGTCTGGTCAACACCACAGAGCTGTGAGCACCAGAACGGCCAGGCACAGGAACAGCTTCTTGCCTCAGACAATCCATCTTATGAAAAATTGACAATAATTGTGGAACACACAACACTATTTATACACATATGTACTTATCTAACACACGTACTTAGTTTAAATTTTGAATTTGCACATAATATACCTGTACATACAAATCTATTGGAATATACCTGTACATACAATTGCCAATTTGCATATTGTCATTCCCTATTTACTTGTTCTATTTTTATCTGTGTTTTTGTCCTTTCACTGTCATTCTGTTGCACTGTGGAAGCTTCTGACACAAAAACAAATTCCTCGTATGTGTAAACATACTTGGCAATAAAGCTCATTCTGATTCTGATTCTGAAAAAATTTTTTATTTTATTATTTTTATTATTATTATTATTTTGGTTTGTTTGTTTGTTTTATGCTTTCAAAGTCTGCATTTATTTGATAGTACACTAAAATATTGTTACAAATTGTAAAATTGTTACTGCGTTGTAATTTTAGAGGTTTGTGTAAAAAATAAAAAAAAAAAACAGTTAAAAAAACATATTTCAAATTAAAAAGTATTTGCAAGTCTCGAAATGTATGGGAAAAAAAGAGAACAGAGTATGGTCAAATATTTGTGTTTCGACTATTTGCCCTATTGAGTGTTCTATATAAAAATATTTTCTAAAAATAAGTTGATCATACAAGTATAGAGCTTTCTTGACAAACGTTTAGTAATTATCTGAACACGACTGAATTAATTCAAGGCGCACTTTTTCTTTATGGAGTCTTTTTATGAACTTCACTAAACAAGTGTGTGTGTGTAACCAAACGCAAACCAGCAAAAGATAAAGAAGCAAACATGTAGGCCTAGTAGAAAATGTATCTGTATCTAAGCTGATTATTAGCCTATTGGCAGAGAGCTGGTTTGGTTTTTGATAGACGCGTAGAGATGGCAACACGGCTGTTTGATTGGCAATCGCGCTGTGCTCATTCCATTCATTCGTGTATCATATTGTAGCCTGTAAGGTTTAAATCATTGCCTTTTTAATATACACAAATAGTATAAAACCCTTTCAGAGTTTTGCACACCAGTTTAACCTAGTAACATTTAACTGTCAACATGGCGGTTACAAATTTTACCATGGTAATCTGCGCTGTCGTTTCAAACGACTTTTGTCAGCTTATTGAATTAAGTTACCGAATTAAAATGATTTTTAACGAGCAACGCTTATCTTATTTTAACATTAGGTTAACTAATGTGAAATTTTGTAAAGGTGTTAGTAGTTAATGTTGGCCAGTAACTGTTAGCCTACCGAGAAAATAAAATCGTATGTTAGCTAGGTTAAACATGTGTTATGGCTAGCTGCCTTTCTAGTTTTAGATTTAGTTTGTTATAGTTTTTAATGGAATTTAATATTTACTGCATTTTTTGTATTTGTGTTTTAAAGGCAACTGGAATGAAGCATCAAGAAAGACATGAGCATGCCATTCACCCTGAGATTGTAAGAGGGCAGCTATGGTTTTGAGAGGTTTGTGTTCTATATGGGGTTTGCCATTTAAAAGTGTGCCATTTCTATTTCTTGTTTTTCAGAGAAGACATATTTGTCACTAACTAAATGGTTAGCAAAGGTGGTGGCCACGTTTTGGAGCAGCACCTGGGTTTTGAAGATGGCCATGTATTCTTTGGCTGCTTGTCTTTTTCCCCCATTATGTTTCTGTTGCCTAAAGATTCTTTGTGAGGATAAATCCAGAGGATACATCATAATGCACTGCAAAACATCCTAAGACAGGAGAAATGGTGAAGATGCACTGTTACAGCGTTGGAAGACTGTATTTTTAAGTGTTATACATGCAATTCTTTAAATAAAGGATTTCATATTTTGTAATTATTGTGTCTGTTTTAATTGAATGCCAGTAGTACCTATGTGGAGTAAAAAATAAAATTAACACTGTTGCCAGCAAGTTACTGTAAAAAAACCCTTTGAAATGTCTAACAGTCTGGGTACCCTAGAGTTACAAAGGCTAGACTGAAAGGAAGAACCCCATACAGGTTAGCTTCCATCCTGAAATCAAACCTGTTTGAACTTCCTGTTGTAAGGAGGGAGGGAATAGATTTGTTCAGTGCCCTGAAACACATCATTGGAAGGCAACAACTGTACACATTCAACTGGGGACTCGTTGTTGGAAACCGTCGTGCCTCAATGCCAAATGCTTTAATCTTTCTTAGTTCATTTTGAAAATATGGCCACATATTCTCCACACATTTGTAAGATTCACTTGTATACTAAAAGACATATTGATGCAGTCTTGATTCAGTAATTTGTAGTTCCCCGACTTCATCCTGTTCCGGTTGGGGCTCAGGACAAATCTCTCAGTGAGCTTTGTATTGAAAGAACAGATATTCTGGCAGTGATTTCATATCTGTCAGCTTTATGACTCACCGAAACTGGCAATGATCTGCAGAATACTGAATACTGCCATACAGAGAATATTATCACTTTTTTATCTCTGTGGGGTGATGTTGGATTTGGATTTAGTGTAATGATTTCTGTCTCCATTTACACATACCAAATTTCTTTCAGGCTACAATTTCGCACTTTTTTGACTGAAAAATGGAAGCATTTGACACCAGAATGAGCTCAATTAAAATGTGTTGAAAGTCATGGAAGCTGACATTGTAGCTGACATTTTTAAAATATGTTTACGTGTTCCCTCTAATCTGTCATATCGACCATTTTAATATTCAGTAGCTCAAACCCACACTCATAAGTTCTGAATTCACCAGTACTTAATTATAAAACTAAATCCTACCATGGAACAGTTATGATCTTTTATGTACAGTATTATCACACAAACAGTTTTACATGGCATAGTATCTGATAGTCCTACAGCTGATAGTATCTGAATTCTAAATTTATGCTATATATGATAGGAATCAGTTGCAATTCATCATACTGTGATAAGTGTGTAGAATTAGAGGTTGAACATGACCAAGGACGGTCATTTAAATTTGTCATGTGCTGAAAAAAAGCGTGCAAACACACACACACACACACACACACACACACACACACACACACACACACACACACACACACACACACACACACACACTGAGGAGAAGCATGCAGACAAAAGCTATTTCAGAAAAATGTTGTCTAAAAGGAATATGACATATAACTGCAGTCACTGATGGCATTGGCTTCTGAATTATCTTAAATAGGAAATAAGGTCACACTTTATATTAGGTGGCCTTAACTACTATGTACTTGCATCAAAAAATAAGTACAATGTACTCATTGTGTTCATATTGTATTGCAAAACACTTTTGCTGCTATTGAGGTGGGATACGGGTAAGGTTAGGGACAGGTTTGGTGGTCTGAGTAGGTTTAAGGGTGGGTTAAGGTGTAAGGGATGGGTCAACAGTGTAATTATAAATATAATTACAGAAATTAATTACAGGTGTAATTACATATAGGTATTTTTAAAAATATAAGTAAAATGTAAAAACATGTATGTACACAATAAGTGCATTGTACCAAATTATTAATTTAAATGTAAGTGCATAGTAGTTAAGGCCACTTAATATAAAGTGGGACTGGAAATAATATTATCATATTTTAACAGTAATTTCTTGTTTGACTTAGGAATTTGAAGATGCCTATTAACTTTCAACAGTCAAAAAATCACGTTGTGAGAGTTACCGATGAATAAATACAATCATATATAAATATAGTCAGATTGGTTTGTAGACATCACCACAATGATTCATCCCCAAAGTGATCATACAAAATTACCTCGAGAAGATAATATGAATTTGCCACAAATTCACCAAACGTAGATATTTGTGAGAATTACATAAACACTGGACCAAAATTACTTTGAATCAAAATGACTTCTTGTCCGAAGAGGGATGTACGTTCATGAGCAACTGATTTTCTGTGGTTTGAATTTCTATGGTAGGCTAAAATTTTATATAGATTTTACCATAGCACTCCTCTAGAATTATGTTTAATGTTAGCAATGAAATAAAATACATATAAGACTAATTTGTCATGCAGTATAGGCAGGTGCACACACACTAATTTGCAAGGAGGTTTTTTTTTTTTAAGCAATGTGAGTATATGTACCTAAGTTCTTCTAGTCATTTCTATATAATGGATCTAATGTAGGCCTAAACTCTAGCTCAAACTCATACAGTGTAAACATACTGTACATAACCCAGAGCTTTATTAACTAGTGTAGCTCCACATTGTGGTTGGAAAGGAAAATGCAGTTGTATGAAGTTAATTGTACTTTATTTATTAAATTCTCTCACTAGAGATAGATTTACAAAGCAAACACAGAATGTGCCCCTAATGTTAGCATATGGTTCTAGACTGGTTATTTATTTATTTATTTTTGGAAAGTCATAATGTTCTCCTGCCTCTTTAGGTTTTTATTTATTTATTTATTTGTTTGTTTGTAACCATAAAGTAGTCATTCAAAAGTTTTAAAGCTACTTCTCATTGCATGGACAAAAACACTGAGACATTTTTCAAAAAAGTTCAAATAAATCATACAGGTTTGGAATAACATGAGGTTGAGAAAATGATGATGATCATTTTTATTTATTTATTTATTTTTTCACACAGACATTCACTTTTCACAGATAAATCTTCACGTACCTTATTCAACCATCAAGTTTGAACAGAATGTGTAGTGTGTTATATATCCTAATAATCAAAGGCAGTCTAACGATGGTCACATAATGGTGGTCTCTAGTTCCCTTTCGATATTCCACTCATACTGCGTCTGTAAGACGCTGTATGGGAAAAACTCCTTTTTTCCTCTTCAACTGAAGCCTTTTCAATCACGCAGTGAAACAGCACATCCATTGGTTCGTGCAGTGCTATAAAATCGCTATGCAGCCGGCCATAGCCCGCCAAAATGGGCGGGGCCTCTGGCTATATAAGCGTTTCGCCGCCGCATCTCAGATTTCTTCTCCTCAGTGATGAAGATTCTTCCTCGCTGACGCAGAGATTCGCAGTTGAAACGCCTCAGCAGCCAGATTGGACCTCTTGCAGCACGCAGCTTGCAGTTCCCAGTCTATCTAAAAGAGCCTCACAAAAGAGCAAATACTAAAAGAGCTGCGGCGTTGTTTCAAATGCCACACCGTCATTGTAAAATGTGCAGGACTCCTCTGCACGCTGATGACGGTTACACTGAGTGTGTGTCATGCTTGGAGAAATCCCACGCTAACGCTGCACTCAGCGGGACTGACTGCTCTCATTACGAGATTTTCAGTCTCGCCTCTCTGCGCTCGCGGATAGTTTTTTTTTTCAGAAAGCGACTCACGGACCTGCGAGGAAGAAACAGCGGGGCAGAGGATTCGAGCGGCCAGAGACGAGCGAGCTTACGTTGGCTCAGTGTCTGCGTGCCTCGCCGTCACTGCAGAGAGAGGATTCGCTGGTCCTCTTCACTCAACCTGATCAGCGTCACTCTGAGGCTGTGAGCGACATGATCTCGTTCGGTGGGAGAGTTCCATAGAGCATTCCTCCAGCCCAGAGCGAGTCAGGCTTCTACAGCCACTACTTCCTCGTCCCCAAAAAAGATGGTGGCCTGCGACCTATTCTAGATCTCAGACTCCTGAATCATGCCCTGGTAAAAAGGTCGTTCAGGATGATCACATTGAAACAGATCCTCTCGCAAATATGCCCAGGGAACTGGTTCATGTCACTAGATCTGAAAGACGCATGCTTTCACATCCAGGTAGCCCCTCATCACAGATGATTCTTGAGATTCGCATTTGAAGGGGTGGCATATCAATACAAGGTCCTCCCGTTTGGGTTGTCCCTGGCCCCGCGCACTTTTACGCGATGCATGGATGCGGCTCTCTCCCCTCTGCAACAGATAGGAAACCGCATACTCAACTACCTCGACGACTGGCTCATTCTGGCAGTCTCAACAGTCTCAATATAATTTTCTCAAGACAGTTTCAACATCGCACAAGACCCTCCTCCTCAGCCACTTAGATTGCCTGGGGCTCAGGGTCAACTTTGCCAAGAGCATACTGTTAACCAGCCAACGAGTGTCGTTCCTGGGAACAGTTATCGACTCAGTACAGATGACAGCAACTGTCTCAGCGGAACAAGCCATGATGATTTAGCGCCGCACAGCCTCCTTCAAGGAAGGGACCGTCCAACTGCTCAAGGCTTTCCAGACAATGCTTGGCCTTATAGCAGCAGCTTCGCCAGTACTTCAGTTGGGCCTGCTTCACATGCGGCCCATCCAGTTCTGGCTGAAGCAGAGGGTTCCATCACGGTTGCCATCACATAATGGTGACTCGGGCCTGTGTATCAGCCCTGACCCGTTGGAGGGACCCCCTCTGGCTGAAGCAAGGTGTGATCTTAGATATGGTGCACAGAAGGAAGGTTGTCACGACAGATGCTTCCAACAAGGGTTGGGGAGCACTGTGCGAGGGCAAACTGACCTTCAGTCTTTGGTCCAAAGAGGAGTCGGGTCTGCACATCAACTGCCTAGAGATGCTAGCAGTGTGCCATGCCTGTCAATTCTTCCTGCCAGACATAAGGGGACAGCATATGCTAATACGCTCAGACAGCAGGTCCGTGGTGTCATACATAAATCACCTCATCTCGAAGCGCCTCTGCACGCTGGCGAGGGACCTTCTTGTTTGGGCTCAGACCAATCTGCGCTCACTGAAGGCGACGCATGTGCCGGGCAAGATGAACCAAGGAGCGGACATGTTGTCCAGGAACAACGTCTCCTCAGATGAATGGACACTCCACCCGCTTGCGGATCAGAAAATCTGGTAAGTCTTTGGCAGAGCTCGAGTAGACCTCTTCGCCTCCAAAGACAACTCTCATTGCCCAATCTATTTCACAAAGAGCACGGATGCCCTGGCTCACAAGTGGCCCAGCCTCCCACTCTATGCGTTCCCTCCAATTGCTCTGCTACCGCAGGTACTCAGACGAGTCAGGGAATAACGGCACAAGCTTCTTCTAATAGTTCCTCTGGAGGAACCAGCCGTGGGTGTTGGAGTTATTCCAGCTGCTCGAAGCAGCCCCGTGGCCCATTCCCTTGAGACGGGACCTCCCCTCTCAAGCGAACGGCACGCTGTGGCGTCCACGGCCCAAGTTATGGGCCCCTGCATGTGTGGCCGCTCAACTGGCGGCCTTTTGACCTCCCAGAGCATGTCTTAAACACTATGGCAGAAGCTAGAGCACCGTCTACCAGCAGCCTCTACTCTCTGAAATGATCTATTTTCTCGGCTTGTTGCCAAGAAAATTTCTCAGAGGAGGAACCGAAGATGGACAACTCATTCCCCAAACCCGACTCTCTAGCCGTCACAGGAGACAGGAACGACATCACATCTCCGGTGTCGTCTATCGGGACCACCTACTCTGTATATCACCAAAAACATAATCATTTTAAAGGGAAGGACCTTCTGATGGCTCAGCCTGTGCTTGGTGTATTTTATTAACTCCCATGACTAGCTCCCACGTGAGTCATGGTTTTGAGTCGTTCCCTGTCATAGAATGGCGTGATTGTACTGGTTACCATACAGCATCTTACAGATGCAGTACGAGTGGAATATCGAAAGGGAACATACTCGGTTACTATCGTAACCTTGGTTCCCTGAGATATGGGAACGAGTACTGCGTTCCTGGCCGTACTATGAGCTGCACGCCTCAGTCGCTTCATTCGAAGAAATCTGAGATGCGGCGGCAAGGCGGCCGCTTATATAGCCAGAGGCCCCACCTATTTTGGCAGGCTATGGCGGGCTGCATATCCGTAGGCTCGAGCCATTGGTTCAATTTTATAGCACTGCACGAACCAATGGACGTGCAGGTTTCACTGTGTGATTGAAAAGGCTTCAGTTGAGGAGGAAAAACTGAGTTTTTCCCATACAGTGTCTTACAGACGCAGTACTCGTTCCCATATCTCAGGGAACCGAGGTTACAATAGTAACCAAGTATGTTTTATGCTCTGACTTCTCAGTAATCATATCTGATTTTTTTTTTTTTTTTTTTTTTTTTTATTGCTAAGATAACTATCTAAATTAGAATGAGCCATCATGGAGTGACCTCTCTTTAAAATGGAGCAAAATTAGTTGCATGTATAGAGAGTCAAATCCAGTGTAATGATATAATTTTGCATTCATATTCATTTGCCAAGGATTATTATTATTCATTTTCCTTGATCTTTCCTTTTGGCATATAAGAGGTAAGGTCTTTGTAGCATTAAATAACATCCTGCAAGTTTTATAGCTTAAAATGACCTCCTTAGTCATTACCAAGGGAAATAGGGGTGCTGCAGCACCCCCTGGAGTGTAGCCCACGAAAAAATGGAGGTGCTGGGGGTGTGGTGTTAAAAATGAATGAACAATTTGTAACAAAAAATAAATTGTATTAATTTGTATATTCATTAAAATTCATTGAAAAAAGTAGCCTGAGCCTACAATGACCTGAAGCAACAGTTAAACATGAGTTTCAACTTATTGAACTTATCACACTGACTTAAAACATAATTTGATGCCTTGTTTTTTTATTAGGCCCTATATTATTACCTGTAAAGTCTGTGCCATACCCAAATTAAGAATTAATGATTATTTCTACAGACATAGCAAAGAGACAGCAAGAGTGAACGAGAGCGTTTACCTCAGCAGCAACAAATCTCGCATTCTCACATCTGTAGCGCTCATTTTGATCTTTAACAGTTTGGTCTTTCCTATTGAACAAAATTAATGCTTACGGTTGATTCAATACTACTCTTAAAACAAAAATATCAGCAATCCTACAATGACAAAGTCGCTTATATTAAACACAACACTTTTATGAACATAACAAAGACTGTACCCACATTGTAACACAAGTAGTCTATACATGAAAGTTTTTTGGATTTTCCCCTTCCTTGAAATGAATGCTTATGGCTCATTTTTATTAATAGAGGGGAAAAAACAAACAAACAAACAAACAAAAAAAATATAGGCTATACAATAAAATAGCACAATCACAAATTTACCTAGCCTATATTAAACTGTGTTTTACCCACGTTTAACACACAAATAGGCTAAATATTGTTTTCTCCTTAGGCTACCTTAAAACGATCGTAGTTTGTGGTTTATTATGTTATTAATTAAAACACATCAGCCATTAAATAGTAGCAACAATGGCATATTCGCATATATTAAACATCTAACTTTTATTAACAAAATGAATAAGATGGATATAGCCTTGTATTGTAACCCAAATAAATAAGGTCTTTTCCCTTATTTAAAACGTTTGTGGTTTATTGTTATTTTTTTTTAATGAAAACCCAGCAACAATACGCTCATTTATATTAAACAGAGTAGCAAAAGTAGCACCATTGTAGTGTCAGTCTTTCTTGCATCACTCTTGTCACGTGTGTGTCCCTCCCGTTTTATTTCTCAGCCCCCACCCTGCTCAAAATTTGTTCCCGTGGATATGTCCTCAGTACAAGAACAGCATTTCTTTACCCAAGCACCCAAAAAGGCTATTTTGGATATTGTTCGATTTGTGATGTCACAAAGGCAAATGCATTCACATATTACTGCCTCTAGAGCAGGACATCAACAAATAGTTTTACATTATTACACTATTGGTCACACTAGATGCGAGCATTGAGTTGCATCAAAAGCAAACAAAACCCATTATAAACACTGAATCTCTACATGTTTAATCTACTCCTGACAACAGGACAAATGGAAGAGAAAAAAAAAACAAAAAAACATTTGCTTTGACACGTCAAATGTTAGCGTCTGTATAGCCTTCAAAAAGATCTCAGCATCAGAAACAAGTGAAGTGTTCGTTTTTAACTGCGTCTCAAATCACATCAGAGGATTATATGTTTGTTTGGAACATTTGACTGCAGATTGTTTTGTAAATGAGACACAGTGTAATGGAGACCTTTTGTTGAAAGCTGAAGCAGCCAACTGTATTGGATCTGACTACCACCATCTACGTAGCAAGCCAAAAGTAAACAATTTGATAATGCTTTGTCTGTAAATTATGGCTTTAAAATGTTTTCAAAATACTTGCATTAATTTTATTTTATTTTATTTATTTTATTTTACAACAGTGGCCATTGATTGACAAGCCTTAAGGAAGACACCACCTAAATCTGATCATTTCAGACAGATGGTCCGAATTCAGGTCGACAGTAAGGTTTTTTTTTTGTTTGTTTGTTTTTTGTGGTGCAAAAATTCCGCTTATTTCCTTAAGTTAATGAATTTGACCTAAACAACAACAGAGGTTTGGTTGATTGTGAAATTTGTTCTAATATTAGCACTGAGAAGTTTGTATTTGAGTTATTTTAAATTTCATACCTCATACACTACAATCCATGCTAATAAACTCATTGATGAATATTTATTTATGATTCTGAATGATCATAAGACAATAAGTAGTCAAAATGGTCCCCCAGAGCACTGACAGCTTCACAACAGTAGCTGACTCCATTTCTCACGTGGGCTTAGGATCAAGGGAATTTAAAGACACTGCATGGATTATCAGTATTTTATGCTCTTTCTGCCTAGGCTGCCTGTCCATCTGCCCAAAATGGCAAGAAATTGAAAGTTGAAATCTTCTTGCTCTGTCTTGCTAATGAGTCCTCAGGGGCTCTTGAGTGAGTCCTGAGTCAGACGTCAGTGGAAAGAGAAGTCACTCTAGCTAGTCATAACCCGTGGGCTAGATATAGAGGAATCGGACAGATGTCCCAGTGGGGCCGAGCATGCAGGTGAAAGACCCTATCCATATGTTAATTAAACACTCGAGGCAAAGGTTGTCCATTATTTTGCTCTGCTTAAAATTCATGCATTTCATGACCAGAGGATGTCCTCCAAAAACTGCCTGTCAGCCTGGCAGGAATCCTGAGGAAAGGACTCACTGGACTTTTTAGCAAGCATATCCACAAATGTACAAACTACTGAAAGGGAGCATAATTAAAATGTGGGCTTACTTTTATGAATGTTTGGGTGGTGTAATATAGTGTGCAGGGAAAACCAGCTGTCATTGACATGTAATATGCTTGTTTTAATTAGGAATTCTATGATAAATATTTGTCACAGCCATATCTGTGGCTTTTCTAGCATAGTAACCTTGCTTGGTAGCTCACCTGATACAGTGTTCCACTCACGATGCAGAGCACTTGGGTACAAGTCCTGTGAAACACAAATCATGTTAAAAGGTCAAAGACTTGTTGAAGCAAGCTAAAATGGCATGGTTGCCTCAGAAAATACTTTCTTACCTCACATTTGTGTTGTTAACACTATTGTTTAATGTAGGTGGTACTGTTATTTTCAAACACAATAAAGTGTTAACCTGCACCACTCACCAGAGATTTCATTTCTAAGCTGCCGCAAAGTGTGCAACAGCCAGTGTAATAAAACGTTATCAGGTTCATATTCATCTGTTTTGGATAAAACTGTGTGCTTTTAGCGCAACTCCCTTGACATTTCTTTCTTCAAAACATATCATATCAGTCATATCAGTTCTTGCCAGAGCCCATGAGAAACAATTCTAATAGGTAACCTACATGTCGTCCACAACTCTAATTATTGCAAGAAAAGTTGTTAGAAGTTCTCAGCCATGTTCCTACCAGACTACATTTCACACACAATTTAGTCCACTTCAGAAGTCAATATTTTTTAGCTGCTGAGTAATTACAATATATCCAACTTGTCATTTTCCTCTAGGCCACAAAAAATAAGAGCCACGTGGACCCACCTACCAGGTGAAAGTGGGTTTTGTGCAGTTTGTGGTTTAGCTGCATCCATCTGTTACACCAATTACTGGACTACTGTGATACTGGCCTAGGTGTTCACAAGGATAAATTACACCAGAAAGCAGTAATGGGGTCATTTCAAAATGTTCAAATTTTTAAGTACAGGAAGTACAAAATATGATTAAAAAAAAAAAAAAAAAAAGTCAGTTGGTCACAATTAAACAGAGACCTTGCCGTTCTTCATGTTCCCTGTTGCAATGTCGGGGTCGACACAGGTGGTTCCCACAGCACTTCCATGTCCTTTCATCCATTCAGTTTTTCTCATATTGGTCAATTTTGTGAGGTCACTGGCAGCAAAGACCACAGTATCATCTTCAGTACTCAGAAAAACCATGTCAGTAATATGGTCACTGGCAAAATCTCCCTAGCTTTATGATGTGGCTTTGTCAGGATCTAGCTCTCTTAACAAGCATGGATGAGCCAGATCAGCACCTTGGATGAGCCCTTCTAGGCTCTGATGAAGGCTTAAGGCTTTCAAATTAGGAGTTAGAGGCAGGTCTGACGCTAATCCTTTAATCTGTAATACATCTGTCTCTTTCTCTTCCTGGTCCAATGATAGTGAAAAGGATTTAGGTGAAATCCTCTTCCATGGAACATGAAGTTTGTGAGTTTTGGAGCTGGTGTGGACCCATGAACACATGCTGAAAAATTGCACCGACACAATTATCATTTTTGGAGTAGACAAATTTATTTATTTATGTATGCATGCATGTATGCACTCTGTGTGTGTGTGTGTGTGTGTGTGTGTGTGTATTTATTTATTAAGCTGTTGTAAATGGTTCACAAATATCAGTTTATGGACTCATTTGGTGGATAGAAAGACAGGGTCCATCCGACTCTGATTATAGTAGCAATTGCATATTGTGACATAATTAACTTTAAAATTGTTAAAATGTGATGGCAAAGCTGATTTTTTTATTTTTTTTTGCAGCCATTACTCCAAATTTTAGTGTCACATGATCCTTCAGAAAGCATTCTGAAATGCTGATTTTGTGCAGTTGTTATTGGTGTTCAGTTATTAATAACGGTTTTTGCTGCCATAGGCCAAGGCCAAGGCCACGGAGGCTACTCCGCCATGGCCTCCTGAGTTCCCTGCTCTGCTATGGCTCCCCGAACTACCCTCTCCGCCATGGTACCCTGAACTGCCTGATCTGCCTTGGGTCCCGGAGCGGATACCGCCCTGGAGGCCTTCCGTCCCACGTAAGCATGTCCCTAGAGGCCTCCAGAGCGCCCACCCAACCCCCCTCCCCGTTGGATGTTATGTGGCCAGTGGATGCGCATTCCGGGAGAGGGAGGTAATGTCAGACCTGTGTTCTGGTCTTGTTGTTGTTTTTCAAGTGTGTGGTGGGGCAAACCGAAAGTTGATGCCGAAAGTCCAGCACTTTCCTACCTTGACTGCTGATGCTGTGACTATTCTTGTTTGTATGTGTTCCTTCTTTGGCATTTTCCACATTTTGTTTTTCTTTAGCCTGATAGCACTGAAAGCGAACGTCCCACCCTCCCTGCAATCGCTGTCCAAAGCCACGCCCCCTAAACGCACATACACTGGAGAGCAGAATACCAGAGACAACTACCAGAGACAATTACTACAATAGGCTACATCAACGGTTTCCAATTACAGTCCTCGCGCCCTCCCAGCTCTGCACATTTCATATGTATTTCTTATCACGACTGATGGTTGTTCTGTTCGACCGTAATAAGTGCCCTGCGGAGTGGACATCAATAGATATTACGCCATGATTCCAGTTCAAAACGTATGTTCCATACAAAGGGCATTAAAGTGTGTGAGATGTGAATTTAAATAGTATTTATTTACAGAGGTATATGTCACACTTCTCACTTCTCTAGTAAGTTTCGTCTGTGTGTGAAGATGCTGTGCAGCGCAAATCCGTGAGTGAATGTTCCGAAGTGAAATAAACTTCAATGGATTTCCCTGCTCAGGGAGTAGAGAGCAATGAACACTGTGTAGGGAGCATGTCAGTCGGTACACAGTTCATGCACGGAGCTCACCTCTAACGAGCTGGTTGTCTGAACCGAGTGTGTTAACTTAGCGAGACATGCAAAATATGCAGAGCGGGGCGTGCAAGGACTTGGATTTAACCTCTGGGCTACATCATGTGTCATGCACCAGTGAGAAAACTTTACAGCACAGTTAGTAAAAGTAATACAATACCAGGAAGGAAGATTGGATTGTTGATGTTTGCCTGCCATTCTCTCGCTCTGTCTGCACAGCCTGCGTGAACGCGCTGATGACATATCCTGTCTGCGCGAACAGGGTGCGCAGAGGAATGCAAATACATACGTTGACAGGCAAGTAGGAAAGACAATTAAAACACTCGGACCGAGCGTTTTGATTGGATGAACATTTCTTGGTCCTACACCTTCCACAGAATATATAAATACAGATAAATACATTTAGACCACTTAACTTAATGATTGCTATCAGGATATGAAGAGACTTTCAACCAGAATAACAAAAAATGTTTCTGAAGACAATCACCTATGGCACCTTTGCAACCTGATCTCACAGAATTCCGTGTAATGACCACGGACCCTTAACTCCGAATCTGTGGTGGCATCACGGAATCGCCGAAAATTCCGTGATGGGCTCACAGAAGTGATACCAATGTAAGTCAGTGATAGGCATCAGCCGTGGTCCACACACGGATCCATTACACAGAATTCTATGAGACCAGGGGTGTATTCCAGAAAGCAGGTTATGTGACATACCCGGGTATGTTTGAGGATAAGTGAGAGGATAACCTCAGCTTTCGGTTCCAAAATCGAAGGTTACTTTCAGGGTATGTAAGTAACCATAGCAACTTGCTCTCTGAAGATAACCTGCTCCGGAGCAGGTTATGTTCCAGGATTAGTTCACTTCAGCGCTATCAGAGCATGTATGATCTACTGACGAGCCATCAGTGGGCGTGACAGATAGTGCACAATATATGTTATTACATTTTATAAGTTATAAGTTATTACATTTTATATTATCATCTCACACATGGATCGGCATTTTCTATAATGTATTTCTATAATAAAAATACATATCTGATATGACTTAATATATAATTAGCATCAAACAAACAATATAATTCTTATTCTCAAGAATTAAAAATTAAACTGAAAAAAAAAATGATTTCAAAACCATCAAATAGGTGGCGATATGCACTAAGCATAAGGCCTACATAACCTTTGAACAGAAGAAGAAAGAAGCAGCATGGCACGCTTATTCTTAGCGGCCGTTTCCATAGTGACTAGTCGATTCGTTGCTCTGTTGAGAATGTCTTGAGTCTTAACCACGAACATACTCTGAGTTGAATGAACTTACTCCCGGACGCGTTTTTGGAACCACATACCTCGAGTAAGCAAGGTTTGGGGTTAATCAACCGAAAGTTCAGGGTTTATCTGACGGTAAGTTAACCATGCTTTCTGGAATGGTTGCAAATTATATATTGGATAATAACATTGCCATTATTGCATATATGTTGGGGTATGATTTTTCAATGTAAACAGTCAAAACAGTTTTATTTATATTACATTATTTACACATTTATGAGCACGTAACCCAACCCCTGCCCCTAAACCTACCATTTGTATATAAAACACAAGATATAACAGACAGACACAACTATCATCATAATTTATTCAAAAAGTATTAATATTCCAAGTCATCCAAGGCAAAACGATTGATTTGTGAGAGGAATAGACACGATCGCCGTCTCCGTCCGCTAATGCTGCAGTCTCTGTGCGTAAATAAAAAAAAAATGCCGCCAGAAGAAGCTTTATGTCAGCTTTAGTTTTGAAATACCATTGGCTCTTGCGTGTCTCCTAATCTTTTTGAATGAGATGTGAGCACGTTAACGGAGCAGGATCATTTTCAGCGATTAAAACCTTGTGTTTTACTCTCTTCTTCGCATAAAGACTTTGTATGGCTTCAGAAGACTTGGAATGCAACACGACTTGTTTGTAATGCTTTTATACTGCTTGTTTATTGACAGTTTTTGCAATAAATACCCATGACTGCACTTATATTTGCCTGTGCGTGTTTTATATTGTTCAGAAGTGGGAAGGTTTAGGGTAGGGGTGGGTTAGGTGCTCCAGTGAAAGTATAAATTTATATACAAATGTAACTGCATCGGAGTCACTCTTTTTACGTGCTCCGATGCAGCGCTGGTGTAACCAGTGGATCCGTGCGTGGACCACGGCTGATGCCTGTCACTGACTTACATTGATATCACTTCTGTGAGCCCATCACAGAATTTTTGGCAATTCAAACAAATTTGTCCATTCTGATGCTTAATTTTACCGAATTAATGGCTGCTGCTGATGACTATTTGAATTGAATTCTGCCAAAGTGCACGCTTGTAAGTGTCCTTTATACATAACGTTAATTAGCCTACGTGAGTACATAAGTCTGCTCATGTTTGAAGTCAGCAGTATAGGTACTGTATATTACGTTGCTGTCACTTAATACACAGATACAATATACACGTGCTTTCATTCCCAGCTGTTTACCTTCACAGACATAACTGACTGTGTTTTTGTAACTTATATCTGTTTTTAATTTAACTTGTGTGTATTTGATAGTTTAAGCACAATAAGACATTAAAGAAAACTTAGTTTAGTACTCACATGCTGTGTGACAGCCGCTTTCTGTGCGCGTACTTCGGATGTGTGCACTCAGAAAACTGTGTCAGAAGTTTAAACTGAGATGGCTTTAAAAAGCATGATTTCAGTGTGATATACATGATAAGCAAAACCAAACAGATGTTTTGTATTAGCAAATTATCTGAGATATGAGCTGTAAGGGCACAGCCCTATTCAGGAAAAGGGGGCGGGGAGCAGAAGGTTATTTGCATTTAAAGACACGTCCCAGAAAACAATGACCTGGCGGTCCACCAGCGTTTTTTGGGCGGCACAAATTCAGCGGCTTAATACGGTCGGACCACCGTCGGCACACCATCGACGAGCCGACCAATCTAAAAACGCTGTCGGTCAGCCGGTGTTTTTTGGGTGGCACGCCACCGGCGATTTGCAGCGGCTGGGCCTCCGTCGGTGCACCAGTAGCAAGCGGTTCTGTCCCGTGTTTCTACTGAGCTCTTACATGACATCTTTGTTTTATAAATTATATATATTACATTTATGTTTTAGATTACATTTTTAAAGTTAAAAGGAATCTAAGGCACTGAATAAAAATAGTGAGAGTTATAATTATTAACAAAAGTTTAGTATAAAAACTGCAAGCACATTTTTAAATGAAATAAATAGTTTGAATGATTGTAAAAACAACAATACAAAATCTAATAAAAAAATAGCAAAAAAAAAAAATCTATAAAAATAAAAGTCCCACTATCACATGCGGGTTGCAGTTTACACCTATGTATGAATGGGTCATATAACTGCAAAATAATTAAAATTCAAAATTAAATAATTTTTTTTGTTGTTGTTTATTTAAATGGTGCGTGACTGTGACGTGTTTTGATGGACTCGCTCTGAGTCTCATTCAAACGCTGCAGGGAGGGAGTTACCATGGAAATGGGGCAGCAACTCTCCAACTAAGAAAACGACGTGTTTCTACTTCCACTCAAAATAGGCATTTTCAAATTGACATAAATTATCTGACTTATATTACATCTTGTAAAAAGGGGCATAATAGGTGCCCTTTAAGCTCTTCTCTTCTCTTCTCTTCTCTTCTCTTCTCTTCTCTTCTCTTCTCTTCTCTTCTCTTCTCTTCTCTTCTCTTCTCTTCTCTTCTCTTCTCTTCTCTTCTCCTATTTTTTTTTCTTGCTTACCATGGAAAAGAGATGAATAAAAATCTTTTTTTTTTTTTTTTTTTTTAAAAAGTCTCATTTTCCATTCTACTGAAAAAAAAAAAAAAAAAAAAAAACTGAGGGTGACTGACAACAGAATTTTGATGTTTTGGTGAACTATCTCTTTAATTTGCATTGAGCTGATTTGTCTTCAAAATCTAGGTGTTAATTTAGCACCTTGCTTAGTTAACAGTGTTTCTAATAGCTGCTCTTACTATAAAAACACTTGTTTTAGCAACTTTTTATTTAGAATTAATTGACGCTTTACATATGCATACTCATACTGGCTTTTAAATTTTCAGTGCGCAATAATTGACAGCAACTTTGTTTTAAGTTGACCTAAGTTTTATCTGCCTAAGTTTCTGTACCGGTTCCCTCTCCTGCATAATTACACAGTGAGGCCCTAGAGGTGTGAGGTGTAATTGGAAATCATGCCGCCCCCTCAGGTGAAGCCATACATTATAAATGACACCTGTCGCCCACCCACTTTGCCAGTTGTGTGTGGGCGACCATGTTGCCAACGATTAATCTGACTGGCTGCAGTTGGTGGACAAGTGTGCAGCCACGGGGAGCGATAGTGGAACATGGCAGAGGGCATACCGAGGTCCTCGTTTATTCATATTAGAATGAGCTGAGCAATCCTCATGCAATATTTCATCCATCATGTTTTCTGCAGCAGACGAGGTTATTCGTTGAACTCCGCAGAGTGAACGACAGAAGACTGAGACCTGCTCTTTAATTACCACACTACGCATGCACGCGCATTCGCTTATGTCTTTATTAATACCTAAAATTAATGCGGAACGTAAGTGTCAACATCTGCATGCGATTTGATTTCCTCAGAGAAGCATCGTAAATCGACTGTTACTAGATGTAGGATTGTTTCTGCGTGTAATTCAGTGCTCATGAAGGGTAAAGTGATTTTCATAGTTATTAATACATTCCCCTCAAATGCAGAGCGCGCTCCTTGGAGAAGACTGCAATCGTGGGCACTGGCATGAATGTACACAAATCCAAATGAAGCTCAAATGCATAAATATTATAGTAATATATACTCTACCAATCAAATGTTTGGAATAATTATTAGAATTTCTGATGCATTTGAAAGAAGTATATTAAGCTCACCAAGGGGACTTCATTTATTTGATAAAAAATACTGTAAAAACAGTAATACTGTAAAATGAATAACTATTGATAAAATATATTTTATTGATAAAATGTACATTATTCTTGTGATGCAAAGCTGAATTGTAAAGCTGAACTGGCATTCAGTTATTAGTAATATAACACTATTACTAAAATACAGTATATGTGTGTGTGTGTGTATATATATATATATATATATATATATATATTGCTTAACCCTGCAAAATTTCCACTAAAATATGCAAATGTTTTTAACATTGATAATAATAAGAAATGTTTCTTAAGCACCAAATTAGAATGTTTTCTGATAAATCATGTATGTGACACTGAAAATTCAGCTTCACAGGGATAACTGACATTTCAAACATTAAGTTATTATACTATTTTTTAATATTAAAATATTTTAGTTGTTTTAATTTATTATAAAATTCTCTCTATATAGTGAAAAAAACATTTATACAAATTTTATATTACAAATATATACATATTATACAATACTATACAAGTTATATACTGTATACTCACACAAACATATACATATATATGTTATGCATTAAATACTATAATATTTATGCATTTGTGCTTTGTTTGGATTTACTGGTATATTCATGCCAGGTCCTAAGAATGGAGTAGTCCTCTTCGAGGAGTGCACTTTATCTATATATTTGACTACATATATAATGTCCTGTGTGTGTAATCATGCCCACAGTAATGCCATTGTAAGATGTGCGGCAATATTTACATGGAAAGAGAAAATTCTCATTAAATGGTCTCACACTTCCAGGAGAGCAAGATCTCATATTACTTCAGAGAATAGCACTATTTTAAGGCTCTGTTGAATTTCACATTAGCTGTGGCCACTGTGCACACAGCAGTGAGAGCGGGGACGAGTGGGGCAGATTATTGTCCCACTAATGCTCTGGTACATTAATGAGCACAATTTACGGTAATTAGTTCTTGATGCTTAAATCTGTGGCAGGAAACAGTTGGGGCAATAAATAAAAAACATCTTGCAATAAATATGACGGAATTAAGCCAAATGAAAGTGATTTTGAGGCATTTGCAGGCATCATAAAGCCATTTGAGGACTTGAGGACGGGAAGGATTCTAGCATTCTGAAGGAGGTAGAGATTTTCTATCCCTGCTCTTTAATTGCTGATACATTAATTATGAAATAAAAAAAAGTTAATATTTTTATCATTATTCCCCCCCCCCCCCCCCCTCAAAATATAGCATTTTGCAAGTTTCTGAGTGCTTTTTTAAAAATTTTCCAACTTTACGCTACTTGATGTGTTACCATTTTCATCAGTCGAGTTGAATTTATGTCATTATAAGTAAAAAACACAATGGCATTTAAAAAGGGGCAATACATAGAATCATGGGAGAGGGATTATATGCAATATTGCAGGAATGGTTAAATAAAAGTAGTTATATCATACACTGTCCGTCAGAAATGATTTATGACCGTGATTTATGACCTGATTTATGGGCACCCTGTCAGCGTTGATGGACAGGTTGTCCTATGTCAAATGTACACCAGGGTAGATTTCTGACCTGATTTATGGGTATATGACCCCCCCTCACCCCTCTGTCCCCCTGACTGTCACGTCACCGGGGTCCTGTCATCCCTGACTGACATGACAGTAGGGGTTTGTAAATCAAAAGATCTAAACAGATGTCATTTGTTGGATTTATGAGTGGATTTACGGTGTTTTTTATCACTCACATGGTGCAGTGGGGGTTTTTATGGCGTTCCTTCCCGGCCTGTAGCTAACGGTCAGTCTGGAGGTGTCGGGCCTCTTCTTGATTGTGGAAAAATGGCTGAGCAAAGGATGTGTATTGCCACCTTATGTTTGTTTGATCTGTATGTTATATGTTAATGTCTAGACGGGGCAATCTTCCTGACTGTGGGGAAAATGGCTGAGCAAAGGATGTGTATTGCCACCTTATGTTTGTTTGATCTGTATGTTATATGTTAATGCCTAGCCAGGGGGGTCATCCTGACTGTGGGGAAAATAGCCGAGCAAAGGGTGATGTAGTGGCTCCTTAAGAGGATCAAAGTTTGTTTGATTTGTATGGCATATGTTATTGCCTAGTCACCAATTTGTTCCTACCGGCTTGTCTACATCGGCTTCTGAATAAGGAAGGTTGTCAGGACGTCTACCTTTCCAGGTTGGGGGTTTTTGTTTTTGGGGGGATGGAAGGCATCCAAAGACGTGTCTAATGTCAAACCCCTAAACGGTTCAGTTCTGCTTGATCTATAGGCTAAATGTTGATAGCTAAGACATCTCTGTTTTGATTGTATGAAAACTGAAACATAGAATTAAAGAATTAACCAATTGATGAAAATGTCTATATGCGTCTGAAAAAGGTGCTATGTCCGGGCAAGTTTTTCTTTATCATCTCAACGTGTGTATGCTAACACTTCTGTAGGATCAGAACAACCTAATCTGTAGGTTGAATAGATAAACTTGTGAGAAGCAGTCTTTTTCAAAATTATTCAAACCACCAAACTATCCGTTTACTTCTGACAGTGAAGGTGATTGTGGGGTCTAACTGACGGCGGACGACAGTATCCTCTTTGTGCTTGTGTTAATGGCTTTACAGCATTCACTCATATAGATGTGTACAGAATCATGCTTTAGTTCAGTTCAATTCATTTTATTTTATTTATAAAGCACAATAAAACAACAATGGTTGACCATTGTGCTAAACGACATTGTTTAAATGAAAAGTACATAACATGATATGACAAGACAAACAAATAAACATTTTTAAATAAGCCCTGCTTTAGACAAATAATCAACACTTTGACTGATTATTTGGGCTCTCTCTCTCTCTCTCACACACACACACACACACACACACACACACAAATCTGAGTATGCTAAATTTTAAGTATGAGCAAAAATGTTGTTTTTACTTTCTGTTATTTAATAAATGTTTTCATTTTAATCTAGCCCATAGATAGAATGTGTACTGTAAAAGAACAAATATACATTTCACTTAAAACTTCTCAGTAAAAAAATTACACCTACGTTTTAAACGTTTAAAAAGTTTTAAACACATTGTGTGTGTCACTAAAGCAAGTCATGCTGTCTATTGTCTTTAAATTAAACTTTAGTTTTATTCTTGAATTTCTTTAAAACAGCCTGATGATAATGCACCCGAGTGTTTTTCTCACACGAGTAGAAAACTCTTTGGATGTGTTTGTGACAAACACAATTTTTTTTTGTAAATGTATGACTGAACCTTTCTCATTTGACAGACCTACGTTTTCAAATTATTTATTATTTCAAGTTATGTTTAACAGCCACAGGGAATACATGTTGTTTTCTAATGTTCATGAAAACTTTATTGGTGTAAATTTCTCACCTAGAACACAAAACTTGGTTTACTAAACACTAAATGGTTTACTAAAAGATTAAAGGACCAGCATCTGTGATTTTCAAAATGAAAGGGGGTATAAAATATAAGCATGTTTCAACTATCATCATCATTTCCTTTTGACCCTAATAAACTGGTAATGAATTTACTATGACAACTGATACAATGTACAGTTCTCATACTGTGTGTGTAAATAGCTGTGCTAAAACATTTGAGTATTTTTGCACGCCAACAGATTTTGTCAGGGATGCGTCTCATCTAAGAATCACAGTGTTTTGTAAATGACATTTTTTTTACATTACTAGATTTAGTCATATTATCAAGATTTCGAATGGCCGTTCACAATTTTTTGTTGGACTGCGTATGTTTTTAAGTGAAGACACCTCTTTGTGAGCTGTCATCATAACAGGAATAAATGAAAATCTTTTTGAGAAATTTCTTTTAGTGCACCTCTGTGTCTGTCCATGATGTGCGAACACACGAAGCATCAACACGAAAATTTAGTCTTGCTGTTTTACCCTTAAAACTATTACAACTGAAACAAACCAAACTATTGCACTGAAAGCTGCACATTCATTTAAGTTTGAGCATGTTAAAATTTCCACACTATTGTATTGATAAATTTAATCCATAACCTTTCATACATTCAAGAGACCAAATCTCTAAGAAAGAGTGTATAGCAAGACAAGAAAATGTTTATAATGCATATAGAATTCGGAAAATCTGTTTCATAAACAATTGTGAAAGGATGACTGGATTTAGTCATCTTGCTCCGATAGCAGATGACAATTCACATTTCGTTTGTTTGGCTGCATTTTTTTTAAGACTCCTCTGCAAGCTCATGCTAATCCTCGCATGGGACAGAGAGCATGACGAGCACAAACTTATTCATTTAAGAAAATGATTGAAAATTTGACCAAACTTTTTATTATTTGGACAAACCTCCATTTCAAATTATTTCCCTCGAGGTGTTTGTCCACAGAATCTTTTTCAACACAACGACATTAAACATTAAAGAATGTTATCAGTCGCTTTCGCCATCTTCTTTGACTCAAATAAAGCAACATCTCAGGTGTACGTAAACACCTACAATGTGTGCGTGTGCTAAACATCTTTGTTTCTCCACTTCTGTCATATTAATTTGATGTAATGCAAACATATTTTGAGAACTATGATGTTCCACGCTTTTGTAAAGGTCATAGAAAGAATTCAAACATAATCTTTACATTGGAATTATCTTTGCCTAAAGCAAATTGACAAAAAATCATTGAATTATAAAATGCAAAAATGTATACATCATTTAAGAAAAAATTGCTATAATGCATACAGAATACAGAAATCCTCCTCTTGATCTATTGTGACTGACATTTTACTAAGTCAGACGATCAGGATTATGGACGACGCGGCTCACATATTGTTTGTTGGACTGTATATGTCACTACTACGACTGTACTGTAGGTGAGGCCTTCTCTCTGAGAGCCATCAGCGTTCAGTGTTTACAGAAATAAATTAAAATTAAGAAAATTTCTTGAGAGTGTTTGACTAATTTGGTATTTCTTTTTAGGACGATTATGCATCTATTTGATGTGATACCCCATTAAGTGTCGACACAAAAATTAAGGCGTGTTGTTTTACACTTACGACTGAATTTACATATCTTACCATTGTGCTCAAAGCTACACATTCAGTAAAGTTTGAGGTCGTACACAATCTTGAAAAGGCTACAGACACAAAATATCAAGGCATTTTTTAGTGTTCTCTATGTAACTCAAGAGTGCAAGTCGCTAAGTAAATATCATATGAATACAGAAAACCCACTCATGATCATCTGGGTATATTTTTGTAAATGTTGTTTTAAATTACTTTATTCTTACGCCACTACATCTAGAGCTCTTGTTCAGATGTGCACATTTTATTTGTCGTACTTGTTTCAACATTTCCGCCTGAGATTAAAGAGTAGGTAATGTGACTGCAATTAAGAACCATGACATTATACTACATTCCCTTTGAAATGGTTATAGACATAGTCGTTTATACAGGAAATATGTTTGCGCAACAGAAATATGTACCAGTATAACAAATACCTAATACTGAAATCCTCTCTTCTAAATTTGTTAAAGTTTTAATGTTGATTTTGATGGCCTACACCGCTAGCTGATACCACTCTATACTTTTTCATTGTTTTTAGATGAAGATTATTCTCAGAATCTGGTCAATCATGTTGCGAGTGTTTGCAGGAAAATATGAACAAATGCATTATAAGAAAATAAAAGCATAGTCCTTCTACAAGAGATTGTTTAAACCGAGATTGTGATGTACTGTAAAGCTTTTTCTGGTCCGTCTACGAAGCGGCCACGAGACACACAGATCTTACAGTTTCTCTGTTACATGTACATCTATTTCATTTACAACACAAAGTTGCACATTACAAGTTGAAGATAGTGCGGAAACACTATTTTCTTTGTACGCGTCTCTAAACATGACTTTAATAAATAAATCACAGATGTCATGTAGTTAATTCATTGAAAGGTGCATGTTTTTGACCATTTTAGACGGACTGCACCAGCACACAGACACACGTTTTAGGTATTTATCTGACCAAAAGGTTTGATGCTGGGGAAACCCGCACAACAGCAGCTGTGTGTCGTCATGATTGTCTTTATAACTGATCGACTTTTATTAAAACAATGCGGCATGAAGTTACTGTATTCAACAGCCCAGTCCCTTGAAATATTGTAGTATATATATATATTTATATATTTTTTTCTTCTACATATCATGTATTTAGCTTAAATATTAGTTGTTAAGTGTTTACAAAGTTGTCATGCCTGTTGTTGAGTTTTATAACATATATTTCACCAAACCTAAAGGACTGAAAAACAGGTTTAGCTTAAGTCCACATTTCAGCTGTTAGCCTGAAAATGCAAGTGAACTGAGATTTCATACTGAGATAATCTACAGAACGTAAAACAAGGGATTCTAGTTTATGTTGAATATCGTTTGTTACAGTTTCACAGGTTTAACACCTCATTACTTGAAGACACGTACTGTATAAATCACAAAGTTTTTCACTGTAGTAGGCCGACTCTGAAACCAGACCGAAAAAAAAATTTGCTTGAGACTTAGCTGTATGAACATTTTTGTGTTTTTCTTTCTATGATTTGTTCGTGTTCATCATATTCGTCAATATTTATGTGGATTTCCTTGATTTAATAAAATATTTAACAAAATGTATGGGTAATGTGTGTGTGAATATAGAATGTGGCACAAGGATCTTTGAAAATGTTTTATCCTAAAATATCCAAGTAACACTCGGAATCATTTAAGATTGAGAATAATAATACAATTAACACATTAACATTTTACAGGAGATGTGAATGTGAGTTCTTGGCTGATTTGTACATTATTAAATTAAAATAAATCTATTAGAAATTGTCATGAACTGAAGGTGTAAACAAAAACACTGTGCATTTAACAGCGAGATACTTTTAACGCCTTGTTCGCAAGAAAAACATAAGATCGTTGTGAGATATAAACCGCAAAGTTTTTCATAGCGTTACGCTTTGAAACCAGAACCGTTTTTTTAAGTTTCCGTGACTTTGGTCGCTCTTTCTGTTTGAATTTGTGTACCGTGGTTTCACCATCCTTATCTTATTTTCCCACCTAATTGTAATTGTCAGGCCTTACGCTATGTCTCGTTAGCTCCTCTTTGTTCGCGTGAGTCAATATTTCTATGAATTTGGTTGATTTAATAAAATATTGCGTCTTCATTCGAGACATTTACGTTATATTATCATATCATCCTAGTTTATATCAGATATACAAGATTGTTTCTTATTAAATATTATTAATTAGTAATTATTATTATTATTAGTCCGTCATTAAATGGGGTATCACATCAAATAGATGCATAATCGTCCTAAAAAGAAATACCAAATTAGTCAAACACTCTCAAGAAATTCTTAATTTTAATTTATTTCTGTAAACACTGAACGCTGATGGCTCTCAGAGAGAAGGCCTCACCTACAGTACAGTCGTAGTAGTGACATATACAGTCCAACAAACAATATGTGAGCCGCGTCGTCCATAATCCTGATCGTCTGACTTAGTAAAATGTCAGTCACAATAGATCAAGAGGAGGATTTCTGTATTCTGTATGCATTATAGCAATTTTTTCTTAAATGATGTATACATTTTTGCATTTTATAATTCAATGATTTTTTGTCAATTTGCTTTAGGCAAAGATAATTCCAATGTAAAGATTATGTTTGAATTCTTTCTATGACCTTTACAAAAGCGTGGAACATCATAGTTCTCAAAATATGTTTGCATTACATCAAATTAATATGACAGAAGTGGAGAAACAAAGATGTTTAGCACACGCACACATTGTAGGTGTTTACGTACACCTGAGATGTTGCTTTATTTGAGTCAAAGAAGATGGCGAAAGCGACTGATAACATTCTTTAATGTTTAATGTCGTTGTGTTGAAAAAGATTCTGTGGACAAACACCTCGAGGGAAATAATTTGAAATGGAGGTTTGTCCAAATAATAAAAAGTTTGGTCAAATTTTCAATCATTTTCTTAAATGAATAAGTTTGTGCTCGTCATGCTCTCTGTCCCATGCGAGGATTAGCATGAGCTTGCAGAGGAGTCTTAAAAAAAATGCAGCCAAACAAACGAAATGTGAATTGTCATCTGCTATCGGAGCAAGATGACTAAATCCAGTCATCCTTTCACAATTGTTTATGAAACAGATTTTCCGAATTCTATATGCATTATAAACATTTTCTTGTCTTGCTATACACTCTTTCTTAGAGATTTGGTCTCTTGAATGTATGAAAGGTTATGGATTAAATTTATCAATACAATAGTGTGGAAATTTTAACATGCTCAAACTTAAATGAATGTGCAGCTTTCAGTGCAATAGTTTGGTTTGTTTCAGTTGTAATAGTTTTAAGGGTAAAACAGCAAGACTAAATTTTCGTGTTGATGCTTCGTGTGTTCGCACATCATGGACAGACACAGAGGTGCACTAAAAGAAATTTCTCAAAAAGATTTTCATTTATTCCTGTTATGATGACAGCTCACAAAGAGGTGTCTTCACTTAAAAACATACGCAGTCCAACAAAAAATTGTGAACGGCCATTCGAAATCTTGATAATATGACTAAATCTAGTAATGTAAAAAAAATGTCATTTACAAAACACTGTGATTCTTAGATGAGACGCATCCCTGACAAAATCTGTTGGCGTGCAAAAATACTCAAATGTTTTAGCACAGCTATTTACACACACAGTATGAGAACTGTACATTGTATCAGTTGTCATAGTAAATTCATTACCAGTTTATTAGGGTCAAAAGGAAATGATGATGATAGTTGAAACATGCTTATATTTTATACCCCCTTTCATTTTGAAAATCACAGATGCTGGTCCTTTAATCTTTTAGTAAACCATTTAGTGTTTAGTAAACCAAGTTTTGTGTTCTAGGTGAGAAATTTACACCAATAAAGTTTTCATGAACATTAGAAAACAACATGTATTCCCTGTGGCTGTTAAACATAACTTGAAATAATAAATAATTTGAAAACGTAGGTCTGTCAAATGAGAAAGGTTCAGTCATACATTTACAAAAAAAAATTGTGTTTGTCACAAACACATCCAAAGAGTTTTCTACTCGTGTGAGAAAAACACTCGGGTGCATTATCATCAGGCTGTTTTAAAGAAATTCAAGAATAAAACTAAAGTTTAATTTAAAGACAATAGACAGCATGACTTGCTTTAGTGACACACACAATGTGTTTAAAACTTTTTAAACGTTTAAAACGTAGGTGTAATTTTTTTACTGAGAAGTTTTAAGTGAAATGTATATTTGTTCTTTTACAGTACACATTCTATCTATGGGCTAGATTAAAATGAAAACATTTATTAAATAACAGAAAGTAAAAACAACATTTTTGCTCATACTTAAAATTTAGCATACTCAGATTTGTGTGTGTGTGTGTGTGTGTGTGTGTGTGTGAGAGAGAGAGAGAGAGCCCAAATAATCAGTCAAAGTGTTGATTATTTGTCTAAAGCAGGGCTTATTTAAAAATGTTTATTTGTTTGTCTTGTCATATCATGTTATGTACTTTTCATTTAAACAATGTCGTTTAGCACAATGGTCAACCATTGTTGTTTTATTGTGCTTTATAAATAAAATAAAATGAATTGAACTGAACTAAAGCATGATTCTGTACACATCTATATGAGTGAATGCTGTAAAGCCATTAACACAAGCACAAAGAGGATACTGTCGTCCGCTGTCAGTTAGACCCCACAATCACCTTCACTGTCAGAAGTAAACGGATAGTTTGGTGGTTTGAATAATTTTGAAAAAGACTGCTTCTCACAAGTTTATCTATTCAACCTACAGATTAGGTTGTTCTGATCCTACAGAAGTGTTAGCATACACACGTTGAGATGATAAAGAAAAACTTGCCCGGACATAGCACCTTTTTCAGACGCATATAGACATTTTCATCAATTGGTTAATTCTTTAATTCTATGTTTCAGTTTTCATACAATCAAAACAGAGATGTCTTAGCTATCAACATTTAGCCTATAGATCAAGCAGAACTGAACCCCACAGTCAGGAAGATTGCCCCGTCTAGACATTAACATATAACATACAGATCAAACAAACATAAGGTGGCAATACACATCCTTTGCTCAGCCATTTTTCCACAATCAAGAAGAGGCCCGACACCTCCAGACTGACCGTTAGCTACAGGCCGGGAAGGAACGCCATAAAAACCCCCACTGCACCATGTGAGTGATAAAAAACACCGTAAATCCACTCATAAATCCAACAAATGACATCTGTTTAGATCTTTTGATTTACAAACCCCTACTGTCATGTCAGTCAGGGATGACAGGACCCCGGTGACGTGACAGTCAGGGGGACAGAGGGGTGAGGGGGGGTCATATACCCATAAATCAGGTCAGAAATCTACCCTGGTGTACATTTGACATAGGACAACCTGTCCATCAACGCTGACAGGGTGCCCATAAATCAGGTCATAAATCACGGTCATAAATCATTTCTGACGGACAGTGTATGATATAACTACTAATAAATACAAAAAAATGTCAGATTTTGTTCCTTATTTTGCGACTCAAAAGATGGTATTTTAAATAACATTTCAAATGTTTTTTCTCCTCGCAATGATAGGATCTCAATACTCAGTGCAGGCAATTTGATTAATGTGCAAGTTTTCATTTAGTAGATTCATTAAATAATATTCCTAGATCCTTTACTTTAGTAGATTAATTTGAAAACTGGCATTCCTCACACTTTTTCATGCTAAACAAAATGTGGTGCCACTTTAGCTGGGCATCATGGGAGTCAGCAGAACATCTTGTTGATGTTTAATATGTTCCTGTTGCCTTACATTGGCAAGGATTCTGTGCCAGCAATTTTATGCCATTACATGTCTATGAGTCTATTTGTATGTATAATTTCATCATTATACCAGGGACATTTTGTCCTGTTCTTATTACCTAGATGCATAAGTCTGACTTATTCTTCCTTGATTTTTTTGCATTCATAATAACCATCATTTCTAAATGGCTTAAAAATAGCCAACTGTAAAATCAATATCAGAAAACCTTCTGAGACATTTATTGCATTAATCAACACACTTTTATATTTCTTTGAAATATAGAAACTTCATATTATTTATATTTAATTGCTAAAATATAAAAAAATATTACTGTATATTACAAACTAATAATAATAATAATAACAAGATGTATTGTTGCTGCATTTGACACATTTTTTTTCCATGGCTATAATTGTAACCCCCCTGACTATAATCACTTTAAAAAAAAAAAAATGTTTTATTGTTTTTCTTATGATTAAATAATAACAGAAAACTCACAGTGATTTAAATTATACAACAATAAAATACAGAAAATCGGGGTGTATCATGTTATCTGTGCTATGTCTGGACTTTAATGTTGAAGTGTTTCCTGTGCCTTGTTTGTAGTCCGTTTGTGTATTGATTCCCTGTGATTAGGTTCCCAAAGTGTTTCCCATTTACCACACCCCCTTGTTATATTGTTAAGTTCATCCCCTTGTGTATATATAGTGCTTGTGTTTCACTCGTGGTTTGTCAGTCGATGTTTACGTTCATGTTCAGTCGTCTTTGCGTTCCCCAGCTCCTAGTGTCCTGTATGTTTTGCCATTTCTTCATTAAACACTCCCTGCACTTAGATCCTCGCCTCTGCCTGCTTGTTCATCCGCGTAACAAGGGGTTTGAAGCTATCCAAAAATCCCATCTGAAAATTGTTCTAACTTTGTCTGAACAGCTATATTTCAGCTTTTTTCCATTCCTCTCTGTTTTAGAATAAATTACAAACATACATTTGTTTTTCTCTTGAAATCAGGAAACACTTGGGAAAGCAACAGCTATCGTCGTGGCATCATTAGTATGTACAAAGGCATAAATGAAAAATGATTTTTCTGCCCTTGACCGGGGGGTGGGTTGGGGGGGGGACTTGTTGACACAATCATCTGAAGATGTAGTGAGCATAGCCTCGTTAACTTGCATATGGATTGTAGCAAAATCTAAAAAAAAATTAAAATACATTTTTATTGATAAAGAAATTGATACTTTTAATCATCAAATTGTTCAATTGTTCAAAAGTGGCTCACATAAATAAATAAACAGACAAACATGCAAAAACAAATGAATAAATAAATAAATTAATTAATTCCTGTGGCTTGTAGCACAAAGCGAGATGAACAAACTCAGAGTTGCAGAGTAAGTTTGAGTTGACAAAACCCGATAAAGCCAACCTGGATTAGATCAGGTTCACCGGGCTCACAGAGCTCGATATAAATGTTTTCTGTCAACTCAGAGTTTGAACCAGAGTTTGTGATTAATGCTGCCTTCACATGCTATCGGAATTATCGTAAATACGAGTTTCATAATCGGAAATTGGACGTGATTGGCCTCTCAAGTCGTATTTACTACTGGGAAATTCAGAAATTATTTTGATACCAGAGTTTCCGAGTTGGGCAGGTCATTAACTTTAA
Organism: Acrossocheilus fasciatus; assembly: GCA_036784905.1. NCBI lineage: Eukaryota > Metazoa > Chordata > Actinopteri > Cypriniformes > Cyprinidae > Acrossocheilus > Acrossocheilus fasciatus. Next base: position 7,141,808 of record CM071939.1, on the reverse strand, counting down.
ACATGGTGGAGGGGACAACCATTGCTGCTGTCAGTGTTGCTCTAACAACAACTTTATCTTGTCACTAAAATGGTATTGTCAGTCTGAGTCCCCGCGTCTTGTGTTTTTTCCCCTCCTCTTGTGACCATATTTGGAGTTCCTGTCCTCGTTAAGTGTTCATTAGTTAATCTGTCTCCAGTCCTGTGTCGTTATTTATCTCGTTTCTCCCAGTGTTCTTAAGTCCTGTGTTCCCTCAAGTCTTTGTGCTGTCTTACATGTCAATAGTTGATATGAATGTCAATGTTTTGTCAAGGCTCATCATTAAAGTCATTAGTTCTTGTATCTCCACGACTTTTCCTGGAGTGTTATCGTGACAGGTATATTTATAGGCTATATAAGAACGATAATTCAAAGGATCTTGTATGTTTTATAAGCAGTGAAATAAGCATGTATTTGACCGAAATTCCAGAATTGTCAGCAAACTGCATGTATAGCGCGGTGAATGTTTATATGATTGTCAACCAATGGGATGCTACATTTTATTCTTTCTGACATTAAAGCACTTGAATACGACAAGTTCATAATCACGACTTCATAAGTGGGAAAAAGGAAATTTCCGATAGTACATGAAGGCAGCATAACACTGGAGTGTGTGCACCTGAAAGTGTGACACATGCAGCAACGAGAGTTCTCACGAGAGTCAGCGCAATGCCCTTTTCTGCTGAAGATTAAGAGATGTAGTTATTAAAAATGTAATAAATTTAAATGCATTTACAAGGCAGAAATAAACATTGCTGCTACAGCAAAAGTTTGAGAAGGGAGCAGAAAGAAAATATATGACTGTGCAAAGGAGTCAACTGAATTTAATTACTTATATAGTTTCACACAGAGCTCATAAGGAAAAAATATAAGTTTAGTCATTTTAAAAGTTGAATATATTAAAGTTTATTTATATGTATCTACATTTAACTCAATATAAATGCAAAGCTTAATTAAATTAATAACTATATATATATTATAAACAATTTTAATATAATAAATAAGTAGCTACAAAAGTCGGGCAATTTTGTCTCTAAAATTCTAACTGCTTTAATTTGGAGCGAGAGATACAGGGGAGTGGCTTCTTTGCTTCAGATAGATGTCACTTTGCTCACAGCTGATTGGTCCAATTTAGGTTTGCACTCTCTAACCCAGAATAAAACCTTCTCTGGAGCAGCGTAGCTGTGTAGCATAAGTTACCATGGTGACGAAACCCGTGCAAAACCAACCCAACTTCTTGAGCCCGAAAACTCAGAGTTTTCTCAAACTAAACGCGAATTTATGTAGGTAAAAACTGAAACTGGCTTCATTCTGACGGCCACTGAAAAAGGTCATTAATACCACAAAAATATCAACTGCTTTCATTGAGAATAATAAGAAAGAACAAATAATAATAATAAATGTTTTTTTTTTTATCACCAAATCAGTATATTAGAATGATTTCTGAAGGATCATGTTATTCTAGAGACTGGATTTATGATGCATCACAGGAATACATAACAGTTTGCAGAATATTAAAACAGTTATTTTCAATTGTATTAATAGTTGATTTTTTTTCTTTCTTGTTTCTGATCAAATAAATTATTGGTGGGCATGTTTCTTTGTAACTTTTTAAATATAGTTTTACATGTCTGTACATTTACATATTATATTTTATGAGTATAATGTGTAGGCCTATATTACAAACTTAGATAAGCCTAAAATTGTATTTAAAAAAGTCAGTGTTGCTCAAAGTAGTACTAGTATTATATATTATACAGTAAATTAAATATATATTGCCATCTATTTTTAATGCATAAATGGAATCCTGCAGCAACGACTCAGGATTTGCTAACAATGTATCTCTAAGTCAGATAAACCCTCCAGTCAATGTTCTCTCCACACCCTCAATGTATGACACTTGGAAAGTAACCCAATTATAGCGACTCTGCATCGGGCTCCCTGAGCTGAAAAGAGACGTAAATTACATCGTTTTGTGGTGACCAGCCATAGATTTTTCTGTCAGGGAGAAGAATAAGAGGTGCCATACTGAAGCAGCCAGGTGATTTGAGTCTTGTGCTCCTTGGCACTTCATTTAGTGAGCACATCTTCCCCCTGAATAATCAAAGACAAGATCCCAAGGGAATATAACCACCACCAATTATTTCCCATATGTTGTAAATGGACTTCCTGGCTCCATTTCGAACTAATTACAGCATTGCGAGAGTTGACGCACTGAACAAAGACCAAACGTGGGCTGGTTTGTTGTCACAACTTGCTGTGGTGAATGGAAATGAATACAATTATTCAAAAGCACAAGTACTATTTAAGAGACCGTTTCTCTTTGTGTCTGTTGTGGGAATTGGATGACTTCTAGAAATTGAGGTTGATGAATGAATCATAATGGTTTAAGCTAAAAGCATGCAGCTCAAAACATGCATCTATACATTAATTATGTTATAAAAATGGCTTTCTCTCCTCTGTCATGCTGGGGTGCCCTAGAGCAATTGCTGCTGTTCACATTTTGTTCCCTTGCTTTGGCCTAAAACCAAAGACAGAATTCTGCTGTATCATTTTGAAGCTGGGACTCAAGTCCCCAGATAAGACTTCAAGAAGAAAGGTCTACACTAATAAGACAACTTGGCTGAGAGCCCTTTTTAACCTCCAGTGCTCTTAAACCCACTCTCTTGGCATTGTTAATAACAAAAAAACAGGATGTTGCTTTTAGTAAAAAATCCATAGCCAAGAAATGTTTGACAGTGTCTTTTGTGTCATTCTTTGCCTGTTTGGAAAGTTATAATTATAGATTTCTCTTTTTAATGATGTGAAAAGAGCAGGAAAAGAGACATTATGAATTACAAGTGAGGGAAGGAGAACTATCTGTTTGGGCAGGAGTCCTGGGCAGTGGAAGTAAAAGTTTGCAGATTTTGTTTGTGAGATGTCCAGGAAAATATTTACATTGGGATCTCTCCAGTTAAGAAGAAACTTCTCTTTATCTGTTACCATGTTTGGAAGACTGCATTGAATAAAACGTCACTTCCTTTTGTCATTATTCACTCCAATATACACTGAACAAAATTATAAATGCAACACTTTTGTTTTTTCCCCCATTTTTCATGAGCTGAACTCAAAGATCTAAGACTTTTTCTATGTACACAAAAGGCCTATTTCTCTCAAATATTGTTCACAAATCTGTCTAAATCTGTGTTAGTGAGCACTTCTGCTTTGCCGAGATACTCCATCCACCTCACAGGTGTGGCATATCAAGATGCTGATTAGACAGGTGTGCCTTAGGCTGTCCACAATAAAAGGCCACTCTAAAATATGCAGTTTTATCACACAGCACAATGCCACAGATGTTGCAAGTTTTGAGGGAGCGTGCAATTGGCATGCTGACTGCAGGAATGTCCACCTGAGCTGTTGCCCGTGAATTGAATATTCATTTCTCTACCATAAGCCGTCTCCAAAGGCGTTTCAGAGAATTTGGCAGTACATTCAACTGGCCTCACAACCGCAGACCACGTGTAACCACACCAGCCCAGGACCTCAACATCCAGAATCTTCACCTCCAAGATCGTCTGAGACCAGCCACCCAGACAGCTGCTGCAACAATCGGTTTGCATAACCAAAGAATTTTTGCACAAACTGTCAGAAACCGTCTCAGGGAAGCTCATGTGCATGCTCATTGTCCTCATCGGGGTCTTGACCTGACTGCAGTTCGTCGTCGTAACCGACTTGAGTGGGCAAATGCTCACATTCAATGGCATCTGGCACTTTGGAGAGGTGTTCTCTTCACAGATGAATCCCGGTTTTCACTGTACAGGGCAGATGGCAGACAGCGTGTATGGTGTCGTGTGGGTGAGCGGTTTGCTAATGTCAATGTTGTGGATCGTGTGGCCCATGGTAGTGGTGGGGTTATGGTATGGACAGGCGTATGTTATGGACAACGAACACAGGTGCATTTTATTGATGGCATTTTGAATGCACAGAGATACTGTGACGAGATCCTAAGGCCCATTGTTGTGCCACTCATCCACGACTATCACCTCATGTTGCAGCATGATAATGCACGGCCCCATGTTGCAAGTATCTGTACACAATTACTGGAAGCTGAAAACATCCCAGTTCTTGCATGGCCAGCATACTCACCGGGCATGTAACCCATTGAGCATGTTTGGGATGCTCTGGATCGGCGTATATGACAGCGTGTTCCAGTTCCTGCCAATATCCAGCAACTTCGCACAGCCATTGAAGAGGAGTGGACCAACTTTCCATAGGCCACAATCAACAACCTGATCAACTCTATGCGAAGGAGATGTGTTGCACTGCGTGAGGCAAATGGTGTTCACACCAGATACTGACTGGTTTTCAAAAGTGTTGCGTTTGCGTGTTCAGTGTAGTTTCAGCGTAGCTATAGCCATATACATTAAAACCAAAATGTAACCATATACTGTAAATATCAAAATGTAACACCCACTTCTGAATTATCATTACTATATACGGTATCATACTATTAGTGCACATCATGTCATTGCAAACCCATAAGGCTTTCATAAGAACTTCAAAACACAAATGAAGATATTTTTAATGAAAGCTGAGAGAAATATGTCTCTCTCTACTGAAAGTCCATTCATCTAAAACTTTCAAGCTTCAAATAGTTTATAATGACATCATACAAGTAAAATGATCGGTTTAATCCAAGTTTTTTTAAGTGACATTGTTGCTTTGGTGAAATGGACTTTCAATGGAGAGACAGAAGTTTCAAAGATGAATGGAGGTCTTGTGGGTTTGGAATGACACAAGGGTGAGAAAACAATGACACATTTTCAATTTTGAGTGAACTATCCCTTCAAACCAATTTGACAGCATTATTGCTTAATGTTGATTACAGAAAGTTGTCATATTCATGGTCGTTTTAGGAATTTAACAGGGTCATGAACTGAGAAATCAAAATTCCCTTGATCTTTTGATATATGTAAGAGGTCATTGTGCTATAAAAACATTCTGTAAGTTTCAGATCTCAAAACTTTCTCGTTAGTTTAAAAACAGCTTACATTGAAGCCAATCAGCCAAAACAAAAGGTTGGGGAATGTGCCACTTTATGATGTAACAGTGCTTCTAAACACCTCCTCCGCAGAAGAAGATCAACACCTGCTTCTACATCGCTGCCTGTTAAGCCCCACCCACTGATTCACGCACGTAGGTAAATGACAAGAACAGAAAACGCAGGTCTACGCAGACACCAAACAATAATCTTCATTTGATGAAATTGAACTAGTAGAGTTCCGGCTGTAGTGGCCGGGCCGAGTGGACCGAGGCCATGGCCATGAAGACCACCTGCCATGGCCTCCAGAGCTCTCAGCTCTGCCTTGGCCTCCATACTGTCTGTTCTGCTCTGGAGGTCTCTGCCCTGTCATCCTGTCCGTGTCTGTCCTGAGGGGCCTCCAGAGCGCCCACCCCCCTCCCTGGTGGGGGAGTCATGTCAGTCCTCTGTCGTGTGTTTCCCTCCCTCTTGTGTCCTTATATGGTTTTTCCTGTTCCTGTCCTTGTTAAGTGTGATTGTTTATGATTTCGTTCAGCTGTGTGTCTAATTATCTTTTGTATTTAGTTCCTACCTGTTCATTTCCTTTTCGTCTGGTCTACTCGTTACTCCCCAGTGTTCCTGTGTGCCCCAGCCTTGCCTTGTCTTGCCCTGTCTGTTTTGAATTTATTAAAGACTGTATTTGAGTTCATCCTTGTCTCCTCGTTCCTCCCTGCTGTGTGCACCGTACAACGTGACTATTGTCAGAATAATCTAACAGGTTGATTCAATCATTTAATAACATTTTGCCTGGGTTACCTGGCAAAACAGTTCACAATACAGGCAAGCATAATGCACAAAAGGCATTTTGAAATATTTATCAGTTTAAAAGCAAGATGAGAAATGCACATATGTATTATGACCACAGCATGATTTGAGCACAGATTGGTCACTGATAAATAGTGGCATTTCTGACTGCAGTGGTGTATTGAATTGCATGACACTATGTAAACAAACCACTCCATCCTCGATTACATAAAACTAGTGTCATATGTGTGGTGTCTCTCTTTATTTTCAGAATGGCAATGTGGTAATATTTGTGAGTTACCACAGCAAATGAGGTCTGTTTGCACAATACACACCATTTTATGATGTCAGCTGGGACCAGATCAGTTAAGTACTGCTTACTGATTCAACTTTTTCACCCTTTACCATCTCTGTCTCTGCGCACAATTTCCTGAATGCTTGCTTAGTGATCAATAACCTCATCAGTTTATATAGGGCTGCTTGGTCTCATACAGCAGCAGAAAGAAATGTGAGATGGGACTGCCAGCTGCAAACAAAACATGGGACTAAATCAACTGAATCATGTCCTCTGACAGACACACTGTTTCTGAAATAGTGATATATTTAGTGAAGCAGAGATATGGACTACAAGAGATACAGTACCCTATAAAATATTCCTTTAAAGCCCTTCTTATAAATACACGATTTAGAGGCTCATTACAGTTAGAAATGCTTAGAAAAAATATATTGCTTTGTTTTCTTTGTAATTGGACTTAGTCACTTCATTATTTACTCACTTTTTTATTTATAATGAGGTTGTTCTCAAGGAACATACATAACATTTCATTTGAAAGTTTACTTTAGAATGTTAAAAAAAAAAAAAAAAAAACCTGTTAAAAAGTCCAAAGTATCAGGACTTGAGGTAACTTCCACATACATTAGGGAACCACCTTTAAACTCTTAAGATAAGGCTCCAATTAAAACTAAAACGAAAAAGTCTGATGTCATAAAAGAACATTTATTATATTTCACTTATTGACACATATTTATTCTCTATCTTTTGTTCTCCAAGTACAAATTAATGGTCAACAGATTTATTAACTCTTAAACCACCAATCCTAAATACTGTATGTGATTACACGCCTCTGTTAAAATGAAGAGATAATTGTATTTGTCACTTTTCAATTCAAGTCAAATCAGCTTTATTTCTTCAGAGCTTTATACAATACAGATTGCGTCATAGCAGCTTCATAGTGATAAAAAGGGAAAATAACAGTCAATTATGGAAACTCAACTTTGGAGACAATTAGAATTCTGCTGCAAAGCAGCTCTAAATATACAATGGCATCATTATTTAACTCATATCAATAAATTACTTATTGTTAAGTGTCTTTTAGACCCCAAATAAACAAACCAGAATGTGACAGTGCAATGAATCTAAACTCCATCAGATGACAGAAATGGAGGAAACAAAAACAAAAAAAACCTTGGGAGAAATCAGACTCTGTCAGGGGACCAGTTCTCTAAATGACTGAACACGGTGTAGTATAAATTGAAGTACATGACACCAACATTAGGTGAGAAAAGAAGCGTCATAATCTATTCAGCAGACTTTTAAGATATTATACTATTTCAATAAAGACACGTATTTAGTGTTGTGGTATGAATAATATAACTTACACAAACAAACACTTATGTGTTAAACTACAAGCATAATTGTACAGCCATTCTCTTATTACTTAACACCAGCTTGGAAGCACCAGCTGCAATAAAACTATTAAATTTATTTGCTTTCTCTTTCAGTTGGTCACTCCGAGTCACGTAAGTGACCGACGAATTGGGATCTAGCTTAGAGAGACCAATCCACTTTGAGTGTAACTAAACGAGCCAAATGCACATTGGCATGCGATGATTGCATCCAGCTGCCGCTGATCACAGCGTGAGTATAAGTAGGCAGCAGGTGCAGCGCATATTCAGCTTTTCGCCTCAGAGCTGAGTGGTTTCATTGTTCTGCTCCTGACCTCTGACTACGAGTGAATCTCATGATTGAGTCAAGCACGCTCTTTGGAAGCTTTTGTGCTGGTGGTACGGCGCTTCAGCGGCGGTGGTTCTTCCTGTGTCGAGTGGGTTGCACACATAAGGCTGCACTACCCCCTGTTTGTGTTGCAGGCGGCCATCTCCCCTGTGCACTTCAGCACACTAAAAGATTTAATTCTAAAAAAGCGAATTCTAAAAGAGCATTCACGCATCTTTCAAAGATGCATTCCACCCATGCATTTATGGATGAAGTCGTTACCTGCTGCTGGGTGATGGTCATGATCGCTGCCTCTTGTGTTAAACATGCTGAGGTGGCCTTCGTGGACGAGTCATGCTCCCATTGCGGGAAAATGACTGTTGCGGAGTTGCGGACCAGACTTCGTTTCCTGCAAAGGGGCGGGGTACCCATGCCTCTGCCTAGATCTAAGGCTCCTTCTGGCAGTAGCCGGACTGGTCTAATGGTGACGTTGAGGAATTCCCCTCTGAGGAACCAACCTCTGAGGGCTCCTCCTTCCACCAGCACTTTGCAGGCAGTGGAGCTGCCGAGGGAACAGGCTGGACCTTCTCATGGGGTACCACTTCGGTGCTCCCCACGATGATCGGATGTCAATCGCTGCATCGGAGGGTGAGCCAGACCTTTCAGGAGATGATGATCCGGTAGTGCTGCCACCTTCTGGATAGCCAGCAATGCCGGATACGGATCCGGATCCGGAAATGATGGCTATTCTTTCCCAGGCCACCAAGAGGGTCGGGCTCGAGTGGAAACCTCCACCGCGTTCTGAACCCTCGAGGTTGGATGATTGGTTTTTCGGGGTGGCTCTCGCTGGTTCTCAGGGCCCAACCCCTTCCCAGAGTTGCATGATGAGTTCACTAGGTTCCGGACGACACCTTTCACTGCCTGAAACCGCCCCAGTGGCTCGTCCTCCCTCACCATCCTCGATGGGGGGGCAGCCTGGGGGTATACGGAGATCCCGCTGGTGGAGCGGTCGGTTGCGATGCAATTGTGTCCAAATACCGCTGTCACCTGGCGGAGCAAGCCGTCGCTCCCCTCCTGGGTACTGCAAGAACTCCGGCACTGTACCAATCAGGCAGTTAACTGGATCAAGCTGTCTCCGCACCATGAAGTGAAGAGTCTCCACTTCAGGGCGTACAGTTTCCTCGTTGAGGGAGCTCTAGATTGGAGGATCAGAGGCTATGAGTTGTCCCCCCTCAGGGGCCACACCCACAACTTCCACAACTCCAGGCCGAGGTGAAAGATCATGCCCGTGAGAGGAGATCCCTCCTGACGGGAATCTCCCATGGAGAGCCGTCGAGGAGAGAAATTAGGTCCAAGAACCATACTCGGCCCGGCCAGAATGGGGCTACTAGCAGCAAATGAACCCTGTCCCGACACACTCTCTCTAGAACTCCCGGGAGGAAAGCGATTGGGGGAAAGGCATACAGATGAAGCCTTGGCCAAGTCTGTACCATAGCATCCAGCCCCAGTGGAGCTGGATGACTCAGAGAGAAACAGAGGGGACAGTGCGATGTCTGACAAGTCGCAAACAGATCCACCTGAGCCTGGCCAAAAACTCTCCATATCTGCTTCACCACCTCGGGGTGAAGCATCCATTCCCCGGGCCTCGGCCCCTGCCTCAACAGGATGTCTGCTCCCATATTGAGATGCCGAGGAATATGAACAGCTCTCAGCGAGAGGAGCTTGTCCTGGGACCACACAAGGATCTTGTGTACCAGCTTGTACAAGGGGCGCGACCGCAGACCTCTCTGGTGGTTGATATAAAAGACCACCGCTGTGTTGTCGGTGCGCACCAACACATGGCGATCTCTTAGGTCTGGAAGAAAATGTTTGATTGCTCGAAACACGGCCAGTAAATGACTGGCCTTCTCTGACTCACGTGACTGCAGTGAGGATTGACTCGATCTGAGCAGGAGACAGACGTGACTGCATTGTGGTTGAATCCCACACCACACCCAGATAAGTGGTCCTCTGTAATGGAGAAAGCACACTTTTCTTGGTGTTTAGTCTTAACCTCAACTCTTTCACATGAGCGAGAACGACATCTTGATGCTGAACCGCCATCTGCTCTGTTTGAGCTAAAATCAACCAATCGTCGATGTAATTGAGTATGCGGATGCCCTGGAGTCGCAGAGGAGCCAGAGCAGCATCCACACACTTTGTGAAAGTACGGGGTGAGAGTGCTAGGCCAAAGGGAAGAACCTCATATTGGAAAGCTTCACCCCTGAAAGGAAACCTCAGGAATTTCCTGTGAGTGGGAGGGATGGAGACATGGAAGTAACCGTCTTTTAGATCTATCGTGACAAATCAGTCCTCGGACCTGATCTGAGACACGACCTGTTTGACAGTGAGCATTTTGAACTTCAGACACAAGACTGACCGGTTCAATAGCTGCAGATCCTTCTTTGAAACAATGAAGTACCGGCTGTAGAACCCAGACTCTCTATTGAGAGGAGGGACCACCTCGATGGCCTCCTTCCTCAAGAGAGTGTTCATTTCTTGTTCTAATACCCGAGCCTGCTCGGGGCCCGCTAATGTGAGAAAAACCCCTTTGAAAGGCGGCGGAGGAGCACCGAACTGAATGCGGTAGCCTCTTTCTACAGTTTGCAGGACCCAACGAGATACATTTGGCAGTAGTTTCCATGCTGCTAAATAATCTACTAAGGGAGCTTGGAGCTGCTAGCTCAGTGCCCTGAAGTGGAGGACTGGCAGGAGACGGCTGAACTAGCTGCTCGAGAGTGTGCTGAGGCTCTCAGCTCCGCTACATTCAGGGGCGGAAAATACTGAGAGAAGCACTCGCTGGAGACCGCTGTGCCCTGGAACACTGGCAGGGTTGGCAGAATGATCTCCTGAGAGCACTAAGGAGAGACGGACACCGTGTAATGCAGTGTACCCCGCTCTTCCCCAGTAGGGGCCGCCCTCAGCAGTCCTGGGCTTACGGACGTCAGGACCACTTCGTTGAGGGCTTCCTAGACTGAAGCATTACCCTCAGATTGGGCCTTGCCTTAGAAGCCCCCAACTTAGAGCGCCACCAATCTCGGACCCGTTGCAAGGGAGCACGAGAGGCAATGCTTTGTTTTTGAACTTCCATGTATGAGGAGCTGGTACACGGCTGGGGCTGCTCCCGCCCAGCAGCCCCCAGAGCTATAGAACGACGAGGGAGAAACCGCTGAAATGCCACCACCTGTTTATGAGCCTCCTGGTATCTGTCGACAACGGAATTGATGGTGTCGCCGAACAGACCAGAAGGGGCAAGTGGGGCTTCCATGAGGAAGACCCTGTCCTTCTCTTTCATATAGGACAGGGTCAACCACAGATGCCTCCCTGCCGCCACCAGAGCGGTTCTCCTAAGTTCTGAAATGTTATGTGAATTGACTTGCTCGCCTTCATCTAGCTCTTTTAGCAGGTCGGATTGGTACGCCTGTAACACAGACATAGTGTGCAGACACTCACCAGCCTGACCCGCTGCCGTGTACCCCTTGCCCACCAGTGCTGAAGTGGTTCGCATCGGCTTGGTGGGCAAGACTGGAGCCTTCAGAGACGATGCCGCGCTGGGGGACAGAAAGCTCGCAAGCATCTGCTCTACCCGGGGCATCCCTCTATAACTGCACTCACCCAGCCCGCCACACTGCCATAGTAATCAGAGGCAGGAATGAATAAAAATGGTTTCTTCCATGATCTCGACACCTCGGTGGGCAGCCATTGATGTTTAACTTTGCTACCGCACGAGTAACTACCTTTAATAGCTCCTCATACTGGGGGGACTGAGGGGGCGAATCCTCGACACTCTCCACATCACCCTTCTCTACGGAACATAGGAGGAGCGCCGAGCCCGCTCGCAGGGGGGAAAAAACCGCAGAACGGGCTTTCAATCCCAGAGAGCGGGCAGTGGATCGGGCAGGTGAGGAAGACGATAGTCTCCATTCCCTCCACCAGATCTAGCTGCGAACCCCACGAGTGCAGCTGCCGCTCTGCCTCGGCGGAAGCGGGGCCAGCACCATGAGGAACGCTGGTGAAGGCTCCCTCCTCAAAGAGAGCCTTCTGGGAGCGAAGCGTACGCAGTGGGAGCCGCTCACAATGCGGGCAGTCAGCCCCCTCGGGAGCCGACTCTGCGTGCTTTGCTCCCAAACAGACCACGCACAAACTGTGTGTATCCCTGCTTGTGATGTAGTGTGGGGAGGGAGGAACACACAGTACTTTCACCCTTATTTGTCTTTCCTTTTGCTTTAGACATACTGGAGCTTTAATTTGCTGAATGTTTGGTATAACTTGACAGACAACGGTAAATAAGACTCACAAAACTTAGATTGTGACTGACACACACACAGAGCTTTGCTGAATGACAGAAAGCTAACGCTGGCTGCACCTCACGTGCTTTTAAGCTTCCTGGTCGTTATGTCACCCGCCCGTGACGTCTCGCCCATCGATTGGACTGATTACATATATGATTCAGAGCATGGTATCGCTGAAGGCTCGAGTTCCTGAAGGGGAACTTACATATTGTGTCTTTAAAGGGGTCATCGGATGCAAAATTCATCCTATAATGATAAAAATCTACCCAGTGTTTTGTTTTTTTGTTTTTTAAATCCCATTTTAAAATCCTGTTTCTCAAATCAGGATGTTCTGAGATTCCTGTCAGAATGACGTAGTTCTGCACAGGCTGCTCCCACGATAGTTGATTGACATGGCCGTCTTACCTTAGACCCGCCCTGAGTGAACTGTCATCAGTCCGCCATTGTGTCGACTCCGGTGCAGGGGAAGACATAATGTCTCCGATTAAGCGATTGAGGTGTTTTATTGTTGGATGAAATAATGAATATAGCAGTCGTCATTTACTGTTTCATCAAATCCTAACTATCAATGAAGATTCAAGATGGACTTTGTTACAAAAACATAATCATAAAATATCATGAGATCATACGATACATTTTAAATAGTGTCGCTAATCATCCACATGGGCCTTTGATGCTTGGACCCAGATGTTTATCGCTTGTGAATAATTAATATTATGTTTAATTATCTGGACGTCCAGTGTTTAAAAAAATATACTTTTAAGACAAGTGCACATTCAATACATTATAGTACATTTATTTTTCACAAAGGTATTGCATCCATTATATGTTAAAGTGATAGCAGCATAATGCGATATTTACATTTGATTAATTAATTTTCACAATAATTCGTATTCATTTAAATTATAGCAATGCAAAAACCTTATTTCAAGCAAAAATAAATATATTAAATAATTATTGTGAAACAAAAACAATCATATTGTGATATATGATTTTGGTCGTTTTGCCCACCCCTAGTAGTTGTCTATTGCTAATAACCAAAGAAATTTCACTTTAAATAAATAAATGAATGAATGAATGAATAGTTTTGGAATGTGTGCTCTGCATTTCACTCATCCAAGTGCATGCACACACACAGCAGTGAGTAGTGAACACACCCGGTGGGCAGTGGGCAGCCATTTTTCTGCAGCGCGCAGGGAGCAGTTGGGGGTCTGACTCTCTAAGCATTAGGCCACGACTACAATGTCAGTTTTGTCTGACCTACTCTGTTTTAATCTACTCTGTTAAAGTTAATTATTTCAGGATTGAAGTTCAGTGTATTTCCTGCAAAACCCAATGTGGATCCAAGCATGGATTAGACAGTGATAAAAAATATTCACATGGGTTTAAGTGAGAAAATCTTTAATCTGATCAAATATTTTTTAGCATTCAGTCGCATTTACAATAAACAAAAAAACACTTGACACGACTTCAAATCACGTCCTAATCTAATTTGTTTTTTGCATTTAATTCTTGTGCTCTTCTTCTTCAAGACAAGCTTCTTAGCTCAAACATGCTCCACCTCACTGATTACTATTGAGCGGATTAGGATTAGAACACAACGCTACTTTTTAATGATATTGTGTCTTACTCCTTTTAAACTATTTGACAGAATAATGCAATCTACTGAGAGAAGGTCTTGGTGAAATTGTGGATATTGTCTATATTTTGCATTTAGACACTAAACTTGTACAATATAAATGTTAGAAAAATGATAAATACTGATTATTATCATAGTGTATATATACGCACACTTCTGAACACGAGATGTATTATCTCAAGGACATTCCTCTTTAAGAGTTAAGAAGTTTTAAACAGCTTTGAGGGCCTGATGGAGTGGTGAAGGACAATTTCAGGGAAAATGAAATTAGTGTGCCCTATTGAGCCTCCGAGTCTATGCCTATGAGTTCAGTTTCTGTTCCTAAGACTTAATTTCCCAAGACTACACAGTGCTTCACATTGTGCATTTTGTATAATCCTTAATCTTGAAGTCTGTGCATTGTCTTTAAGGCACTATATCGGTCATGGACCAAAGTAGCAATGTAGCTTTGTTTTAAATAATTCACTATCTATCGACATAATCTTGACACTGATTTGGTATTTCCTCAGTGTTTCACCTACAGTAATTATTCCATTTAATTAATTATTTTTAGACACAAGGCTCATGTTATTGGCTTCAATAATTTGAATAATTCTCATTCAGTGGCTCAGGTAGTTATTGCTGTGTCCTTCACAATACGATTTTCATGCAGTATTTTCATGAATAGTTATGGGCAATGGTTCGGATGAGAGGGGCTTAGTAATGAGAGCAATAAGCTGAAAACACACGTATTTGATCATGCTGTCTTCTCAGCACTCTGCAATCTAAGATGACTACTTTCAGCATGTTCAATTCATATTCACCTTACTTAAGAAAAACAGCTTGTAATAGCATTTAAAAAATAATTAGTGTCAACATGTATTGAAAGCATCAATGAATTAACCAGTGATTGGTTGACAACAGAATCCATCACGTGTTCCTCACAATACTGCTTTGAAAACTGAATCGTAGTTTTGCTGAAGCAGGGGAACAAAGTAGTTATGGCCATTTACCTTAATAATTACTTCAGTAATTCACCTTAATGTAGAAATAGTGCTGATGAGAAAAACAAATCTAGATATGAATCTAAACTAGAACACATGCAGGAGCATTTGGTGTGATTTCTGTTTGTCTACTCGCTCGATTGTATGTATAATTGTGCAATTCATTATAACGGCTATGATGGTAAAAAAATAAAAATAAAAAACTATAACAGTAAAAAGAAATTCTGCAGTGCAGCTGAAATGTCAAAAAGCACCATTTAAATCATTCCAAATATTCTAATTGGGGTAATGTATGTATTCAGTAATTTCTAGCTTAGTTTCTGAAGCAATTTGCAGTAAAACTAAACAAGACTCTTCCAAGAGTATTAGCTGAGTGCATTAGCACAGAGGCAAAGCAAACCTGCTTATTCATAGCAAATAAATTCTTTCGGTATGTAGTTTTATTGATTTATTCGGTATTAATCTTTATTGTCTTAAAAGACCCCATGGTGTCAGCCCATGGGGTCAGTATATATATATATATATATATATATATATATATATATATATATATATATATATATATACTGTATATTAGAGCTGTCAATCAATTAAAATATTTAATCGTGATTAATCGCATGATTGTCTTGAGTTAACTTGTGATTAAATCGCAACTTAATCGGACATTTTTATTTGTTCTAAATGTACCTTAAATTGATACTTTAAGTTTTTAATACTATAATCAACATGGACATAGACAAATATGGATGCTTTATGCAAATATATGTTTATTATTATTGAAACCATAGTCAACATAGAGCATGAAGACTAGACATAAAGGTCATAGGTGTTTTTCAAAGAACTTGTTCATGTAGACACATGAAAAAAGAAATACCAGGTTTCCATTACTCCTCTTTCTTTGCACTGTGAAATTAACTTACACAAACCGTGTTCACAATTTTGCACAAAATTGTTGTCTTCTGAACATGCAAAATGTACATTTATTATTTATTATTAGATTTGTTTGCCTCTCTGTGCCTACATACTGTATTTTGATGCAGCTAAATTCTCAATAAAACTTAATTGTTTTCATTGATATATTTTACTGTTTCTATTGTCAGACAACGGAATGAATATGAAATATAGCTGCAAGCAGCAATGACGGGGCCAAGCACATCAGCAGCAACATGAGGAGCTAAGCATAGCACGGAGCATCAGACCAACTTCAAGGCATTTTAAGATTATTGTAGTCCAAATGCTTGAAAAATCATTTAAAACTACTAGTAATAAGACTGAATGACTTTTCACTTTTGACCAACGGGTGGCACCATTATCAAATTGATTTTGGTGTGTTCTGCGTGATGTGACAATGGCACACACAAAGTTTGTTGTCATTATGTCAAAGCTTTGCAAAGATATAGCCTCAGACTCATTTTGGCACCATGCCTAAAATTTGCAACGGTGCTGTACGAAAACAGTTTCGTCAATCGACATGAAATGCATAACTTTTTTTTTTGTCAGCGCAGTCTGAAGATGATTTGATTTGATTTTGGTGAAAATCGGACAAACGTTTGAGGAGGAGTTAGAAAAAGTAGGTTTTTAACATAAATCAAAATGGTGGACAGGGAGTTCAGATTTACTAAGTGAAAATTGGCATGTATGTTGTCGGCATGACCCAAGGGATATTTTGAGATCAGTTTCATTACAATAGGTTAATGCAATCAAAAGTTATTAGCATTTTTGGAAATTTCATAATTAAAGGTTAATGAATGGCTTATTACTCTTGACCAATAGGTGGCGATGTTACCAAACTGACGTGGTATGGTCAGTGTGAGGTGACAATGTCACATCCAAAATTTGGTGCGAATATTTCAAAGTTTCGCTGAGATACAGCCTCAGATGCAGTTTGGCATCTTTCCAGAAAATTCGTTGATGCGCTAAACCGTGTAATATATCGACACGAAATCCATAACTTTTTGCCAGCATGGTCTGAAGATGATCCGAGTCAAATTTCGTGAAAATCGGACTTACGGTCTAGGAGGAGTTCGAAAAAGTAGGTTTTCAACATGAATCAAAATGGCGAACAGCAAGTTTAGCCAATTATTGCAAAATTGGTATCGATGTTCTCGGCATGACCCAAGGAATCTATCAACATCAGTTTGATTACAATAGGCTAATGTAAGAAAAAGTTATTAGCAGTTTTAGAAATTTCATTATAACTTTTGACCACAAGGTGGCGCTTTCCCCAAACTTTTTGAGTACCATCAGGGCATGGTGCCAAAGAAACACACTGAGTTTCGTAACGATACGTTAATGTGTTTGTAAAATATAGCGTTTTACAACAAAATTCAACATGGCCGACGCCCCAAAATGGCCGATATGGGAAAATCGGATATGGTTGGACTTGGCATGATGCACCGAATCTAAACTGACCAGTTTTGTGATTTTTAGCCGAACCATTCACAAGTTATAAGCAAAAATATGCATTTTTCATATCTCCTGACCACTAGGGGGCACAGTGCCGAAACACTGCAGGTAGCCTCAGGTCATGCTTGTTATAACACACTCCAAGTTTCGTCTCAATATGCCAAACCGTTGTGGAGATATAGCCTCAGATCCATTTTTGCATGCTTTTCGTAGAATTTATTCGTGCATTATTCGAGAACGGTTGGACTAATCGACTTCTTGCCTGCGTGGTCTGTAGATGATCTGAGCCAATTTTGGTGAGAATCGGATGAACTGTCTAGGACGAGTTCGAAAAAGTAGGTTTTACGAACAATTGAATATAGCGAAATAACTAAACCTTACGATTTTTGAATTTTGGACTGGATTCGACTCGGCTTGAGCCAAGGATTCAGAGGAAAAAGGACGTTTCATTTTCTGGCTTACGGTTCAAAAGTTATTAGCATTTCAAAAGTGAAATTTTGGACATGTGGTGGCGCTAGAGAGTTTGAGATAGAGACTCCAAATTTGCTGTGGTTACTATTGACACTGTTCTCTATCAGTGTGCCAAATTTTACAACTTTCCCGCAAGCGGTTCTATGGGCTGCCATAGACTTCGAGCGGAAGAAAAAAAGACTGCTAACAATAACAATAGGTGCTTAGCCCCTAAATAGTGACTGAAACGCAACCCATTAAGACTACATAACCAGCTCTCCCTTCACAGCTTGTACTATGGACAAAACCTATGAAGAGACTTCAGATGAATAAATTCAGCCACATATTCAAAAAAGGAAAGAAACAAAAAAGTACAGCTATTATCACGACTGAGGACACTGTAAAATCATGATTTGCTAGTCGGAGGCAGGTGGTATTTATAAAATAAGGGGAAGGACATTCTCACTGGAGAAAGCGCAGTACAAGGTATCATAATTTTTTTTTTTTTTTTCATTCATTTTCTTGGAAGAGAAAGCTTGTAAATTATAAATGTACACAGTATATGCACTAAAACAAAGGATGTATCCTGAATGACAAGCACAGTCGCAAATGGAATTGATCCGACAGTCAACAAAAGTGACACTGACATTGCATTGAAAAGCAATCAATGCAATTTTCATTCACTCCACAGTTATATTTGTGTGCATTTGGCCCCAGTCTCTCAGGGTTTGTCCATCACCGTTAGCCTTGAGTCAGCTAGAGAACAGTGGAGTGCTGAGCAATCTCATTCAATACCAGCGGCGGGGCCTGGGTGAATTGCATGCTGGACCTGGGAGGATAGAAAGAGGCTGTTTCTGCACATTCACTCTCATTTTCTCAACATTCAAACTTTTCCAATAGCACCTCATTTTGTGATGAAACTTTGAAAGTCAGTTTTAGGATGCAGAGCTACTTTTAAAAAATAAACAAAACTAGGGTGAAGTCAGGTAAACTGGGTCACTTTTTGACAGTGGCCTCAATTCCACAGACCACCCATAGTCTATGTACCTAATGCATATCAACAACAAAAATGGAAAGTGCTTTCTTGATCTAGTAAGCTCTAATCTGAGTGGCTGTAGTGAATGTTAAAATGAGCTGCAGTGATGCTGTTGTGAAAGGTCTGGCTGCATGTGGCTACAATTCACCCTATATGTTACAGTTTTTTTTTTTAAATGCTAACAAGCAATGTTCAATACTGAAGCCACATTTTCAAAACTGTTCACACATTCAGCGATACAGAAGTCTATGCTGACCAAACTGTGAATCATCATTTTTCATTGCTTTCAGACAAAATGCATGCAATGACCACATTTTTCAAAATCCACAAACACTTTTGTCATACATACTCCACAACTTGCCAAAACACTATACATTTTCAGCACATTTTTCAAATGCTAACAAACTGCTTTCAAAACTGATAAAAGCACATTCAAATCAGAACAATGGCAAACTCTGTCCATTTCTGCAGGAATTATACTAAAATATAAAATCTTAGCAGAATATTTATTATGAAATTTTAGACCATATCATAGTACTGAGACTGCTCTCATTAGAGTTACAAACGACCTGCTTTTATCATCTGATCGTGGTTGTATCTCTCTATTAGTGCTACTGGATCTTAGTGCCGCGTTTGACACTATCGACCACAACATTCTTTTAAATAGACTAGAAAATTATGTTGGCATTAGAGGAAGTGCACTGGCATGGTTCAAATAGTACTTATCTGGCCGAGGCATCTACACTACATCTACACTTTTTCTTATTCCGAAGTCACCGTAGCCACCCAGATCCAGACTGTATCCAGATCAGATGGCCACTGCAGCCACCCGGATCCAATCCATATCCAGATCAGATGGTGGATCAGCACCTAGAGATGACCTCTACAGCCCTGAACGTCAGCGGAGACGAGGATAACTAGATGGGCCCCGGTGAAGACCCTGTCTCCTAGACGGCCATCGGGAAAAGACCATAGGAAGCAGTCCTCTGCACAGTCTGACTCTGCTTTAGCTTAGATTTAAACGGCTGATTTTGTCTGGCCAGAGGAGAAAGACACTATTTCGACAAACTATTTCCCCGTCTAAATACTGTAAAGCTGATATAAAGCCACCCAGCTTAAAAAAAAAAATAGTGACTTGACTTGACTTGAAATTAAATAATAATTATTCCAAGCACAACTAAATGCAATTTCAGCTGAAAGGCGAGCCAGATGTCCTATTTTTAGCCTTCTTCTTCTTTCTTTCTGGTTATATTTTGATAAATGGATGGCTTCGGATTTTGTTTGGAAACATGGATCAGGGAAGACACATTGGTGGGGAAAAAAGAGTGGCAGAGAGAGGGAGGACTAGTACCCTCATAGTACTGAACATCCATCCATTCATCTAGTGCATACATTTTTCCTAGCGCTTGTCCTATGTAGGGTCAAGAGTCTGGAGCCTTTCCTGGGTCATAGGCAGGACAAGCCTCTGAACAGATGGCCAGTCCATCACATACATTCATATTCACACTCACTTACAGTCTCCAGTTCACCTGTCCTGTATGTCTCTGGATTGTGGGAGAAACCCAGAGGAAACCAACATCAACACAGAGAGAACATACAAACTCCACATTGAAAGACTCCTGCAGCAGCTGGGAGTCCAATACTGCACATACAGTACAGCACCTCATTATACTAGACTGATTATGTTTTTGTTGTTGTTGTTGTTGTTGTTGTATTTATTGATTCATAATTTTTGTATCTCTATTTTTCTCAACTTTTTATATTTATTTTTTGTGTTTTTATTTTTCACAAGTAAACTTTGTATGTGTAATTTTTTCACAAGTTTTTGTTTTTGGTATAAAAAGAAATAGGGGGGAAATGCTGCTTTTCTCCTTTTCTCCATTCTATGTGCTGTAATACAGTCAGTACAATGAAAAGATGTTATTCTTATCCTAAAATGAAATACTTTGAATGAAAAACAAATCATTCAAACTTCAAAGATAAAAATTTGTCGTTTATGTAATGCTCCCTGTTGTTATTATTTTTTAGTTCAGTGTGTTATGAAAGAAATGTATGTTTTCTGAATGAGAATTGTTCCCAGTGTTATGATGAAACAAGCTTATTTTGAGACGTATATGATGTGTTTTGTTGGTCTGAGTGAGTTTTGGAGGTGAGATCAACTGTTTGGCCAAGATTCATGTTGGTAATGCAGACTGTATGAACAGTTTTGAACATGTGGCTTCAGTATTGAACAATGCGTGACAGCATGGTAAATTAAGAACAACTCTGCATTATTAATCCGAATGTACAGTACATAGCCTGAGTACACGTCAATCTGAAGCTCCAGCAGAGAGTGACCATCTTTTCAAGTATTTACATAAAGTCTGTGTCCAGCATTGCATGTATTAAATTTATGAGCCAGTGTTGACAAGGAGAGAGTAAATGTTTATGGTTGAATCAGTGCAGGGCAGAAGTATCGTTGTGCTGTGCTTTGTATCTAACACACATAAAACAAAGCTTTGGCATTCAGGAATCAGATTTTAAATTTTTTTTTTTTTCTCCATTTTGTCATTTTTCATCATGGAACAAATTTCTAACAACTTGACATCAGTTTTAAAAATGGCAATTATGAAATTAATCAGAAATAATTGCTAGGTTTATTTTAAAAAACATCCATCTTCAGGTGTTGAAACTATGGTTATACTTTTACAAAGAATTTTAAAAATAATTGTCCTGATTTTAAATTTTAAAAGGTTCTGTTAGCTCACAACACATTTATTTAGTTAGTTAGTTTGTTAGTTAGTTCGTAAAAATTCAAGATCCTGAAGGTAACAGTCAAACATTAAAATGCATTTTTATAAACATATTTTGTCCCAGTACTTCATCTATAATCTCTTATTTATATCTAAAGGTTAGATGAATTTCTTCTCATCCTAAATGTAAAAGATTGATCACCTGATTCCATCTTTTCCACATTCACTTGATGTGTGTTTAAATTTTCATCAACCAGAGTGCACATCTTGCATCATCAGCTGTAAATCTCTCATTTAAACAGATCTAAACTGATCCTAGTCGTTTTTTTCCACAGTAATGAATGCATAGGGCACAAACACTTTATATAAAATGTGTTCCATAAATAATATTTTTTCCCCAAATGTTATATTTATAGAGGCTCCATGAAATCCTTCCCCTGTGCACAGATGGAGAGATGCACCAACATGTAAACAATGTTTAATTTAGAACACCTAAAAATGTTTTCAAACAGACCTGCCCTGTCAGTAGCCGAGGAGAACACGTATGCCAGTCTGTCAAGAGCCAAACATGAGGCAGACACAAGAAACATTCGGTCCCCTTGAGGCACTGATAAGCTGTAAGACCAGCACCTAGACTATTCCACAGTTCCCCCAATGCAGCACCTGCCTCATGAGTGGTAGAAGATTGTGTGCTTGTGGAAACTGAATATCACAGGAGACTTAAGGTGTAGTAACATTAGCAAAATGTTGATGAATTCACACAGCCAAAAAAGGTCCATTGAATATTATTAATATAGTGTAGTGATGTATGAAGAACAGATCACACAGAAGCCACTTTCAAACCAAGAAGCTTTCTGTTGGTCGATGAGGTAAATCTGCATGACCAACATAAAGCTATTGCAAAACCTTTCACCCTCATGCACAATGTCCAGTTGGACATGGGATTCCTATAGAAATCACTGGATTTCATCCACACAAAAAAAATCACAGAACACTGGTAGATGTTACCACAACTAAACTCAAGATAAATTATAAATGATGTCTTAAAAAGAAAAAGCATCAAGCTTGGTTTATCTTTGATGTAACAAAAATCCAGTTCTATCAAACCTTTACAATTAATCCAGAACGCAGCAGCAAGATCAGTTTTTAATGAGCCGAAAAAGAATGCACGTAACACCTCTGTTTATCAATTTGCACTGGCTACCAATAGCTGCTCGCATAAAATTCAAGGCATTGATGTTTGCCTACAAAACCACCTCTGGCTTTGCACCCCTGCACCTAAATTAATTACTTCAGACTTATGTTCCCTCTAGAAGCTTGCACTCTGCAAGTGATATTAAAAACACAGTTGCCTTCCATCTTTATTTGACCCTCTAACTCTAGCTCTCTCTATTCTAATTCTATTCTTAAAAAAAGAAAAAAACTAACTAACACTAGCTTCTCTATTCTTATTGTGCTCTATCTTTTTCTTTTCTTTTTTTATTATTGTACAATTAACAAAAGCAAAAAAGGCCTCGAACACTAGCTTGCTCTACAAGTCTCAGTTAGCTTAATGCAGTACACGTAGCAAAGTTTTTTTTCTGTTTTCTTTTTATTCATTATATAATTAAAAAAAAAAAAAAACTTTCTACGTGTACTGCATTAAGCTAACTGAGACTTGTTTTAGCACTTGCATATCATTGCTCTTTTGTTGATTTTGATTGCTTCCATTGTTCTCATTTGTAAGCTGCTTTGGATAAAAGCGTCTGCTAAATGACTAAATGTAAATGTAATGTAAATGATAATAAAGAGAAATAGATTGTAACATTAAAGAAAAAGAAATGTTAATAATACACAATATATCCATACCATATTGGTTCTTCTTCAGTACTTTTTTTTTTTTTTTTTTACACATTTATATTTATTTGTCAGTACTGGATATTTAATTGTCGATCTTTATTTTTACATGTACTGTAGATTAATACTGCCATCATATTAAACTAATTTAAGAACATCATTAAAAAGTAAAAAAAAATAATAATAATAATAATTAATTAATAATAAAATAAGATAAAAAATTACCAACACTGTTAATATAATTTAACAGTTAATACTCCTTAATAATACTGTATGTTATAGTATAGTGATGTCTAAATTCAGCTGTTACTCAGACAGAGCCCTTTCGAAAGGTACACCTTTGTACTTTATTTACTCCTAAAAAGTGAATTTTAGTACCTTAATGATACAGGTTTTTACCTTAAATGTGCAAATCAGTACCTAAATGGTACATATTAATGACAGATTTTGTAATTTTTTTTTTTTTTTTTTCTGAGAGTATACATGTGCGGCATTGTAAACGTGATGCTCACCTTATAAAACAACACTAGCTATTGCCAGTTCAGTCCCTCTTCCTGTTACAGAAAAAGAAATTAACACACTTAGAGTAGCCTGTACAGGTGTGAAAACTGGCATTCAGCCGAAAATCTGGTGCACAGGAAGCTTCGCTTCACACAACCTGTTTTGCAGTCTTCCTGAGTATACCAATTACCTTTCTGTAACGTGAGGCATGAGGCTTAATTGGTCCCATCCATCTTTTTTAGGAGCTGCCTACACCTGCAGAACGCTCTTTATCATGCATACCTAAGGTGTCATCAAATTCTACATGTAGTTTTGGGCCTTACTATTGGTTTTGCAGCATAGCCGTATATGTCCCTTAATGTCTGTCGACGTCTGTTGTCTTAAGGTAGTTATTAGTGCAGCAGTTTGTAAGTTTTGACAAGCCTTAGCAGGTTTTACTGCTTCTCTTACAATCCTGAAATGGCCTTTGCTTGAGTTAGTGCAGTTGGCGTACTTCACATATCAACACGTCTTGGGTTTTGTCCGAGTAAGGATTCAGATTAATTAGCTCAGATATCATCAACGCCTCCTCTCACTTCTTTTATGCATTTCCATTATGCTTTTGCCAGCTCTCACACTAATACATCAGCTAAGCGATAACTGTCCTTTCAATGGAGAGCTTTCATTACGCTTCTGTTGATTCTGCTTCGGACGGTTTTCAATTGCTTTTCTATTGACTATGTTCACTCATGTTTATTCAGCTGTGGCACATCCTGAACACCGATAGACACCCAAAGACACGATCAGTCTGGCTTTTGCCCCAGCCGGCCTATTGTGGATCTATCTGCTTGTGTGTGAATGGCAGAAGCCTTGAGAAGAATGCTGGCCTTTACACTAGACACTAAGACACTAAGCAAGCTGGTGAATTTAATGATTTTCCGAGTAGAGAAAGAATGCTTTTGTGGATAGCCAGTCACCAACCTGGAATTTCAAATACATTTTGTGATGATTTGCACTAGTAAGATTAAGTGTCCCACCAGTTATCAAAAGTGACAGGAAAAAAAAAAAATTCTGTTGAACTTTTTATTAATCAAAGAGTCCTGGGGGGGAGGGGGGATAGCCAGTCACCAACCTGGAATTTCAGATACGTTTTGTGATGATTTGCACTAGTAAGATTAAGTGTCCCACCAGTTATCAAAAGTGACAGGAAAAAAAAATGTTCTGTTGAACTTTTTATTAATCAAAGAGTCCTGGGGTGGTGGGAGGGGGGGGGGGGGGGGGGTGATATCCCAGTTTCATGTGACACTGAAGACTGGAGTAATGATGCTGAAAATTCAGCTTTGCCATCACAGATACATTTTAAAATATAAAGCAGGTACCTTAAATTTCAATATCATTTTACAGTATACTAAAATATATGTCTTACTGTATATTTGATCACATACTGAAAATGAAAACCTGTTGAGCATAAGAGTATAAAAATCTTACAGACCCCAAATTTATGTATGTGTAATTATAGATAGATAGATAGATAGATAGATAGATAGATAGATAGATAGATAGATAGATAGATAGATAGATAGATAGATAGATAGATAGATAGATAGATAGATAGATAGATAGATAGATAGATAGATAGATAGATAGATAGATAGATAGATAGATAGATGGATGGCTAACAGGCTAAACCATAATCTTTTACTAACTGACTTGCTACAATAAGGCTTTTTAAAATATAATTTAAGATTGTTCGGTAATGTAAGAGGAAAGAATATGAAGGAGTATAAAATGATTTGATAAAGATCATAAAGTGGTGTTTCACTTGTCAAGAGCAGTACCTGGAGATTTGTATTCCTAGCACTGCTCTCATAGAAGATCCCAGTCACACACACACATCAAACGGAGCAAATGCTTCAGAATGGTGGCTGCTAATCACCTCGTAACAGGCCAAGGAAGTCAGGGACACTTACATCGATACTGCTTAATAGGACTGACTATATATAGTGAATATATATGTATTTTTTTAATCATGAGGTATTTTTTTTATTTTCTCCAGACCTTTCTGTTTTCATCTCTCCTTTGATACCCTCTATCTGTCAATGGTGATCAAACACAAGCTTTCTCTCAGGTTTCTGAGGTCTTTTCTGGAGCCAGTAATAGTGGGCTGATTACTTTGAAAATGAAAGAGACGAGTAAAAAAAAAAAAAAAAAAAAAAGGAATTCTCATTTTTTTGTTTTGCTTTTTGATGTTGGATTCTATTTCAGGTCTTTCCAGTGTGTGAATGTTGTATTAGAGAGGTAAAAACCGAGACAAGCTTGCTATAATGATCCGCAACTGGGGCTTTTCCCTTAGACTAATACTACCTGAGGAATATTTACCTGAAAATATATCCTAAAATGCTATATTAGCATCATGAATGTAGTTCATGAATCAAATCAAGATCTATCCAGTAAGATGACTGTCTTTTTAAAATAATTATATTTTATTTATGATGCTAATTACTTTGTCACTGTATCATTAATTATACAAAGTTGTTTGATATCTTGCATGGCCCCTGGTGAAACAGCCACTGTCTTTTCTGAGATTACATACTGCAAGCTCAATCAATCAAATACAGTGACTCTGACAGTGATGTCTGTTCACTGTTGAATGGTAATACCCTTCATCACGACTGTAATATTAAAACACCTGACTTATACTTTACCTGATGTCACACTGGTGCATTAAAAGTTGATCATCTAAGCAATTATGGTGGTATTTCTATAATAGGCCTATCTTGATTCCACATCAGCCATCCTCTCTTTTGTTTCATTCAAACACTATTATCTTTACTATTAATAGCCTGTGGTAATTTTTTTAAGTATTCATCTTGTTGCCAGAATGATTGTTTTGTTCACTGTAATGAATATAAGATCATTTTAAGACCATTTTATGCTGCCTTCTTTTTCTTTTTTTTTTTTAGTGATACAAAATATTACTTCTGTGGCACAGTAGTGCACAACGAAATTCAACGAAATTCAACAATTCAACGAAATTCAACAATTCAACGAAATCGCCACATAGGTCTAATTTCATTGTGTTGTGCTAATTTTGTTGTGTTGCAGCTTGTTTTGGTTTTATTGTGCCATGCTAATTTCATTGTATTACAGCTTGTTTCCATTGTGTTGTCTTGTGGCTTGTTTCCATTGTGTTGTGCTATTTTTTTTTTTTTTTTTTTGCGGCTTGTTTCCATTGTGTTGTGCTAATTTTTTTTGTGTTATGGCTTGTTTCCATTGTGTTGTGCTACTGTAATTCTGTTGTATTGGAGCTTGTTTCCGCTGTGTTGTGCTAATTTTGATGTGTTGAAGCTTGGTTCCAGTGTTTTGTGCTAATTTTGTTGTCTTGTGTCTTCTTTCCATTGTGTTATGCTAATTCTGTTGTGCTGTGGCTTGTTCCAGAGCTGGACTGGGACAAAAAATCGGCCCTGGCATTTTTTGGTCCTGGTGGCCCACCACCACATATATATACAGGTGCAGGTCATATAATTAGAATATCAACAAAAAGTTGATTCATTTCACTAATTCCGTTCAAAAAGTGAAACTTGTATATTATATTCATTCATTACACACAGACTGATATATTTCAAATGTTTATTTGTTTTAATTTTGATGATTATAACTGACAACTAAGGAAAATCCCAAAATTTTTATCTCAAAATATTAGAATATTTACATTTGAGTTTGAATTAATGACCATCCCTACAGTATAAATTCCAGGTATCTCTTGTTCTTTGAAACCAGACGTCTTCAGGAAAAGGGCTACCAAGCCACTTCTGAACCAGAGACAACGTCAGAAGCATCTTACCTGGGCTGTGGAGAAAAAGAACTGGACTGTTGCTCAGTGGTCCAAAGTCCTTGTTTTAGATGAAAGTAAATTTTACATTTCATTTGGAAATCAAGGTCCCAGAGTCTGGAGGAAGAGTGGGGAGGCACAGAGTCCATGTTGCTTGAAGTCCAGTGTGAAGTTTCCACAGTCAGTGATGATTTGGGCTGCCATGTCATCTGCTGGTGTTGGTCCACTGTGTTTTCTGATTTCCACAGTCAACGCAGCCGTCTACCAGGAAATTTTAGAGCACTTCATGCTTCCTTCTGTTGACAAGCTTTATGGAGATGCTGATTTCATTTTCCATCAGGACTTGGCACCTGCCCACACTGCCAAAGGTACCAAAAGCTGGTTCAATGACCATAGTGTTACTGTGCTTGATTGGCCAGCAAACTCGCCTGACCTGAACCCCATAGAGAATCTATGGGGTATTGTGAAGAGGAAGATGAGAGACACCAGACCCAACAATGCAGAAGAGCTGAAGGCCACTATCAGCGGATAGGAGCCCCAGCTAAGTATTGAGTGCTGCACATGCTCATACTTTTCATGTTCATACTTTTCAGTTGGCCAAGATTTCTAAAAATCCTTTCTTTGTATTGGTCTTAAGTAATATTCTAATTTTCTGAGATACTGAATTTGGGATTTTCCTTAGTTGTCAGTTATAATCATCAAAATTAAAAGAAATAAACATTTGAAATATATCAGTCTGTGTGCAATGAATGAATATAATATACAAGTTTCACTTTTTGAATGGAATTAGTGAAATGAATCAACTTTTTGTTGATATTCTAATTATATGACCAGCACCTGTATATATATATATATATATATATATATATATATATATATATATATATATATATGATATACACTACCATTCAAAAATTTTTGAACAGTGTTGTGGCTTGCGTTCATTTTGTTGCGACTTGTTTCCATTGTGTTGTGCTAATTTTGATGTGTTGTGGCTTGTTTATATTTTGTTGCGACTTGTTTCCATTGTGTTGTGCAAAATATGTTGTGTTGTGGCTTGTTTTTGTTGTGTTGTGACTTGTTTCTGTTGTGTTGTGGAGATTTTCTTGTATTGTGTGTTGGCCACCGTACATTACTTAAATGCCTTAAATGTCTTGTCTTGTCTGAACTTTGCCTGGGTTCAAAGCTGTTTGTTAGGAACTGCTTTTCTTTGTGAAAGCTTTTCCTTTAAAGAGCTAATAAAATATTTCAACTAAATCAATATTTTGTGTCTAATTATTTACTTATGTGTCAAGCAGCCATGTAATAAGTGGAAAAATGTACATCCAACCATTTGTTATCACAGTCAGGGTCCTTATTACCCTGTCAGAATTTATTCTGCAATAACAACCATCTGGATATACATTATTCCATTCTTAAAGGGGTCATCGGATGCAAAATTCACTTTTGAAGTTGTTTGAACATAAATATGTTTTGGAAGTGTGTGTACACATCCATCCTATAATGGTAAAAATCCACCCAGTGTTTTTCTTTCTTTTTTTTAAAAATCCCCTTTGTCAAATCAGGCTGTTCTGAGATTCCTGTCAGAATGACGTAGTTCTGCACAGACCGCTCCCACAATAGTTGATTGACAAGGCGGTCTTACCTTAGACCCGCCCTGAGTGAACTGAGTGAGCTGTCATCAGTCTGATTGCCATTGTGTTGACTCCGGTGCAGGGGAAGACAAGATGTCTCAGATTAAGTGATTGAGGTGTTTTGTTGTTGGAGGTAACATTGAACATAGCAGTCGTTTTTTACACTACCATTGAGAAATTTTAACCAAAGTATGTTATAGTCTTTTAATTTATAGTCCCTTTAATAGCAAATGCAACAATGGCTTAACCAGTTCTGTGAGTTTAGAGTGGAACTACCTTCTTGTCCAATCAGTGGCAAAATGGGAAAATGTTCAGGAAACCTGTTTAAAAACAGACATTATTTTTTCTATTTCAACCTGCTGCAACTGGAACACAAATATACCTGCCACAACATTCGGCCCCAACCTGCTCATAATGCAGCTTCCGTAGCTGTTGGTGACCCATGAGACCCGGTGGCCCAGTAGAATGCAGACCGAAATCAGTTAATCCTTACTGAGGCCAGCTGCAACAACTTGGTTAAAACCTATCCCACAGTGAATAAGTCAATTGCCACATAATACAGTAGAGCGTCTTGAAGCAAAACAAGTGAAGCGAGTCTCATCGTTTGCTGAATTTGTTTGCTTTATGATCAATACATCTCTTCCCCTGGTACTCCATCACAAAATGGCCATTAGACTCATCTAAAAGCCCTCTGATACTGGGATATTTGCACATGTCTTTGGCTGACACTGGGCACAGTCATTATTAGCCAAACAGCCTCATTAAGGAGAGGTTTAATCTTGCTTAAATGATGTGGAATTGGCAGCTAAATTAACCTCCACGTTACCTCTTTAGTGGATCTGAGGATCAGCAATGGTCAAATGAGCAGTCTGTAAGCACATTAGATTTGCAGGAACTGTTAGACCCAGTGACGCAAGTGATGAGAAGAAGAAGAAACGAAGGTAATTAACAAACATTAACTCACTATTACATATCATCACAGGACGATTTGTGGCTCAGTAAAGGTGCCATTGAAAGCTATCTTTAGCCTGTGCTTTTAGAGTAATTGAATGCTCTTTTTGCTCAGAGATTATCGATCAAACAGTGAAATGCCACAAAGGGATAAATCTGCTAACATGTGATTTCTTTAATCACTGCATTTAGTCTCTGAACTTCCTTTGAGATATGAGTGATCTAAAGTGATTGTGAGTTGTTTGAAAGGCTTGTAAAACTATATAAATACCTCTGAGGACTTTGATTTGGGCTGTAAGCACCTTAACAGTATCATACAAATGGCCATGCTTTATTCCAAGTCTGCTGGAGTTATATAAGCACAAAGGGCATCAAATATGTTCACGCAAACCTCAAAAATCAACTAATATCAAACCCAATTGGCTCTTGCATGTTATGTGACAAAACATTGCAATCTTTGAGGTTTGTGTCACCAAATGGTTTGATTTGTGAGTGTATAAATGCTTAAATAGTTCTTCATCAAACAAAGTGATCATGTCAGTACAGAAGAAATCATATAGGTTCATTTCACATAACCTTTAAGGCAAGTTTGGAGCTTTTAAAGTTTTAAAATATACTGACTGTATTCCTTCTATATATGACTTGCATTTCACAGGACTTAAGTGCTTTGCATCACAATTCCAAAGCTGTACCAGGTGAGCTATCAAACAAGTTTGCTGTGTTAGAAAATCCACATAAACTGACTACAATACCTAGGTTCAAATGTTAAAATGTAGGCTATTATTTTAAGAAATCATGCACTATGGTATTGAGGTCATAACAGTGTGTGAGGAAATGCATGACAATAAGTCTTTATTGATCAATAAAGTAATAAAGACAAAATAAAAGTTACTGTTGTTTTTCTGCCACTAGTGTTAATTCAGCTGGACATTGCAGTAATGTGTATGTATAGGTACATTTATGTATACTCTTAATAGCTACTTTTACAGAGGAATAGTGTGACATTATCTGTATCTTGTAGACTGACAAAATACAATCTTAAAGTAGCTTTGCCAACAGTTTAGATCGCTCTTCAGCCAATTAGTCATGACTATGACATTAAGTGTTTGAAGTTGCTCATTTCACTTAACCATGTTTTATTTTTAATGGTCCCAAATCCTACATTTTACAGTATGAATTATTTTCGCTTGCGTTTAATATGATAGATGCTTGTTCTAACAATATCTGTGACCCTGATGGTTCTGTAACTACTGTTTGTTATTTTTCTTGTTCAGCACTCTCCAGTATTTCTGCACAAATCCTCTCTCCCATCTATCTTTCTTGTCTAAACACAGTATGTCTAAAAGAGGCCATTTGCATGCAGCCGGCAGACGTTTTAATGCTTGCGTTCTCATCAAACTGTCTAGTTTAAAAGCCAGCTGCTCTAATTAGATATGGATTGCTCTGTCAGTCACTCTGTCCTTGTTGTTCAACACAGTGTCATTTGCTTTTCAACACCTTCATAAAAAGAGGAACAGGAAGGATTTGAACAGCTGATTAACCACCATTAGAATTGAAGAGATGAAATTTTGCAGAGAGCCAAGATGATCTATTCAGTCATCGTTAACAAAGGAAAGCTAAGATGAATCACTGAGCATGACAGGGTTTTTTTTTTTTTTTTTTTTTCTGTTGTTGTTGATGACGTAAATGTTCTGGTAATGATGGGCTAAGTAAACTGAAGTCTGTGGATGAACTGAGATGAGCTATATTTCTGAGAATATTCCTGTCAGAAGTGCATTGGTGTATTAGTGCTCTTTTCAGGTTATTTGTTTGGTAATGAGTCCTTTCCTTCTTAGTGATTCAGGTTTCTCTTTTGAAATATTAATGAGATTACTTTGATTTGTTCATTATACATTCGGAAACTGCAGGAATACAATCAATAACAGAGAAATTGTGTATTACGATGTTAAACATGTCTGTCTATCTATCTATCTATCTATCTATCTATCTATCTATCTGTCTGTCTGTCTGTCTGTCTGTCTGTCTGTCTGTCTGTCTATCTGTCTGTCTGTCTGTCTGTCTGTCTGTCTGTCTGTCTGTCTGTCTGTCTGTCTGTCTATATAGTTGAATTATTCTAAACTTCCACTGAAAAGTTTGAACTATAATTCTTTCTTTCAGATTATTATTATTATTTTTTATTTTTTTCTAAACCTGGCACACCTGTCTATCTTTCTAAATCAGGGGTTTTAAACAGTGGTCCGGGAATCCACAGGGGTTCACAAGATCAGAGAAAAATTTGAAATTAAATTTGGAATGCAACCATTTTAAACACTTATCAAATGTGATAATATTACTCTTTCATTCCTCTTTCCAAAGGCAGGTTGGAACATTTGAAGTAGGGAATGCTCACCAGGGCTGAATTTATATTATCAAAAATACAATGAAAATAGTATTTTTTTTTTAAATGGTGTTACAATTTAAAGTAAATGTTTCAAAATTTTTTTCAAATGTTTCAATACAAAGTTCAAAAGAATAGAAACATAATAAAAATTCTTGATAATTAAAAACATTTAAAAATATATTTTAAAAAGATTACTATTATTAAAAGAATTACTGTTGTTAAAAAAAGCATATACTAACATATACTTTCCATACTAAAAACATTGTATTACAACTAAAATGCAAAACAAATATATTGTTATTTTATATTTTAAATATTGAAATAATAATATAGGATTAAATATCTAGCATTTTGACTATAATTTCACAGTTTAATTTTTTCCTCACACAATATATATGGTTCTGTTTACAGAAAATACAGGAGTCTTTGGAATCTAAACATTTGAGAAAAGGCTGTTTTATGCCGTGTCCAGTGGTTTTATTCAAACACAGAACATTGATACACTTAATTAGAGGTTTATAATCAAAATGACAGGGTAGGGAAGTGGTGTGTCAGCTCTGGCTGATGGTGCGGGTCTCTGTCACACGTCTCCAGATGCACTGCCTGACATGTTGGTGTGACAGCGATACATCACACCTTCAGCTTTCAGAGAGGCAGCGTTTTCTCAGCGCAGATGGAGCATTTGATTATCACATGCTTCTGAGCAGTGCTTTCACAGTGCTTAAAGAGGTGAGCCTCTAAACCGTCTCTTCTCTTTACTAACTTCCTCATCAACTCCATAGTGTCAAAGCAACTTTTCAAAAGATTGGTTGCCTTTGGGAAATATTATGCAGAGCTAAAACATTTATTTTGCAACAAAATCATGTGAGATTATGACTCATTCATTGCTCAAAGCCACAGAACAGCTACAGCACTAAAACAAAAGCTTTTGCTTTAGACAATCATTTGAGAAATCTTTAAAAATTAACGTTTTACCCTACTCAGCAGCGAGTAGTGTATTCTATCTCATGCATTAGACATTTACATGCATTATTTCAGACTTTACTGATGTTAAAGAGACTCTGAGAGGAATTTCATGAATATTTGCAGACCGTTTAGAATGAAGTTGTTTCGTCAGCTCTTACAAAAGTGCCCTGCTGTAATGTGCACCGGTAATCAATGGCCATCTCCTACCCTCTCTAAGTGTTGTTTCTAGATTCAAAATATTGTGAAATATTATTGCAATTTAAAATAATGGTTTTCTGTTTTAATTTTAAAATGTAATTTATTCCTGTGATGTAAGCTGAATTTTCATCACCAATTACGCCATTCGTGAGTGTCACATGATCATTCTAATATGCTAATTTATTATCAATGTTGGAAAAAGCTGTGCTGCTTATTTATTTATTTATTTATAAAATAGAAATGTTTAGAAGACTATTGTTCAGTTTTTTATTTTTATTTTTTAAGAAATTCAGGATATAAGAATGATTTCTAAAGGATCACGCAACACTGAGGAATTGTAATATTTCACAATATTAC
The DNA here is from genome assembly GCA_036784905.1 of Acrossocheilus fasciatus. NCBI lineage: Eukaryota > Metazoa > Chordata > Actinopteri > Cypriniformes > Cyprinidae > Acrossocheilus > Acrossocheilus fasciatus. Next base: position 7,107,780 of record CM071939.1, on the reverse strand, counting down.
TGATTTTTTTCTGTATTTTTGATTAAATAAATGCAGCCTTAATGAACATAAAAACAATAAAAATCTTACTTTCCCCAGTAAGTATATAAGTAAACACACACACACACACACACACACACACACACACACACACACACACACACACACACATATATATTATTTGCAGTCTTAAATTTTACATTTTGAGACGCAGACACACGACCAAATTAAAACAAAAACAAAAAAAAACAAATGAAGAGGCAAAGGAGCCATGCTTTCATGGTACTATGTTTATATAAGGATTCAGCTTGAAATTTGGTTATTTGCGGATGGATGTTTGAATGTTTGTTATTAGCAGCACTGTAAGGGGCTTATATCACCTCCACACTCTCAGAAGCACAAATATGGAGGGTTGCTGCTCACCTCCATCCAATAATAACACAAACATCAAAGAGCAAATATTATTTCAAAAAACATCACAGCAGAGATTTATGTTCACTGACCTAAATAAGACCTAGATGCCATTATATTCAACTGGCACTGAAGTCACCCATGAGAATGCTGTACTGTGGACAAAATACACATTTAAAATCTATTTCTCTTAAATCGACGTTTTTAGGCCAGTTTGACTTCATACTAACACAGATTAATTATTCAATGTTTGCCAAAAGTAAATGACTGGTTTAATTTGAAATATGAAGAAAATAGTCTTGGAAAGTTGATCTGCAGAATAAATCCAGAAGAACTGTGGCAACGTCTCAAAGATGCTTCAAGAAACCTACCTGTAAAGTTTCCTGAAAAACTATGCGCAAGTGCACCGAGGGCAAAAGCTCCTTTAAATGCAAAGGATGCTCACACCAAATGTTCATTTAATTTAGCTAATAGAAGTTAATTGATGAAGAAAATCTATTCATTACAGTATTTTTGACAACATCCTCATTTTACAGCATTTTTACACAAGTGCCTAAAACTTTGAACAGTGCTGCAGCTTTACATGTAGGTTTCTTGAAGTATCTTGGAGAAAATCTCAATAGATTATCAGAATTAATGGCAAAATGAATGTTTGGAAATGTAAACTTATATTTCCTACTGACACACAAAAGATGGAAATAGCTGACTTAAAACCATTTTTAGCTGGTGAACATACTAGTGTTCTAATCATTTTGGCCACCACTGTATATTTTACATTTTAATGAAATATTGTGGCATCATTTTATGAGGGTGTTATAGTGCATATATTCATGCAAAACAAATGGACAATAAAAAAAGACAATTTAATGGATACAGTTTAAAACAGCCTCTCAGAAGATTATTAATAATTTGATTTGTAATTACTTTGACAGAAGACCTTTTCATTAAATAAAATATATGTAAGCTAACAAATTTAGTCCCCTTAGTATCTCCCTTGTTATGCATTATAAAACAACATACACACTTGTTTCCTTTAGTATGAGAATATCATTAATGATAAAGAACATTAGTGTAAATGATGTTTTTGACAGCACATTCTGATGGGACCTTTTTTTAAAAAAAAAAAACGAACAAAAAAAACATTATTACCTTGGAATAATTCAGTTGAGCTATGATCATATAAAATGGCACTGGAACCACAGCAGATCAAACAGACTGTGTATTTAGTTGTGAATATTTTAAGCTTAAACGAACACAGGCTGTGGAAACATGTGCTTGGCATGCCTGAATGTCACATTGCTGTTCTAGATAACACCAGATAATGGAGCAGATCAATATTTAAATTCATGGAAATCATTTAAAAACCCGGAGTTATCTTCCCCCTCTCTAAATATATAAGCCCTACAGCTGACACAGTCACGCAGCCATATTTGACAAAGCAGATTTGATCGATGATCATGATTTTGGAACTTTTCTCTGCATAATCTCTTGGCAGGAAACCAAACAGTGTCATAAAACCCTCCACGATGTCTTTATCATCCTCATGACACTCCTGTACTGCCGTGCTCAGCACTCCCTAAAAGCAGCGCTGCTGAATATCAAGCAGCTTTACGCTCACTATATAAAAAAAGAAGATGTGAACGAATTTACACCTGCTTTGTATGCTTCAGACTAGAGCATAAACTGTGCCGGATTTTTTATTGTTATTTTTTAGGTTTCTGTGCATAGAAATTTCAGACCGCTGTAAATTCAGTTTATGAATTGACAACCTTCAGCTTCAGCAAATATACTCATCAAATTATGCAAACACAGATATTATCATTTACAACAGAGTTGTTTGGTTAACTAAAACCAAAGCTATTACAAAATGTTTTCATTTACTGAAATTAAGCTAAAATAAAATAATATACAAATATTGAATGAAAAACGTAAAATTGCATTGGAAACTAATTGAAGGTTTCATTTGAAGTACTAAACGAAAACTAAAGCTATTGCAATATGTTTTCATTTATTGAATTGAAGCTAAAATAAAATATTTATATTAGATGAAAATGATGAATCAGAAAAAAAAATCAACTCAAAATAAATTAAAGCTAGATAGAAATATTTAAAAAAGCACAATAATACTAAAATAAAATTTACTGGGACCAAAAATAATTTTGACAGCTATGCTAAACTTTTATTTGTTAGGGTGTTTTTTACAGTGGAAAAGATAAAATGATAGTAAACTAATTAAGTAATAAAACACTTAAAAAAGTTTAAACAGTTTCTGTTGTTAAAAATTGAATGTTCATAGACAATGTGATGAACTACACCTGTGGATGAACTACACTCACAAGTTTAAATGTCATTGCAGAAATGGCCCAGGAAATTTAGTTCCGTTTGCAGATGCAATTTGACTGTTATCTAACTTTTTTGGGCCACTGTATGAGAAAGTAATATAGACTTAATAGTCTAAAAATATTAGTTGACCAAAAATGTTCAGTATTCTTTGTGGTAACCGGCTCTACTCCAACTCTTTGTCTATTCTAGATATTTTCTGATTTAACTGACAGGTCCCCTCAGCATAAGATACACCTGTAAAACTTGCAGTAATTACACAAAAAGCAGCTGAAGGCAGCAGATAATTCCTGTGGCCCTCTTTTCTGAAAATTACATTAATTAACTACACAAGTCAAGCATGACCGAATAGCTGTGGGTCCAGTTAAGGATGGATCCCAATTACCATATCAACTTGTCATATTCTGTCAGAAAAGCTGTATCCCCTCCCATATATATATATATTTTTGGATAGATGAGTCTTTTCAGATAGTGGCAAAGGGCATGGAACATTAAAGTCTTTGACACACTGTATTGTTAAAATTTGATTCTGATGATGATTGACACATGGTGTATTACTGTGATGTATTTCATCAAATGAATTACATATTACTCTAACACTTTTCCCAAAGAGACTTTCCAGCAGTGGCGTTCAGTCCATATAGGCTGCGAATACTCCACATACCCAGGCTGACTGAGAGAATGAGTTCAGGGGCTAATTAATATAAAAATGATTATCAGTTGATCCATTGTCATTTGAGATGTAACTTAAAGGTTAATAAAGTGCTGAGAATAAGTACGTAAAATAATTTATTTGAAAAACAAAGGTAATTTTCTGTAAAGCTTCCGGGTAAGCGGATTCTCCGCAGCTTTCTCGTCTCCACTCTGTCGCTATGAGTCGTCTGGATTGTAGCGCGTTCTCAGTGTTTTGCTAGCCTGGTAATACCAAACTCTGCTACTTCACTTTGCTTCGTAGACAGAGTCTGGAAGGACATAACTGACAAGCGTTTACTTTCTCGTGGGGGGGGGGCTTGTCTGAAGTTTAAAATCATTGGTGTACCCGTAAGCCAATCACATAACGTTTGGTTATGATGTATGTTATGCACCGGCTCAGCCTCCTCAAACTTCCGCTGTAAACACAGGTAACGCGGCGAAAACAAAACCATCGAGCGGAATACCAGAGTGAAGATGGCCGTGAATGACTTTTGCAGATTATCTGAAGTAAATCTATGCATCCACAATTATTGCCTTGCCGGACTTTGCAAAACTCTGCCAGCATTGGCCCTCCAGGACAAGGTTTGAGGAACCCTGAGATAAATACGCACTTCAGTTTACTCAATGTCTGTCCTTAGACAAGGACACAGGCCCTTTTTAGCAATCTCCTGATGCACGTGTTTCCAAACGATTCTCCATGTGTTACTCCTGAGTTTTTCAAGAGTGTATTTCAAAGTGACACTTTCTGTGCTCAGCTCCATACTGTGGTGTGGGCTTCATCCTCCAGTTCTGTTTCCTAATCCCACCTGCATCTGTAAGAAAGACTCATTAATTAAGTATCTACTTCCATAAATTGCATCATTGAATTCATACTCACCTGTTCGTCTCCTCTCCATCTCCGAGATACTGTATAGTTAGGAGATCAATACACCTGACGATATCATGTTGCCTTGTGGATCTTGTGTTGTGAAAAGACTAATCACTGGAGTGGAGTTCTTCTAACCACTATATAGTTCAGTCTGCAGAAGTCAACAAGCAGCTCTCCATTCTCATCCATGTTCCCCAGACCTTCTGTACCTATGATGAGCTCTCTGCTTGTGTTGTCATTGAAGTTGCCAAGTATGATAACAATGTCCATTTATGGAGTCTCAACCAGCACACTCTGCAGTTGCTCATAAAAGCTACTGTTAGTCTCTTGGTTTGCAGCATTTGTTGGTGCATAGTAGTGAACAATGGTCACTTTTGGAACTTAGAGTGGAATTGAGCTTTAAGGATCCTCTTGCTAATGGGCTCCTATTTTAACAGGCTTCTGCTTGCGTTCATGGTCAGAATGAGTGAAACTCCATTTCTGTGGTTACCATCTTCATTTGGGGACCCTTACTAGAGCAGTATGTGCCCTGAAACCAATATAACTTGACCTGCTGTTGTCCACCTCACTTTTCCCAGTATCTTGATATTGTACTTTTTTGCTCCCTGGCTACTTGTGCTAATTTCCGAGCTTCATGCAGTGGAATTCATGCACATTCCATGTTCCACTCCAAGTTACAGTCTTTGGGAAGAGAACGTTTATCAGCGAATCACCTCCTTTCAGGATAGTGGCTTACTTTAACATCTGATGTATCCTGGAGTTAAAAAATAGTGATTTGGTAACAGGTCTCTTTTGCTCATGGGTCATGACATAGTTTTTTTTTTTTTTTTGCACAAAAAGCTGTCTCAGAAACCGCATGCACATCCGTATACTCTATCTATTGTAGACAAGATGGCGGCAGTTATTGTAATTTATATTTGCTTTTGACGTGATGCAACGATCACATTCAGCGTAATCAAGTGTCAGCCGTTAAGGGAGTGAACACCAGTGGGTGGGGCTTAAGGTGAGAATATAACTATTCGTCAACGCCTTGCTCTGGAGGCAGTGTTTATGCAACGACTGTGCCAGGATGACGTCATCTTGCACCTCAGATCCAAATGAGCTGTTTTTGGAGTTTGTTTAAATAAATGCTTAATTTGTAATGTGGAGGGTGTTTTAAGATTTGAAACCTACAGGATGTTTTAATGGTACAAAGACCTCTTATATGCCAAAAGATAAAGGCAAATTTGATTTCTCATATCATGACCCCTTTAAAAAAATGTAAAAATTTAAAAATATCTACAGCCTCTTGTCAATATAAAAAAGCTTCAACTTTTAGATGTGGATACTTTTTGTACTTTTTATGTGGATACTTAGACTTATAACTTCCTCACAATTGATGGACGTTTCTGTCATTTATGAGACAACACTTCCACACCATTGATGGAGTTTTCTGGCTTTCCGTGTTTTCACTGTTATATGGTAGGGGGCACTATTACACACATTCTGTACAGAATCTCCAGTTCAAAACACAGGTGAAGAAGCAGCAGAAATAAGCATAGCATATGTAAGCAAATGCATCAAACCTTATACAAAAAACTGCCTAACGTTACTGAATAAAAAATGTTGACCCAGGAAATGTTATAGGACTGTACAGGCTTTGGGGATGGTGATTAATATGATCTACTCCATCTATGTTTTGATCCTCGGTCTGAATCTGATTTGGACAGTCTTTGACAATTTTTTTTTTTTTTTCAGCTTTTTGAAAAACAAAAAACATTCCTTTGGCATATTGCATGTTCAGATATTCATGCAACAAAATATTCTGGGGGCCATGAAAGCTTTGATCAAGAATGCTAGAGGTGGAAGGAGTTAATTGGAGTTAATTAAGTGAGGAAGGGGGTAAGTAACTTTTTTGACGTAGTATCTGTGATTTAATTTAACTACAATTTCATAGTATTTTTTATGCCCCTGGTCATCAACTTCATAACAGAATCAGTTTGGCACATCTTATAAAGGTGTCTTTAATATCAAGAAGAACAACTGCATGTATTTCCAGCACATCTAGGGCGATGTCTGCAGCTGAGGTGGGAGCCAACAGAGATTAATCAAATTGCTTTAGAGGAAGTGCACTGCAGCAACAGTGCAAACACAAGAGGGTCAGCAGTCCTTTTACAGGCCCACTGTGTAGAAACAATTTATCCTTCAGATTCAAGTGCTGGTCTTGTGCTAGTCGCTATAAATAACACTGTAATGGAGAAATAAATCAACTCTCTGTTTAAAGCAAGTACACACATGTCTGAGTGAATGTAATTGCTATGTATTATATTATAGCAAATGTTTTTGCATTCTCCGAATCTCACAATTCGAATAATGGAATTGATGCAGCAAGAAGCAAATTGTGACGTCAAATTATCTGTTGAAACTGGTCAATGTATGTCGTTTTGTGGTTGGCTATCATTTCTGAGTTTCTAGGGCATGCTTTTATTCCACCACAGTTCTCAGATGTTCTGCTGAAATCCTTAACTTTGGTTTTGTGTTTGATGTCGCACTGTCAGAGAGGACCTGAATTAGCCATTCAGCACCATGTTGGTTTTCAATGGTCAATGCACTTTCTACTCGCTGCTTATGAGCAGCATTTTAATGTGTCTGTCCCAGTGTGTGGCTGTACACCAGCTTATTTCCACCCATCTGCGTGATTTATTGTATAATGATCCATCAGGTGTTAATGCGTGTCACACATAATTCATTCATATTTACACTAGTCAGCAGCACTTGAGATGAGGAATGGGCCAGTGGGGATGGCTTAAGGTAATGCAGCTGAAATAATCAATTTTTGGTATCTGACGTGTTGCCAAAAAGCACTTTAACCTCTCCGAAATGTCTTGTTGACTAAAATGTTTGGTGTCAAATTGATTTAGCTCTGCAGCCATGAAAAACTGGTGGAGAACATGGCCACCGTCAAAAGAAAACTAATTTTAAAATCACATAAGTAAGCTTGAATCAGGTAATTTTATAAATTGTGGTAAATTTTAACACTGCCATTCTGGTACCAATGATATTAGCTATAATACTATAAGCTTTGTATTGGTAAACAATCAGGTACATTAGGTCTTAAAATGACAGCAGTAATATACCTGCTGCTGTCTATGTCCTTAATCAGACAACAAAACAAAATAGAAAAAAATAACTTATTCTGTGAATAACGTATGTAATAAGAATCAATGTATATTTACTTAATATGGTCAAGACTATGCAGTCATATTTTACATTACTTTTATCAATTTCTGAAGAATGTCTTTACTAGACCCACCTGAAAAACTTTATTTATTTTGTATTTATTTTCATTTTGTCTTTGCTTTTGTATTCATGTGTCCTGTTTCGATTTTTTTTTCTTCTTCTTTTTTTAAGCCAGTCCATTGTTGTAATACCAACTATTTAAAAACAAACAGCATCTAAACAAAAATAAAGGATCAGCCTCAGATGGCATCTTCCAATCTAAGTGGGTGGTTACAAAATGTTTATGCAGATAATCAAAAAGAAGGTATTTATTATAGCTTTACCATCCAGTACTATCATTACTAAAATGTTTTTAATTGACATATGACCCCACTCTTCGTAATCAGAAAGTAAAACATATCATTTGACTGATTAAGACTGTTATAACATAGTCTGTAAGCAGAGATCTGATGATGTCCTCCATGTGTAATTAGACAAATGGGGCTGCTGTTAAGCCCATTGCATATGGGGTCACGTTTCATTATTCTAAATGACTAATACTTCAGTTACCGCTCCATGAGGCACATACTGTATTCACGTATTTGGCACGGTGGTACTCTTATATTTGAATGTTTAATCAGTTTGAGTCCTTGCCAAGAGTAAAGAGACAGCATAAAAGACACTGATGGACAGGCATTAATGGATGATGTAAGCCACCAGTTATCTTGGCGGCAGCCATGTTCAATGATGTTATGTTTACCAGAGGTTAAGGTCACTGGTCGGCAGCTAATGGATACCATTACAGCTTTAGACCATTAAAACAGCCTGTTCCTACAAAGATGGAAACTTTTATTGTCCATTTTGGAATATCAGAGAGGAAGACAGTGAATGCAATAGCTTGGTAGCTTTGTCAGCGTGAAAGGCAAGCGTTATGGGCTTTTGTGATCAATAAGGGCTGTCGAAACCTGGATTAACATCATGTTCTTATTAAGCTGTGAAATGAAGTCACAGAATCAAGTGGAGTGAGCAATCAGATTGTGCTGACACAGAAAAGCTCTCCTTGAAGAGATGTCGAAGTCCATTTGAAGTGTCTGGCTGCTTCCTGACATTTCAATGTAGACAGTGCATCCGTCAGCCTCTACAATTCAAACGAATAAAAACTATTTCAAAAGCTTTTCGGTTTTCTAACAGCTAACAAACCTTCTTGCTAAGTTGGACTTGCTCTGTTGCAGCTATATGACAAAATATAACAGTGAAGTATGGTTTAAATGAAAATGTCTAAACATATTTCTTTGGGCTCACCCATTTCAAATTAAAGACTATACATGCTCTGCTTTAACCACACAAACTAACATTAAATCTGAACGCAGCACAGGCCGCAAGATCTTCAGAAGTAAATTAATCATATGAGGTGCTGTATTGAGAAATCGCCTAATTATAATTCCATGTGTGTACAGAATGGAGTTGTTGCTCATTGTTAAAATAACCATAGCAACATTTTAAAATCTCACCGCAAGAAACATGGATGCCAGCAGTGTAAACCACTTAGTGTTAGCCATTTTTAACCAAACTAACATTAGTGGCATTATCCAAACTAACATTAGCGGCATGCCTTATGGCTGCATGAGCTCTCACAAGGTTTGGATTCAAATTCTTGCAAGATGTTGGAGTTACAGTATGTGAAATTGTTTTGGGGCTGCATTCATGATGAAACAGCGACTAAAAATATTATGAAAAAGTAGTGTCCGAGTTTTTCTCCTGTATTGTGACATCCATCTAATTAAAGCAGATTATCCAAAAAGATCAAATGTAGAGAAGGATCTTGGTTCTAAGATGGATAGACGCAGATAAAAAGGGGAGAGGTTTAAGCAGAATACAGTGGTGTGAAAAAGTTTTTTTCATTTTTGCATATTTGTCACACTTGAATGATTCAGATCATCAAACAAGTTTTAACATTACACAAAGATAACCCGAGTAAATACAAAATGCAGTTTTGAAATAATGATTTCATTTATTAAAGGGATAGTTCACCCAAAAATGAAAATTTGATGTTTATCTGCTTACTCCCAGGGCATCCAAGATGTAGGTGACTTTGTTTCTTCAGTAGAACAAAAACAAAGATTTTTAACTCAAACCGTTGCAGTCTGTCAATCCTATAATGCAAGTCAATGGGCACACAATCTTTGATAGTAAAAAAAAACATGCACAGACAAATCCAAATTAAACCCTGCGGCTCGTGACGATACATTGATGTCCTAAGACATGAAGCGATCGGTTTGTGCGAGAAACTGAACAGTATTTTTATCATTTTTTTTACCTCTAATACACCACTATGTCCAATTGCCCTGAGCACATGCACGGCATCCGGTGTGTGACGTCTGTATGTGCTCTGGCGCAGTTTACGCAAGTGCCAGAAGTGATCTGTCGTGCGTATACGTCACTCAATGTTTACACAGTGCACAGAGATTGTGGGTATGACGGCTAATCAAAATGGTAATTATTTGCGCTTATCCTGATTGTTCAAACCGACTTAAACCTAAAAGATTACGTTTGCTCGCGCGAACTCATCTGGGAGTGTTGACTTTTCAAATTGCGTAAACTCCGTCAGAGCACATACAGATGTCACGCACCGGATGCTGTGCATGCGCTCAGGGCAGTTGGATATAGTGGTGTATTAGAGATAAAAAATGATAAAAATACTGTTCAGTTTCTGGCACAAACCGATTGTTTCGTGTCTTAGGACATCAATGCATCGTCACGAGCCACAGGGTTTAATTTGGATTTGTCTGTGCATGTTTTTTTTTTTACAAAAGAGTGTGTGCCAATTGACTTGCATTATAGGACTGATAGACTGCAACGGTTTGAGTTAAAAATCTTCCCTTGTGTTCTACTGAAGAAAAAAAAGTCACCTACATCTTGGATGCCCTGGGGATAAGCAGATAAACATCAAATTTTCATTTTTGGGTGAGCTATCCCTTTAAGGGAAAAAAGCTGTCCAAACCTGCCTGGCCTTACATGAAAAAGTACTTGCCCCCTAAATCTAATAACTGGTTGTGTGACCCTTTGCAGCAACAACTGCAATCAAGTGTTTGCGATAACTGGCAATGAGTCCTTCACATCACTGTGGTGGAATTTTGGCCCACTCTTCTTTGCAGAATTGTTTTAATTCAGCCACATTGGCAGGTTTTCAAGCCTGAAAGGACTGTTTGAGGTCATGCCACAGCATCTCAATTGGTTTTAAGTCCGGACTTTGACTTGGCCACTCCAAAACCTTAATTTTGTTTTTCTTGAGCCATTCAAAGGTGGACTTGCTGGTGTGTTTGGGATCATTGTCTTGCTGCAGAACCCAAGTGTGCTTGAGCTTGAGGTCACAAACTGACAGCCGGATATTCTCCTTCAGGATTTTCTGATAAAGTGCAGAATTCATGGTATCATCAATTATGGCAAGTCATCCAGGTTCTGAAGCTGCAAAGCAGCCCCAGACCATCACACTACCACCACCATGTTTGACTGTTGGTATGATGTTCTTTTTATGAAATGCTGTGTTGGTTTTACGCCAGATGTAACGGGACACACAACTTCCAAAAAGTTCAACTTTTGTCTCATTAGTCCACAGAATATTTGCCCAAAAGTTTTGGGGATAATCAAAATATTTTTTTGGCAAATGTGAGACGAGCCTTTGTGTTCTTTTTGGTCAGCAATGGCTTTTGCCTCGGAACTCTCCCATGGGTGCTGTTTTTGCCCAGTCTCTTTCTTATTGTTGAATCATGAACACTGACCTTAATTGAGGCAAGTGAGGTCATTGCACTCTTGGAGTAATTTTGGTAGTAACCTGGGAAGGTTCACCACTTTTCGAAGTTTTCTCCATTTGTGGATAATGGGTCTAACCATGGTTAGCTTGAGCCCCGAAGTCTTAGAAATGGCATTATAACCCTTTCCAGACTGATATGTGTCAACTATTTTGTTTCTCATCTGTTCTTGAATTTCTCTAGATTGCGACATGATGTGTTGCTCTTTAAGCATGCTTCACTTTGTCAGACAGTTTCTATTTAAGTGATTTCTTGATTCAACAGGTCTGGCAGTAATCAGGCCTGGGTTTGGCTAGTGAATTTTTAACTCAGCTTTCTAAAATAATGTGGTTAATCACAGTTCTTTCATGATTTAACAGGAGGGGGCAATTAATTTTTCACGTAGGGCCAGGTAGGTTTGGACAGCCTTTTTCCCTTAATAAATGAAATCATCATTTAAAAACTGCATTTTGTATTTACTTGAATTATCTTTGTGTAATATTAAAATCAGTTTGATGATTTTAGTGTGACAAATATGCAAGGGGGGGGGGGGGGGGGGTTGCCGTCAAAAACCTTTTCACGGCACTGTAAATGATTGGAGAAGTCCTGCATCAGAGAGAAGAAAAAACAACAACCAAAAGAAATGTATAACATGCATTTAGAAAATATATTTAGAAATTGCATGCTGACTTTAACCGCATGTCATAAATGTCATCAAATGGTTGGTGTTCTTTTTTCATTCTTTTTTCTCTGTCACATATTTTAGTAATCATCATAAATTATATATAATTTGAAAGCTTAAAACCATCCTGTGAAAACCATTTTGAAATCAGACATTCCGTTACTGTGAAAATGGTACTTTAAAACCTTTAGGCAGTAACCTCCCCCTTAGTGGGCGGTGTCAAGTATCATTTTACAAAATGTATTACAGTCTTTTAGAATCAAACATTTTTTATAATCTTGACCAAATGCATATCGTCGGAAAGATCTGAGTCTCAAGATTCCATATTTGGTGGTTATTTTGTGAGAGAAGTAATACTCACAGAGAAATGTAGACATTTGTGACAGAAAAAAATGCATTAAAAAAAAAATCTACACTCAGAAATAAAGGTACAAAAGCTGTCACTGGGGCGGTAACTTTTCAAACGTTACATGTTTGTACCTAAAGGGTCCATTTTGGTAACTTAAAGGTACATATTAGTACTTAAAGTGCACATATTTGAACCTAACAGGTACAAAAGTGTACCTTTTGAAAATAATCTTAGGTCTGTATTCCAAAGCGTTCATGAATTATTACAATTTAAGTTTGGATAGTGTACTTTCACATGTATGTTCAAAAATGAGTCACAACACTCTTGTAGCAAAGCCACAATAGGCCAATAGGGGACATTTACATTCATGATGGGGACAAAACAGAATGACTAAACAGAAGATTTGTAAAAAGACTGTATAAAGAGAGAGATGGCGCTTCTATGGGTTGAGCCATTGTCATTATTCTTTTATTTATCTCCCAGTAGGTCCGAAGGGGTCCATTTTGTGGTATGCAAGGAACTGTTCCATCACACTGGGACATTTTTAACCCTTTGATGCACACGCTATGAAAACCCCTTCTAATGCACAACATCTAAAATGACCCGTATTCATTTCCTATGTTATTTCATGCTTCGCTAGGCATTTTTTGTTTTATCTTTTGAAATCAGTTTATTTCAGCATTTAATATTCCCTTAATATTCCCTATAAATTCCATGATCCATGAATATTCAAAATACCTTTTTACAATGACCACAAATTAATATTTTTTAATATTAATTTATATTTAATATATTAATATTGTGTTTTGTGTTACTACATCAAGTTTACACACATATGGGTCAAAAATGACCCATCTATGCAAGCATGAAAAAAATAAAATAAAAATAAAGAAATTTTGTTAAAATAATTATTTTAGCAGTTATTTAGACCAACAAGTGTAAAACTTTAAATATGTTTATTTGCCATTTTGTCACACATAACTTATGTATATTACTGATAACCAATAACACTGAAATTGAACTGTCTGTAGTGCTGTAGTGCAAACTGCCATCTCAGTGCTTACATGCCTCAAAAATGACAATTACAGGTTTGTGCTCCTTGCAAACAGGCCTGACACTGAACACCTGGACCTCTTCCTCTTCGATTGACCCTTCTGTCTGATGTATACCTGTTTTTCATCCCACATCTTTCCTTTGCCTCTGTAGTATGGTTTTGAAGATGGGGCCTGCCCTCCAAGCACCTCTTCATATGTGGCATTACAATCTCTTTGACCAGCTCCTTCGTGCATTGGTCACACCAGCAATGTAATCAGGGTGTTGTTCAGTGAAGTTGGTGTAGGCCAGGTGTAACATCCAGCACATTGTAACACAGCACCATCGGCCACCTCTGTGTGAGTCTGAGTTTCTTCTTCAGAAGACTCATCAGACAAGTCTTAAATGCCATCTAGGAGCTGGATTTACACCCACAACTCCAGACTGACCCTGTGGCACATAGTCTAGGTCATTAGCATCAGATATTTCAGACTCTGAATCAGGACTAAGAATTGCCTGATCTTCCTCATCATGCAGCATCTCTACAAACATTTCAGCAGTTAATCTAGAATGTTTGTGATCAGCCATACTAACACTCTAGAGAAAGAGTGCACAACAAGCAGTTGATCCATGTATACACTGATTATATATTGTTGCTGTCAGACAGAAACGTTGTATGTCCAAAACCATTACTTTTCAGAAACACTGACAGACATAAAGGGTGACTGATTTATGACAAAAAATAATAATAATGATGAAATATGGAGATACAGGCTTCTTCATGACAGCAATGATATATACTTGAATATAATATATTATTTTGACTATTATTTTGTTGACTAATGTTAGCTAAAATACAATGTCAACATGTCAACAACAAGCTAGTTAATAGTATTGGGCATTTCAAGGTCAAGGTAACCTTAGCCTAACATTAAAATATTATGTCCAGTTATCTTCCACAGTATATCAAATATTTTCTGTTGTAATAAATTATAAAATAAGTCTAAATGCATCAATTATACAAAAGCAGCCATGTTGAGTTGTGAAATTTGTGGCAGGTGAATAGTTTTCTGCAGTAAATATGTTCCTACTTGTAAAAAGAATAGCAAATAATCAAAGGTTTCTATATGGGTCATTTTTGACCCACGCTGTAAAATTGTACAGTATAATTTACAGGATGTTACTGGCAAAAAAGTTGCCAATAAAATCTTGTAGAAATGATGTTAATTGCTGTAAAATGGATTACAGTATAATACTGCAAAGCAAATTGCATTTAATTGCTGTATGTGAAATACAGTAATTTGTAGTATTTTTACAGCAACATTGAATTAAACTTGCAGTTTATTTTACAGCAATATTTTGTAATCTCACTAAAGTACAGTATTTACCTGGCAACAAAAGTTGCCAATAAAATCCTGTAAATACCCCTAAATCCAAGATGATATTGTAATAATTTAACAATGAAAATGCTGCAAAGAATAATTTTAACAGTAAACTGTAAACTGTAAAATACAGATTTGAATGCATTATCATGAGAACTCTTAATACATTTACAAATGAATAAAAACCAAGTCAAAGATGTTGCAAATAAATATTTATTAAAACTGGCAGAAAGACATTGCAAGGCTTTTACTGGTAAAAATACAAATGTCAGCCTTTCAACAGTTAAAATCTTATCATAAAAATAACATAGCATCACAAAATAACTACCTGTTATATCACAAAAAATAAGCCATATTCTGAGTAGAACATTAACTTTCTGTTAAAAAAAAAAGTAGGTTAATCAACAGAATTTTTACAATTTTGGTTAAAAAAGGATTCAAATAAAATGCTGGAATCAACATTATACCACAAATTCTGTTGTTTGAGCTTATGTTCTATTAAACTTAGAATATTCCTGCAAAAGACAATTTAATAAATACATGAAAGTGAAAAGTCCATCAACTTTCTGAGGTGAGTGCATGAGGGTTGTCCCTCTTCTCTGAGACCTTTCGACTTCTTTTGCCTCTATGTATCCATCTTGTATCCAGTGAGTGTTGTGATTCCAACAAAACATCTGCACATAAAAACAAACAGAAGCTTTAGGTTAAAGTTAAGTAATGAATGAAAGTAGCTCAATAAAATAAATGTAAAAATGCCACTTATACTATACAATCAGCATTTACCAGTACTTAAACTAAATAAGTAACCTTTTTCACAAATTAAATTACTCAAGTAAAACATGTTACCTTTGAAATAATTCAAGTGCACAAAAGATGCCTGCTCCCGGGACACCAGACTGAAGTTGTAATAAGACTGCAAATCCAGACACAAAGTTGACCCTCGAATAGGCCTAGTCAAAAGCCACTGGGTGCCCCTGAAATGAATAAATATAAGCAATAATGTAACATACAATACAGTATTTCAATATAAAATTTAATTTAAAATACAAGTTTATCAAATAATTTACACCAAAATTAATAAGAATTAATACATAATTTATTCAAAAAGTAAGAAGTAAAAAATAAAACTAAGAATATGTGATGATCAAAAACAAGTTAATTGAGGAATTCCTGGAATTCTGAATGATGAAATTAATTTCTTGCAAAGATATAGAAAAAATAAACTCAGACCCATGGTCACTTTAGACCCATGTAGTGCATCAAAGGGTTAAAAAGGAAAATGTGAGAGGAATATCACAGGATAAAGATGAGCTAGGCAAGAGCTAGAATCCATGTTCATATTGGAAAAGCTTTCCAGCACTGGAGAGACGGGAGAGTGGGAAGGCCTGAAAACAGACACCAAGGTTGCTTTCTTTCTGCTCAACACATAATATTGATATGCTGCTGTTGTAATATTATATTGTGTAAGTTGCCTGATGCACCAGCTGTTTGTCATTGCTGTGTTGCACAGCGTTTGTGAATTTTGGGGCAAACCAGTGAAGAGAGGGGTATGTTTCTTTTGGGACTCTTGTGTTTGTTTGGATGTTGATTTCAAATATCAACAGTGTTTCTCAGAAATCACTAACTGCACCTTTAATACTATGCTGAACATTTAGATAGGCTATATCTCTATCCTGACATGTTCAAAAAAGAATTATGTTGTAGATAAGGCTGCAATTCCTGTAAACACGGAGAGTACGAGACAATTAAAGCACAGCTCATTAATCTCTACTCACATGAACTGTCTGCTCCTGCTCATTGAAGCTGATTTTACTTGATGTTCTCATCAGAGGCAGGAGGACAGACTTCTGACTGGATCCATATGGTCGGGTGGAAGGATCCTGCTCAGTGTCATCAGTGTCAACAACAGCATACAGCATATCAAGTTCCATCAACATCAAAAGGAAACATGCGGTGCGTCCTTATCAGCTCACAGGATGTTTCTCTCAGCGGCTTGCTCAGGCTGGCTAAGGAATGCTTTTTAATTCTTTCATTAAAATATGGTGTTTTGATATGATCTGTGATGTCATGACTTTGTGCCTTTGTTCTTAGGCATTAAAAAAAAAACATATTTATCTTTCCTTTGCCCAACTGAAATCAAGATATTGGGAAATAGGCTGAGGCTAAGAAAAACAAGGCATTATGACCTTGTCTTATATTATGATTGAGCATTTGTTATTTATTCTATACTATATGTTTTACTATTCTTTTCATACAATGTTGTGAATATGTTCTTTATTCATGCAATAAAAACCCAGCAAGTATTTCAGGTTTTATTCACAGGTGAATCGATGTTTAATCTTGTTTAGAAATTGTAAATATTTCCCACTGTAGGGAATGATTTCTTGTGAGGTGGAAATTTTAATATGAAAATGTAAGATTTTTAGGAAAACTACAAACATGAAGATCCACCCCTAAACGTAACCATCACTGGTACATAAGCAGAGTGTACGAGTAGAATACAAATAAGATCCTATGAATTACTGAATAATCACCGATTCAAATGTATGATAGTATAGAATTGCCGTGAGATTGTATTGAACCAGATAGACTAGGTTTTATTTAGCTTGGTTTGAATGATCATGACAAAATATCAGAATTGTTGACTTTTGTTTTGATTGGCATTAGATTTCTTCATTAGCAAGTGAACTTGCTAAGCTACACAAAATCATGACAGTCCATTCAGAGTGACTCGTTACTGTTCAAATAAAGGTAGCTATAATGTTTGAATAGTTCATCTCGCTAAAACAATTGATTATATGTCGCAATTATAAAGACAGTTTTTGAATCAAAAGAAAGATTAAACATCTTTACTGGAAAAGTAGTTCTATGAAGAAATATTCCCAAGTTTTTCAACTGCCATGATGTTTCATATGGAGTGGAAATTCTCACAAAATAGCTTTCTTGTCATAAAATGACAGATTGGAATGATTCGCCACTCCAGGAATGATTTCTGATGCTTGTGCTGGTGCACATTTCTCAGTGGGGCAAATGTACACTACTATATTTTATAACTTCATAAATTACTTTTTTTTTTTAGTACATTTGGAGTTTTCTGATATTTTGCTTGGCTGTTCAGTAGTCTGTCTGTCAAAGTGTGTCTTATGAATCTACATCACGCTTTTCTTGAACTAGAGGCAAATCTACCACCGTTGAAAGGCTTTTTTCAGTTTGGTAGGTGCCGTTGGCATTGCTAAAGGCAAAGCTACACGTTGTTTGTGGTCAGCTCTTTCATCTTCTCTTTCAGCAGTGCTCCCTAGAAAATTGAATGCAGCAGATGTAGTTGTATGGTTTTCCTTTTTTTCTTTCTCTCTCTCTCTCTCTCTCTCTCTCGCCTTTTTATAACTTTTTCTGCCCTGGATCACTCAGTCTGGGTTGGAGAGGGGGATCTTTTCCCACAGTAGTAATAGTGGGACAATGGGAGCACTGTCTGCCACCAATTCTTCTGTTTCCCAGTACATTAGCAGACTAAACACTTCCCTGACCACTGTCAGAGAGGTAGTGTTTGCTTAGGAACAATGGAAGGAGACGGGAACGAGAGACATTTGTTTGCACTGTTGGTTGTCACTGGGTGACAGCTCCTGAGGGTCCTCTGGGACCGTCTGAGAGATCAGTGCCCTTTGTTTTATCCTCAGCCAATACCTCAGACTTCCATCTTGCCTGTGTAATTAGATGTCTGTTTCTTTGTCAAAAGACTTTTTATTCTCTAATGGAAAACGGGGATAGAAAAGATTTCTTTTGTGCTACTTGTCCATTGCTATTCCAATACTTGAATATAGATTTTGGTTTAGAGGCTTCTCTCCACCTTAGTTATTCTAACTATTTCTGAACTATTCGTTCTTGTTGTTAACAAGAATGTTTTTTTGTGTTTAATAATGTTTTTTTTTTTTTTTTTTCATATCCATGTCTAAATACTGTGCAAATCTGTCCTTGAGTATTTTAGTCATGCAGTTTCTTGAGAATTTTAAATCTTTTCCATGAGAAAAAAGGCATCATTTTATGACATAACAGTTTTTCACATTTTTGTTCAAATCATTTGAATTTGTCAAGTGCATAAAAGACAGATATCCATTTGATTTTTGTTTTTCTTAAACCTTTTGTTTTCTAAGGTAAGCATAAAGGGGAAAAGTAATTAAAAATATACATAATTAAAACAGAATGTTTGTCCCTTTATTTCTTATTGTTGGTGTAAATAGTGATAAAAACTGTATTTTGAAAATATAAAAAGTTATAGAAAAATATTATTTAATTCATTCATTCATTCATTAACATTTTCCACTGTGGTTAAAAATGTTTCTTAAATTGAAAGCATGTCCTTTTCGGTCAGTAAGAATATCAAGTTGTTAATACATATAATCATCTTTCTGAGAAGAAAAAAATATATATAATAATGGTTACACTTTATTTTAAGGTGTCCTTGTTACAGTGTAATTATACATTTAAGTACTTATACATTTTAAGTAACTATATGCACTTACTATATGGTTAGGGTTTGGCTTAGGGTTACTTGCATGTAAGTATGCATAATTAATTGTTATTATAATAGTAAGTACATGTAACATGTAACAAGGGCACAAAATAAAGTGTTACCAAAACAATTAAAATAAATTAAAAGCCTGCATATCTGAAAAGCAGCTTTTTTGACCCATGACCCATCCAGTCCAGCACAAGCCTGTTTAAGCTTTTTTCTGACCATAGTTAATTGCAACTATATTTGTTATGTTTGTATTTTCAAAATAGTTTATTAAATTTATTAAAGCCTATATGATTTGTTTATGATAGTCAAATATCTCTTGTAATAAAGACACTTGAGAGTTTGTTTTCCTAGAGTATGTTTTTTTTTAAATATAGCAGTTTAAACACATTAGACAGTGATATTTTTGGCACTAAATCATTTAGAAATAAATCTTTCTGAATACATATGCTAAAACAATGCTGTTTTTAGTGACAGTGCGTCTCTACCTGCTGTTCTGAGTACTGTTCTCACTTCAATCTCAAAAGTTTGACCAAGATATCCAGATCTCTGATTTGCTAACTGTTGTATTGCCTGACACATTCACACATTTGTTCCATGATTGATAACACTCACATTTTAATGTTCATTCATCTCTATAATGAGTGTGTGGAGTGTCATGCTCAAGTTCCTCCATATGCAGACAGACTGAGACAGCTTCTGGTTTATTGTCGATTCAGTGAAGGGGTAATTAAGCCTTAATGATTCGTCTATAGGGGTACATAAGGGGGGAAAAAAGTTGAGAAACACTGGTCTGTGACATGAAAAATGATGGGAAATACAGGGTTTGAATGCTTTCTGAAGGCACTATATATATCAGGCCTAAGAGGAAGTGAGGAATTCTAGTTGAGCCTTTGCAAATTTAAATGAGCATATAACTTCACCTTTTACTTCTTTGTCTATGTCTTGATATGCTCTAGGGATCAGCTTGTGACCGTGCTCCGAGAGAGGCCTGGTGTAAGGTTGTTTGAAACATGAGTCGAGCTCACTAACAAGCAAAGATCTGGGCTAAAGGGTGACACTCGGCCAGAAATAATGTGGGTGTCACAGAGCCCACTAGAATCCCTTAATGAACACTGAGAATGTGTGATGGCAAGCCAATAATTATGGATTTCCCACCTCTAGTTTGACAAAAGTCATGAAATACAAAGTTCAAAGCACATTATTTATTGCCCACAGCGTGCAGGTGTCACCAAAGGATGTATATTTCTCTGAAGTAACAAGCACATCTAGAAATGTATTACACAAGAGGAGGTTACCTAAAATTAGCTCACCAGACAGTGAATTCTTTCCACCTAAACCTGTTATCTGACAAACCTGGCATGATTGTAACATGCACTAAAAAAAAAAAATACTTTGGATCAAGTTCTATCAGTCTATGCTAGATTTAGTTAAAAAGCTGACTTTGATCAATCGTAATGACTTTGATGCATGAGAACAAAGCCCATTGTTTCTTGCAAGCAAGCATGTTTTACTGTACATGAGGTGCTCTATATCAGTGATCAATGATTATATTCATTTATAATCAAACTTTGTTATATCTTCATTTGTGTTCTGAAGATGATTAGAAGTCTAATGGGTTTGGAACAACATGAGTAAATGATTACAGTATTTAAATGTTTGGGTAAACTGCCCCTTTACCAATGTTTTGTGACCAAAATTATGCAGTTTATCAAGTTATTACCATTGTGATTATGCAGAATAAAAAATAATAAAATGTCTCCTTTTATGGTTCCAAAAAAGTACACATTTCTCCAGGTGTGTGTTCACGGTGTGTGTGTGCTCACTACTCACTGCTGTGAGTTTGCACTTGGATTGGTTAAATGCAGAGCACAAATTCCAAGTATGGGTTACCATACTTATCCACACATCACTTCATTTCATTAAATTCCCCAGGATACTGTAATAGCCTTGGACCCTTTCTTCCAAGAAAGGTATAAAGAGAAATTTAGCAGAATGTTCTGGCTGCTCTTTTCCATATGAATGTGAATGAAGCTACTGAGCTTCACAAAACAGGCCATAAAAGTATTTTAAGTATTATTTGCACTTCAACTGGTATGTAGTGTTCAGTTACGAGATGTGAAAATCAGAGGTGGGTAGAGTACCCAAAAACTGTACTCAAGTAAAAGTAAAAGTAATAGTCTGAATAGTTACTTGAGTAAGAGTAAAAAAGTATCGGATAAAAAAAATTACTCAAGTAGTTAGTTACTATTTACTTTGGATCATATACTGTATATCTATAGTCTATTTTTATATAGATAAGATAAAATCAAAACGGTTTCCAACACTGGTAATAAATCAATAGCCTATATTAGAATGATTTCTGAAGGATCATTTGACTCTGAAAACTGGAGTAACTCTGATGAAAATTCTGATTTGCATCACTGAATTAAATTATATTTTAAAGTATATTAATTATGTATTATATATATAACCTCTGACACGGAGAAGAGTGAAAACTCCTCACATGACCGCTACCGAACATCTGAACATAACAAAACAAATGCATAGACGGATCTTCTTTCATCTGTTCTGCAAAATGTAAACTAATGTATATTTCTGCAAGCGTAAATATTGTGAAAATATCAATATTAATTGTGTCTAGGCATTCCTCCTGGAACAGGTCGCGCACCTCTGCGCAGAGCTAACGCGGGTTTGGCGGGTGTTCATTTCATACTCTGTGACAGCTTATTTAATGTATAAGGTACAACAAACTGGTAATGTCATAGTGGTATCATGTAGGCCTACTGTAATCGAATGTAGCCTATCTATACCTGTAGAACCGTAGACAGCACACGCAGTGTTCATCTAATAAAGATCTTCATAGCAAACAATAGCCTTTGAAGATTTGCTTTCAATTGACTGTAGATCCAAAGCCACATCTTCGACACTCTTGATGTTACAACTCTGAGTGAGAACCGCTTCAGACGACTCAGCGCGTGCGGCAGGGAACTGAACGAATCATTCAAACTGATTCGCGAACCAATTCACTGGTTTGCCAACTGGTTTGCTGAAGCCTTTGAACAGAATTTACTCAAAAGAATGAATCATTCGCGAATGGGCACCACTCATTGCCCAAAGAAAAGTAGACAGCATGTTTGGAATAAATTGAAGCATTTTTAACTTGTATTGCATTAAGATAAAGAAACAAGAGGAGCGTCAACACAAGAACGAAGTAAGGTTACACTTTATATTAGGTGGCCTTAACTACTATGTACTTACATCAAAAAATTAGTACAATGTACTTATTGTATTCATATTGTATTGCAAAAAAAAAATTACTGCTATTGAGGTGGGATACGGGTAAGGTTAGGGACAGGTTTGGTGGTCTGGGTAGGTTTAAGGGTGGGTTAAGGTGTGAGGGATGGGTCAACAGTGTAATTATAAATGTAATTACACAAATTAATTAGAGATGTAATTACACATTTGTATCTTTAAAAATATAAGTACAATGTAAGAACATGTATGTACACAATAAGTGCATTGTACCAAATTATTAATTTAAATGTAAGTACATAGTAGTTAAGGCCACCTAATATAAAGTGGGACCCGAAGTAAAAGTATCGTTTTTTTCACTAAAAAATGTACTTGAGTGAGAGTAAAAGTACCCATCTTTAAATATACTCTAAAAGTATTAGTTACCCCAAAAATTTACTCAAGGAAATGTAACAAAGTAAATGTAACTCATTACTACCCACCTCTGGTGAGAACCCATGGCGTCTTGACGTCAGAACTTCAGGCCTTCACGCATATTTGAACACACTGAAAATTAATTAGATCTGAGTGCTGAAGATTTCCAGTAATTGGTAGGTTCAACACGCAAAGCTATTATATGGCTTGGAATATAACCTATTACACTGTAAAAAAATGACCGTGATTTCAACGGTAAAAAAACAGTGAAAAAGCTATGGTAAAAACCTGTTAAATGGTTAACAGTAAGTTCCCCTAATATACGGTGAAAAACTGTAATAGACATTTCAGACAATTTTACGGTGAAATACCGCTTTTGGAAGTGAAAAAGAATGTAAAATTTACAGGGAAAAAAACGCAAATTGACGTTCCCAGAATTCCCTGTGTTGCATTTCAAATTTTGTTTGAATTTGATGTTTTTTCTTTGAAATAACTAGGTTTCTTCTTAGTTTTTTTCTTATCAGTTATGTTTATTAGGGTTGTATGTTACATCTAATGTTGTTAAATTAATGTTTATTGCATATTTAATTTTAATTTTAATGACACTGTGCACCTTCTATGTATGTTATTATTTAAAAGTTACTTGTGATGGGCTTTGGTTCATCATGTGACTCTCATCACAACCTGCATTTGGTGGTTATCAGTGTATTCCGAAGGTACAAAACAGATTTCAGTTCTTCAATAGGTTGGTATATTAACATTATATCAGTTAATGAAATTACAGTATTTAACTGTAAATCTAAGTTAAAACCTAAAACGTTGCTACCGTATATTTTACGGTAGAATTCCGGGAACCACAGCTGACGTAAATTTTACTGATTTTTTTTTACAGTGTAGACTGCTTTATCATGCTTATTTGTCAACTTTTTTTAGAAGTTGGAAAAGCATACTTCTGCTAAATATCTCCATTTGTGTTTCTTGAAAGAAAAAGAAAAAAAAAAGACAATTTTGCTTAAACTGCAGTGGGTTTAAAATCGGCTCAGTGCTTGCATTAATCTGGGCTGTATATTAAATTAGTATGAGAAAGTATTTTTACTGCCAACAAATGACACATTTCACATTTAAGTACCTATTCTGTGTCATCTGAAAATAAGGGCCTGGCAATGGCACTGCCAACATGTCTTTCAACAGAAGTGCTCACATACTCTTTACTGCTTTATAGGGTATGACGCTCTTGCTTTAGATGAGGTCCACTGCTTCCTCCTGTCACATCTGCTCAAACTAGGACAGGAATATTTGCAAAGCCGCTGTAACGAGCACTTGATGATGTGTACATCCTTCTGCCTCTCAACAGAACCTCGCTGGTTGACCCTGAACCTCCCAACATGCATTGTTAAATGCTGTTATGAGCTGTGTGTCCTTGGGGACAGAACTGAGAGAGATCTGTGGAGCTGGAAGTCGCAGTTATCACATAGACTTATATCTTTGATCTGGAAACATACTTGATGAGGAATGCAGGTGCAAATTAATTGTCATAGAAATTTAAAAGGAATATGAGAGCACAGCATGTTAAAACTCATTTGACTTGGAATCCAGAGACTGACAGTACAAATTATGTAGACACGTATTTGATGTTAAAAAACGAAAATAAAAGAAAATAAAAACGTATACACCTACAGGAAAGAACAGCATGCATGATACTGTAGATGTCCACTCAATCAGATTAAAAAAAAAAAAAAGACATGGCATGGCATGGAAAATTTATGTTTCATTATACATTATACATAAAACAGCTTGATCCCTTATGGTGGACAACATGTTGAGAGAATGAGTGAACAAAAACCTCATTCATTCATGCCAATAGGTTTCAGTATAAATATCATATAGGTCGTTTATGAAGACAAATACATTTAAAATAACTAACTGATGTGTGTAGTTTTTTTTAATGTTCAACTATAATATGCAGAGATAATTATAAATAAGCCATTTGTATTCCCTCAAAAAGTGTTAAGTGGCACTGTGGTCCTATCAACCAATGGCATAAATTTTGGACAAAATTGTTTTTTGTTGTTGTTGTTTGTTTGTTTTTAAATTGTGTTTGCTGCTGTATTATAAATTGAACGGGTTCACCTCATGGAGGCCCCCATGATCACATGGTCTTACATATATTTTGGTAGAAAACCATAAAGTGTAATACATGTGTATTTGGTAAAATGTTTGCAACTGCGTTTGTCACTTAATTAGAAGCACCACAATTAAACTGTTTTTTTTTTTTTTTTTTTTTTTTTGTCACATGGAGACTTTTTAAAGTTTATTTTAAAGTGCAAAGTACTATATATAAACTAGAAAAATATAAATCCTGTACACTATTCAAGTTTACATTTTCACAAAATATATTTTAATGAGCAACATTGTGGTCAATTGATCTTCCTCAGGCTCCAAAGTGCAAAGTATTGAAAATCCAAATGTATAAAATAAAGCTCTGTAAAACCTTGCATTTTTACAACACTGTGTGTGCATTTGGGTAATAAAAAGTTCTTTACACACTTGCTGTTTTCATGCCCTATTGAACACTTACAAATACAGGAAATATGGCATGTAGGTAGTCAAGTGGTCAGTGCAAAGAAGTTGTTGAGAACTCAGATCTTTTGCATGATTCTGCATCCACACCACTGGGTGTCAGTATGGGTATAAGGTGACTGTCATATCACCCAATGCAACATGAACAAAACAAAACAAAAAATATGCAGTCAAAAAAATGCAGATTGCTTTTTTTTTTTTTTTTTAATTGATTATTATTATTATTATTATGTGAAAACTGTATGAATATGAATATGAATGAATGAAAAAAAAAACAGTCTAATTCAAATATCATGTTTAATTCATGCCATTTCTTAGTAATTATTTGAGACATTTACTAGCAATTTTTGAGTGAAAACTGTTTCAAAATAAATCCTACACCAAAAATTTATTCACTGAGCATGTTGACTCAAACAAATATTCTTTGATCATTATTCCTCCACTAACAATGTTAAACTTGGCACTATATGCATATGGGCAGGTAATTGTTGTGGCATCTGCCAAATCTAAATGAGTCCCTCAAACTGCCAGATGGCCAGGTGAAGCATGAGTGCTCTAGAGAACGTACAGGCTTTACAGCACTCCAGACCACACTCATCGTGGCATATATTATAATGATTTTAGGCTTGTATGTGGCTACATAACCACAGAAACCCAAGTGAATCAACAGTTTTTTGTGTTGATATTTCTTCCAGAGGCAGTTTGTAACCCAGCAGTGAGTGTTGCAAATGAGTATAGATAATGTTTACACTGTGCCCACTTTGGCACTTACTAGCGCTGTTGTAGATGACTCTATTTCACAAAAACATTACTTACAGCTGACTGAGGCATCTCTAGCAGGACAGGAATATGATGCTCATTCCCATGTGGACCAGCAAAAGCTTTTTAGTTTGGGCCATTTTGCTGCCTTTCTACTTTACTTTCAAGTTGGCAACGCCGCATTTGAATTTATATACCTGTGAGTTATGGGTGACAAGGCCAAATCCAATACTTAGAATTAGGGCCAAGGTACTTTTGACCATGCAAGCAGTATTGATATTTTTAAAATAAAAAAAAATAAAAAATAAAAAAAATGAGAAAACAAGTCATATAGTAATAAATTTAAATGAAATTAATAAAATAAAAGAATTATTTTGTGATATAAACAGTTTCTGAGTGTAGGTCTGTGAAGAGGTTAAATAAACCTGCTTGTACACTAGGAAGCTTATGTGTAATTTTATTCTGTTCATATCTACACAAAATAAGTAGTCATACATAATTCAAATGTTTTCTCTGACTAAAGATGCTGCATACCGAAGAAGACGCATATATAATCCCTGAGCAATTTAAAATGCATCATTCTGGATGCGAATTATTACGGTGTGGCACACACACACACGTCTGGTTGTGTTGGCTTGTTGTTTTTGAAAGGATGCATTTAAAGCCTTCTGGCTGTTGACAGAAACTCATGCCAGGTCAAGTGGGCGTCAGTTGATTTGTTATTGTAGTATACGGCAAAATGAAGCACTTTAAATAAGCAAAAGAAGAAAAAAAAAAGACAATCATGGATAAAAATGGTAAAAACTGAAAAAGGTGAATCTATAAATGGCAATGGATGATCATGGACAATCATGGATAAAAACGATAAAATGTCATATCACCCAATGCAACAAAAACATTTATTTTTTATTTTTTTAATATTAGCTGGATATGAATGAATGCAAAAAAATAAATAAATAAATAAATAAAAATCATTAATGTTTTACAAGAAAATCCTATTTCAGTTTTCTACTTAAAAATATCAGGTTTATTACAACAGGTTACTTTCTATTCCATTTCTTAGTAATTGTTTGTGACATTTACTAGTAATTTCTGAATGAAAACCGTTTCAAAGTAAATACTACACCAAACATTTTCTTTTCATGTTGATTTCAAGTTTCATGTTTTTTCATGTTGCTTTCATGTCAATTCAAACAAGGATTAAATCTCTGAGCATTATTACTCCAGTAACAATGTTAAAGCTCGGTAAGATTTTACCATTACAGATTACAGATAGCCTAACATTACGTGGGACTACACAAATTTTGTATTTTAAAGAGAACCAGTTCTAAGGAAGAATAATTTGCTTTTTGAATTTCCTTATATGAAATTTGAATGGTATGACAATTAGAGATTAGACTGCACAGAAATTGAAATCTACATGTTAATAGCTACATACTACATACATAGTCACGCAATGCTGATGTTGTTAACATTAGCAATTTGAGAACAAAGTGTAATAATAATAATAATAATTTGCACGGTTTGATGAGATGAGCTAACCAATCGTTGGATTTAATCACTACTGGTGGCATGATTTATTGTAATGCTTTTTTCCTCAGTCAGAACAAAAGCGGCAGACTTAAAGGAACACTCCACTTTTTTTGGAAATAGGCTCATTCTCCAACTCCCCCAGAGTTAATAAGTTGAGTTTTACCGTTTTTGAATCCATTCAGCCGATCTCCGTGAGATCACGTCTCACTGTGAAATCGTTCCTACAATCTTCAAGTGTGTGGTCTCGTGGTCTGGTCTAAAAAAATTTTGTGTGTTCATTCAGAGGATTATAAGGCTAAACATCGGCTAAACATTCACTACGCCTGCTGCGGCCATGTTACGGGAGCAAAGTTCCTTGATTATTACGCCGGAATGAGAGTAGTTCCTAATCATATCAGCCTAGAAAATCGCAACTTTTCATCTTCCGCCGGTCTTAGTACACGATATAACTACAGAAGAGTCAAGTTTGAAATAGGACAAATATCGAAACTCTTTGATCGTTTTTGAACGCGATGCTACTGCTCTAATTGGATTCAATGATCTATGCTAAGCTATGCTAAAAGTGCTCTCGCCAGATCCAGAGATCAGCTGAATGGATTCAAAAACGGTAAAACTCAACTTATTAACTCTGGGGGAGTTGGAGAATGAGCCTATTTCCAAAAAAAGTGGAGTGTTCCTTTAAGCTCGCTTCACACTAGACAATTTTCCAATCTTAAACGATTTTAAAACCATGGGAGACCACAGACATGAAGACAGTTCAACCGATGTTTAGCCTTATAATCCTCTGAATGAACACACTAAATTTTTTTAGACCAGACCACGAGACCACACACTTGAAGATTGTAGGAACGATTTCACAGTGAGACGTGATCTCACGGAGACTAACGAGATCAAACATGACTAGTGAAGAAAAACAAACAGAGGACAATCAACGATGTCAGCTGGCTCTCCTGGCATGCGTTCTGTTTCACTGTGAAAAACAAAGTAGAGAAAAGAATATGAGTGATATTCTCTGCTTTCATGTCATGTTTGTGGCTGCCAGTTTCAGCTATAGAAGCACGCAACATCCGGTCGGTGACGCTTGCTCGCTCTCATTGGCTATCGTGGGTATCACGTCAGAGGCAGCCCGATGAAGAGTCGTAAATATCAAACATGTTTGATATTTACGATTTGAGTTCAGCGACGCTCCGTCTCGATCGGGAACAGATAAATAATCATAATGACACCACACAATAGATTTTTTTGGGGCAAAAAAATCCTCTAGTGTGCGGCCAGCCTTACTTGTTCAGATGACAATATCTTGTGAAAATTCTTATTTGGGTCGTGTATTCCAAGACGTAGGCTAGAATCTGTGACTGACAGTCACACACACTCCCCAAAACATTAGATTCATCCGCGCTGAGGTGCCATGCCGATGCACAACCCATGTAAAGGACATAATTCCACAAATAACTGCAATTGCAGGTTTCAACCAGAGATGGCGACAAAGAGGCAAAACTTACGGGCTGCATCTTTAAACTTTGCACTATATACAAAAATAAAAAATAAAAAAAATAAATGGACTCTATAAAAGCCAATGGACGGATGAATATACAAATAAATATAAAGTTATTCCTAAAATAAATGGTAACACTTTATTTCGATAGTCCACTTTAGACATTTTACTTACAGTAAGTAACTTTGCAACTACATGTCAACTAGCAGTCATTAGAGTATTAGTAGACTGTCTGTTTAATATCTTCTAACACTTTATTTTGATGGGTCCACAACATACAACATACTGACTATGAGAAACTTTGCAAGTATATGTCAACTTATTCTACTAACCCTAAACCTACCATACTGAGAGTTAGTAGACATGTAGTTGCAAATTACTGAGAATTAGTTGACATGTAGTTGACACGTAGTTACAAAGTTACTTATAGTTTGTAGAATGTCTAAAGTGGACTATCGAAATAAAGTGTAACCAAATAAATAAATAAAAATAAAAAATAAAAAAGCAATCATGGATAAAAATGGTAAAAACCCTAAATGAAGTAAGAAAGTTTACACCATATTTTATGGTGTACTTGTTACCGTGCAAGTACACATTTGAGTACTGAGTAATATTAAAAACACTATCAATGGCAAATATTGACAGACAGATAGATTAGAAAGATAGATAGATATACAGATAGAGTCAAAAGTGGTTCCAAATTTGTCATAAAAACATCATAATGGTGCCCACAAAAAAACATTTGAATACTTAAAATTTATGAATTACACTGTATTAAATACATTACACATTAGACACTACACATTCATAATAGTATATAGTATTCATACTTTGTGTATAGCTTAAGTGTTCAACTAATAATAATAAATACTTGTATACAGTATTATGTATTCTGATTCTTGGATATGAGGCAACACTGAATGAGGGAAAGTGAGAGAGAAGAACACAAGATCTCATCTGCGTGGAGTATCTTAATCCATTATCACAAACACCATGGGACCATAGTGTCTTTCTGGGCGTTTAATCTGCTAAGCATCCACTCTATTAGCATCTCATATAAGATACATGAAGGTTTGCATATAAATTCGGCTTAATTACTTGCATAAATTAGTGGCTGATTATTGTAATTTTTGCATTTGAAGCAAAACCAGTCTAAAGATGTTATTTCCCTCTAATGAGCAAGGGCCAGTTTGAAAAAAAAAAAAGCAACCATGTGGGAAAATAAAAGCTTTTGGCACCATGGAAATAGACTGGATTTTTTAAAATGAGACAATAATCTTTAATTCACGGATAATGCTGTGAGGTTGCTGGAGGGCAGCCATTGATCAAGCTGATCAGAGGGAGGACATTAAAACCTTCATTATTTCAGCTCCCACCCCTGGGAGCATTTCTCAGAGCTCTCATATAAAACCTCACACTAACAAATATTGGCAGGTGTGTTGGCATAGAGTCAAGTGTTTTTTTTTTTAAGCACTGTAACAGTAAACAGCCACATTTCCCAGCATTTTTAAAGGTTTAGGTTTAGCCTTTAGGGCATCTGCCAAGTGGAATACATTTACAGTAATTGGCTTTTCTTCCATACAGTGTGTTTGTGTAAGAATACCACTTTAATATCCTGTTGACTGATAATGTTTTGTAAAATTGCAGTAATCTCAACCTAGTGTGGCTGTTTGGCGGTTCTTGTTTAATATGACACATCGCAGGGTTATTCATGCTGGATAAAATATTAAAATATTAATAAATTACATTAAAAATGATGATAATGATGATGATGATTACTTTTCTTTGGTAACACTTCATTGTGATAGTCTACTTTAGACATGCTGCTAACTATAAGTTACTTTGCAACTACGTGTCAACTACCCATCATTAGAGTAGGCTACTAGTAGTCTGCTACTATATCTGCTAACACTTTATTTTAATTGTCCCCCAGCAGACATTCTACTGACTATGAGTAACTTTGGAAATATGTGTCAACTTATTTTACTAACCTTTACTCTAACCAAAGCTAATAGTGTATTCTAATAAGAGTTAGTTGACACATAGTTGCAAATTAATGAGTTGGTTGACATGTAGCTAAAAACGTACAGTAGTAGAACCGGTAACACTTTATTTTGATGGTCCCTTTTGAACATTCTGTTGACACTAAGTAATGTTGCAACTACATGTCAACAAACTCTCATTAAATTATTAGTAGACTGTCTGCTTCATATCTGCTAACTCTTTATTGTGTTGGTCTCCCAACAGATATTCTACTGACTGTAAGTAACTTTGCAAGAACGTGTCAACTTATTCTAACCCTAACCCTACCAGTCAACTCTAATGAGAGTTGGTAGAAATGTAGGTGCAATGTTAATTATAGTCAAGTAAATTTTGAAGCGTACAGTTTGTACCTTTGTAGTATGTCACAGATGGTGGGGTAGTTAGTAGGGGTGTGACGAGATCTCGTGGCACCAGATCTCGCGAGATCCAATGTGTCTCGCGAGATCCTACTGGTCTCAGGAGAACGTGACGATATCCTCGCAAAATATTTTGCAATGTTTACATTAGAGCTGCACCATTAATCATTAAAAATTGCGCTTGTGATCTTGATTCAAACACCCACGCGATTTTATTCCTGAATGACAACGATTCTATTAAGACTGTTTCACATCACATCGCTTCCGATGTGAATGCTGTCAGACTAAACACGCTCCACTGACGCTTACGATGTGAAACAGGTGTTAAAAACATTCAAATCTGCATTCATGCTGCTGCTGATCCAGAAAGAGTTTTTTCAACCACAAATCATTATTTCTGTGTTACAGATATTTAAATAACAGAAGCACTGGGATAAAGGTTTATAGTTTGGGTATAAACACTTATTGTCTACAGTAGCGATCAAAACGAAAGTATCTTAACACTTGTATAGTAACGCTTATCATCTTCCGCCAGGAGGTGGCGACAACCCGTTTAAACATGTATTTGACATTGAATCATTCATTCAGTAGATTCCAATATAATAGTGAAATAAGTCTTTATGAAGTGAGACACTGACTCCTTCATTGAATTTTTTTTTTTTTTTTAATTGTTCAAATGAATATATATATATATATATATTAAAATAAAGTAAATTACATTATTTATTACGTAATCGTGATCTCCAATTTTAAAAATAAATAAATAAATAAATAAAAAATTGTGATTCTCAGTTTATCCAGAATCATGCAGCTCTAGTTTACATGTTGTTTATTACTGCATATAATTCATTCAAATATAAGTTTAATTTCATAAAGTATAAGTTGCACCTACATTTTTTGCATTTTGTGTTTTTCAGTTGAATAAAAGACTATTTTCCTTATATATTTCATCATTGAGGATTTAAAAAAAAAAGTCTAAAAATCTCATCTCGTCTCGTTCTCGTGAACCCTGTCTCGTGTCTCGTCTCGTCTCGTGGGATTAGTGTCTCGTCACACCCCTAGTAGTTAGTGTGGTTAATCACTGCTAGGGTTTCAATACACACAGAATAAATTTAATTTAAGTACAAACAGAATAAAACAGAATGCAAAAGAACCAAAAAAAAGAGACTGAAATAATACACATGCTTACATTAACTGCTATGTTGTCTGGATTTTAATGTAACTGTAACAGTTGACTCTCAATCCAAATTACCCACCGGCCTCTTGACTGACTCCACTGTGACCGACAGGGTCCTGAGAAAAAGGCTGTTCTTCCTCAAACGTCTGCTTCAGATTGTCCTGACATGCCTGCTGTGAGACTGATAGCCTGTGGTTGTGGCCTCCTCGGCCTTCACCCGCTTCCACCCTCAGAGGATGGATGGCTCTATAGAGGGCTGACATCACTAATCCATCAGTCAGAGTTGATAGCACTACACCTAGTCAAGTCAAGTCACTATTATTTGTATAGCGCTTTTAACAATGCAAATTGGGTCAAAGCAGATTTACACCAGCTTGATATAAAGCTGGGTGGCCTTACATCAACTTTACATTATTTAGACGGGGAAATAGTTTGTCGAAATAGTGTCATTCTCCTCTGGCCAGACAAAATCAGCAGTTTAAATCTAGGCTGCAGCAGATTCAGATTGTGCAGAGGACTCATCTGGTCCCTGTAGTCGTCCCGATGGCCATCTAGGAGACAGGGTCTCCACTGGGGATCAGTCTCTGGGGCTCATCTAGTTGTCCTGGTCTCCGCTGACGTTCAGGGCTGTAGAGGTCATCTCTAGGTGCTGATCCACCATGTGATCTGGATACGGACTGGATCTGGGTGGCTACAGTGACCTCGGAATAAGAAAGAAACAGACTAATATTAGCGCAGATGCCATTCTTCTAACGATGTAACAAGTACATTGGGTGTTTTGGGAAGTGTTCCCGGTTCCGGTTGACCCAATTAATGCAGCCTACTAAATCCTTTAACGGATTTGAATTATAGAAATTTGATAGTGTATTATGTGTAAGCCAGGTTAAAGAGATGGGTCTTTAATCTAGATTTAAGCTGACAGAGTGTGTCTGCTTCCCGAACAGTGATTACACCTGAACCTGATTGCTTGTGAGCTAGTAAACATGAGCTGGGAACATATGCCGGTGAGGCCTTCCAAACCGTCCTTTGTGGCAAGGTTCAACTTATCAAATGAGAGACAACAACAAAATAAATAAATGAGAGAGACATTGTTTGATGTTTTAGTAATGCCAATTCGTGGCATCTAAATGTTTTGCTAAGATTAAAAATAATAATTAAATTTAAAAAAATAATGTGTGCTGTAGAGACTAGGTTGTTAATTAGCATGCAAAGCATTATTTATTTTATTTATTTTATTTTATTTATTTATTTTTTTATTTTGTGTGTGTGTGTGTGTGTGTGTGTGTGTGTGTGTGTGTATTTTGTTTTACAGGGAATTGTTTGAATGCAGGAGTCCAGTCCAAAACACTCTCCACAGAACTTTTAATTAGCTTGCACATGGTCTGCGCCAAACTTGTCAAAGTGAATACAGAAACAAGCGGTAATTGGGTTAGCTTATCTGGCGTCCCTTTTATTTATTTATTTATGTATTGTTTCTTTTGCTTCATATGGCTAAGACAATGTCTGTTGACCTTTGTAGTCATTATCAGTATTGTTAAGTTTACTTTGTTTTCCTCACAGTCACTTGAGTCAGTCCACTAGAACTACAGTTAGGACGGGGCGATATATTTAAAATTTCACATTAATATAACTTTGTTGAAGATGCAAAATTAATAACATTGTTAATATCGGGGTTATTTTAATGGCACTTTTATCTGTTGCTGAAATTTGCAAAAGACTATGCCAGTAGTCTTGTTCTTTTTGTACCCTTTTCACCACCTTTAATGTTTATCTAGCACAATAGCCTTGAAGGGCACCATGTTATGAAATATGCCACTTTTTAGAGTGCAGATCACAAACATCAAAGTTCAGCCATAAAAGAACACAAAACTATTCAATGTGAAAGGAAAAAGGTTAAGTGAGAGCCTTAGCCATACAGTATAAACAGACCTTGTTGGATATCTTTAGACTGGGGAGCTGTATATCCTTCAAATTTCACGGGAACACATTAAAGTTATATAAAGGGACATTCAATCCAAAAATGAAAATTCATCTTTTTCTCACCCTCATGTGATTCCAAAATTGGGTAACACTTTATTCTGATGGTCCCTTTTGAACATTCTATTGACACTAAGTATTGTTGCAACTACATGTCAACAAACTCTCATAAGAGTATTAGTAGACTGTCTGCTTCATATCTACTAACTCCTTATTGTGTTGGTCTCCCAACAGAACGTGTCAACTTAATCTAACCCTAACCCCACCAGTCAACTAATACACTACTAACACTCTAATGAGAGTCAGTAGAAAT
The DNA here is from genome assembly GCA_036784905.1 of Acrossocheilus fasciatus. Classification (NCBI taxonomy): domain Eukaryota; kingdom Metazoa; phylum Chordata; class Actinopteri; order Cypriniformes; family Cyprinidae; genus Acrossocheilus; species Acrossocheilus fasciatus. The sequence goes on along the minus strand of CM071939.1, from coordinate 7,072,643 downwards.
GTAGGTGCAACATTACTTGTAGTCAATAGAATGTGTTAAAGGGACCATCAGAATAAAGTGAACCCCAAAATTGTACTTTCTTTCTTCTGTGGAACATAAAAGAAGATATTTTGTGAAATGTCTCAGTGTCTTATTTGTGCCTGGAGTTCTTTACATGCTTTAAAAATGATGGCTGGATGGATGGATGGATGGATACTTAATATTATGAATTGTCAAATTGCACACATAAAATGATATAAAATTGCCTTATAGCCTACATTCAATGAAAACAGCTCAACAGCTTTTCTTTCTTTCTTTCTAAGATTGTTAAAGATTTTTTCTTAACTAATTGCAAGAAAGTTCAAAATCCTGTTTTTTTCTGATTGAAAAATAACTCAAGACCTTTCACAGCAAATTCATTAATATTGAAATTTTAAAAATATATAAAAAAAAATTATTTGCCATTTATTCAGTTATATCTATGGTCAGATGTGCAGGGTTATTCCAACACAGGGGGAAAGTTACCAAAGTCAAGTAACTAATCTGTAAGTAACCTAATTGTTCATGAATGAGGTAAAATATGCCAAATTGCTCCCCACTCACAAGTAACCAAAGTATCAGGTAACCAAGAAAGTATTTTTAAAAAATGGATGATGTTGGTGATACATTAAAATGAGCAGGGAACCTTACAAACCCGAGGAAGATCAAAAGAAGAACAGAAATGCCCCAGAGACTCAAGTGGTTCCACTTCAACATGATTACTTGCTGTGCCAGCAATCAGACCCCACAGATTCAACATTCTTTAGTCCGCTCGCACAGCAGTCAAAGTTTTCGTGATTCAGTCTTCACTTCCCATCATTCTCCGTCAGTTTCCTCTTCTCCCGCCCAGTTAACATTGGATCGCACTTCTGTGACAGCATCTCATTAATGAGCTCCAGGCCAAGGGAAATGATAAGTGCATGGTGGCATCTGTCTGGGACACTGGGAGCTCACGGGGAGCCGCAAGGTTGTGACACCTCTGTTGTGCATAGATCTGTCACAACTGACATCAGCTGCCATCAGAAAGAACATCTGTCAGTTTGAAACAGTGTGGAGATAGAAATAGAAAGAGATATTATATTCACCTTGTATTTGGCTGATTTAAGGCTATAACTGCTGGTCATTGTTACAGGATGCAAATGAGACGTAGAAAGCTTCATTAAAATGTCAACTTACATTAAAGAAAAAATTCACCCAGAATATAAGTTTAGTCATTATTTGCTCACCCTCATGTCGTTCCAAACCTCTTTAACTTTTCTTATATATAAAACTAAAGGCTGTTCTTAAACAAGAACAAAAAAAGGTAAGGGTAAGGGTGCTATTTCAATAGTTATAGTTCAATAGTTTTAAATTGTCCCACTTTTAGTTCATAAAAGTGTGACGAACTTTAATTGTACTTTAAGTATTATCAGCAAAATCAGCCAAGTGTTTATCTGTTTCTTTGTGGGTTAATAGCACGGTGTAGAAAAAGATCAGGTTTAGTTTCACCCATATACTATATACTGTATCCCAAAGTTGACTTGTTACTATGCATTTGAGTAAATAAGTTTATATATGTAAAAAATAAATAATACAGAAAGTAGAAATATAGCCCAAATACACTTAGACTTTTCTGTATAGTTATCAGTATAAGTCTAGTATTGAAGAATAATTTTTAAACTGAAAGTTAATTTCTTATTGTTAGTTTAAAAGAAGCATTAATAATATTACAACTGAATAAACTCACAAAATGGTGCCACATAATAGGAAAAGGCAGCATAAAAGTAGTCCACAGTATATGCATTATATTTCAAGTTTTCTGTAACTAGATTGTGTGAGAAGAAAAAAAAGAAGTCAAATATGACATTAGATGTGCATAGAGACACACAAGAACAAAAGCTTTCTAATCTATATGGCTTCAGCACACAACTCATATAGACTACTTTTATAATACTTTATGATGATTTTATTTTATTACATTTTATTAGATGGAAAGGACCATGCAGTAAGTTTTTCAACAGTCAGTACTTAAGAATATTTGTTTTGTTCTCAGAAGAAAGAAAGTCATACTATCTTAGAATGACATGCATATCATGACTGCTCCGGGGTGGTTTCATAGTCTCTGTGTGTGTGTGTGTGTGTGTGTGTGTGTGTGTGTGTGTGTGTGTGTGTGTGTGTGTGTGTGTGTGTGTGTGTGTGTGTGTGTGTGTGTGTGGTAAAATGCAGAGGACAAATTCCGAGTATGGGTCACCATACTTTGCCACACATCTTTTCCTTTTCCTTTTCCTTTTCCTTTCCTTTCCTTTCCTTTCCTTTCCTTTCCTTTCCTTTCCTTTCCTTTCCTTTCCTTTCCTTTCCTTTCCTTTCCTTTCCTTTCCTTTCCTTTCCTTTCTTTGTATTGAAGTATTGAAGAATTATTTTTAAACTGAAAGTAAATTTCGATTTCCTTTCCTTTCCTTTCGAATAGCTTTAAGTTTGGAAAGGTTGTTTCATTTAACCAACTACAGCATGTTCTTTAGCTCTCATAAGTTAAACCATCTCAAATATGCATAACATAATTTTTCCCTCAGCAAAAAAGGCTAATTTCTCTCCACTTAGCATAAAGGTCATTACTAATTTGGCTTTGAATATAAAGATATTCAAATCTCGTTATTAGTACTCTTTGAACATGATATTTTATTTATAATTAGCTGTCAGGATGTGTAAGAATTAGCCGCCGCTCTGTTTTCATTGAGAAGCTTCTCCGGTTCCAAACCAGAAAGTGCTTGAAGGAAACTGACAGTAACTTTAATTAGCACTCTTGTTTGGTGGCTTAGGCAAAACTCCCACCCTGCCTTGCCTGACACTGACTTCATTATGACTCCAGTGTTCCTGCGAGCAATAAGCCGTCAAAGAGCTGAGGGCCAAGGGTTTGGTGTAAGAACGACAAAGTGATTTGCGTTTATACCACAAAAGTTTTGTATTTTCATGTCTGAGATGACAGTGTCAGCTTTTCAGTGATGTTGTAGTACCATTTCCTGTGTTAGTTTATCTTTTTTTTTTTTTTTTTTACAAACAAATGGATCTCCTTTCATAGCCTGCAAAGAGTGCTATAGCAATGAATATTTTATGAATCAATGGTGCTTTCCGTGTCTGCATTGACAGATTTACCCAAATGGTGTCAGAATCCGTTACACTGGACATCCTTAATGATCTTCAGTGGGATTTGATGATATGTAAAGATGATGAAAATCCATCATGTTTGCACACTGTGAAACAAATCATTGACAGCTTAAAGAGATACTTCATCCAAAAATATAAATTCTATCATTAATTGCTCTCCCTCAAGTCATTCCAAACCCATAAGACCTTCACTCATCTTTGGAACACAAATTAAGATATTTTTGATGAAATATGACCCTGTATAGACAGCAACACAACTCTCATGTTCAAGGCCCAGAAAGGTAGTAAGGACATCAATAAAATAATCCATGTGAATAATCCATCAGTATACAAGAATACTTTTTTGTGAGCAAAGAAAACAAAAACAATGACTTTATTCAACTTTATTTCTGGACCTCGAATGTGTCAGTTGCGTTGCTGTCTATGGAGGATCAGAAATCTCTCGGATTTAATCAAAAATATCTTCATTTGTGTTTCGAAGATGAATGAAAGTCTTACGGGTTTGGAACGACATGAGGGTGAGTAATCAGTGACATAATTTACATTTTTGGGTGAAATATTCCTTTATATTTAACCAGGGTAAAAACACAGAGGAGGAACTAACCAACAAGCATCATCTTCCACATTTCCCTCGACTTCCAAAATTATACTACATTTCTAAAGACCTTGCTAAAGTATCCCATCATTCAAAGGTGTTGGCTTCATGATAAAGAAGTATATTAACCTCAGCATGAGTTAGGAGCAGCTATTGAAGTGTGGGCTTCCGCTGAGCCCGGTGGCCCAGCTGTTGCTCTGCAGTGAGACTGGCATGCTGAGCAGGCAGGTTGTCATCTCCATTAGAACATGTGGTGAAGGCTCAGTGTGGGGAAATGGGTTTGGGTAAGGGCAGAGCGACGGGCTTTCATGTCGGGTAAACTCCTATCAATCCTAGCCTGACTTCACTTCATCACTGCATGACTGCCATGCCTCGGGGTCTGTTTCGACTGGGGCCAATCACACAGAACTCTTGCCAGTCATTTGGGATGGACTGAAAAAAAAACCAGTCTAGGATGTATGCCAGCCTAAGCCAGACTGTTGACTGCTGTGTGATATAGTTCATATATATATTGATTTTCTCAGTTTTTTTATAATGTCTGAACTATACTATCTGAAATATATGAAAATTGGCAATTATGACATTGCAACACAATAAACTAAACTGTATAGCTGCATTGGATGTAAATTTTTTAGAAGGATATGATAAATAAGTAACATGTTCATAGAGTCTGTGTTCAAAACATCCTACATTTTTAATAAACCAGATTAGTTTGGGTTTATTTTGTGATTTTACGGAATTAACTAGCTATATTTGAACCGTATGAGTCTGTACTAAACAGTGATCCTCCTCCAAGTTCAGAGCTTCTGGCAGATCATTGTTGTGATTGTTCTCGCAGCAAACGGGATGCAGAATTGTAATTAGAATTTAAGGAAGCGGAATTAAAGTGCAATTATATTAATAGAAATTCAGGTAACTGCTGTGAGTGTAGTTTTTATTGTTCAGTGTGAGTAACTCAGAAATGTTATCATATACACAGTATCTGGAGAATTTCCAAAATATGGCTGTCAGGCTCCTCAATTCCCTGACACCTTCCACCTCGAGGAGAAACACTAGACTGTTGAACTGAGACTAAATGCAGTAACTACAGAAACATTTGCACTACTGCTAGTACTTGGCATCTTTATCAATATATGTATAATACATTGTTTTATTAGTATTTCGGTAACACTTTATAATAACTGCACACTATGAATCATTAGTAAATAGTCTATGGATCCTTTATAAAGCATTGTTCTAACATTAATAGACATTAGTAAGCAGTTTATAAATACAGCTATAAATGTTTTTTTCTTGAGCATATCTGTATTAACTGAGCATACGACTGTATTTTCATACTTTATTAATGATCAATTTATCGTTTCTAAATTATTACGTTATTTACAAGGCAGTTATTTAGGAGTTCAGTGGTTCATAAGATCATTTAGAAAGTGTAAGTAAATGATTAATAAAGTATTTAAATGTATATAAGTTTATAAATCTTATTATTTAGACATGATAATAGTTGCTCAGTGTGTTAATAAATGCTTTATTAACACATATTCCTGCTGTAATTCATTATTAAGTCAGGTAGTTATAAAACGTCTAGTAGTTGCCAGCCATCTGTTTTTGTGAGCTCATCTAAAATGAGGACTATTTATACCTTATAAAGCATTTACAAAGCAGATTTAAAGGCTTATTTATCTTCCAAACAGAAAAGTTAAACAATCAACACGGAGGGATACAGAACACAGAAATATTTTTTCAAGATGCAAAAAAATTAAACTGTACACTTGATAAAAAATGAAAAATAAACCTCTGCAATTTCATAGAAAAAATGTAAATTAAATAAAGATTCAAGTGTACAGTTGTACAGTTTCATTTTTTTGCATCTTGAAATAAATATTTCTGGGTTCTGTATCCCTCTGTGTTGTGTTTGTTTATTTTTTTTCTGTTAGAACCCTTTAAATCTCCTTTGTAATAGATATGCTTATAAATCAAGAACAAGGAATTTATAGCTGTATTTATAAACTGCTTACTAATGACTATTAATGTTGGAACAATGCTTTATAAAGGATGAACTGACTATTTACTAATGCTTGCCTAATGATTCATAGCGTGCAGTTATTATAAAGTCTTACCAGTATTTATTCATACTATACTGTATCAGAAAATTACTACAACAATAATTGTCACCTCGGGTATTCCTACAACACTGCTGCTACCACAAATCACATACCACTTCAGGATTCCATCGCTTGTATAATTATTATTGAATTGTTTGACTATTCGTCAAATGTTCAAAAGAAATTAGTGCTTTTATTCAGCAAGGATGCGTTAAATGGACAAAAAGTGGCCGTGAAAAGACATTTATAATGTTATAGAAGATTTATGTTTCTAAAAATTCTTTTGAACTTTTTTTCATCCACAGAATCCTATCATAGAATCATCATTGAAAAAAGAGAAAAAAAATCTATCATGTTTCCACAAGAATTTTAAGCAGCAAAGCTGTTTTCAACATTGATAATAACACAATTTTTGATCACTAAATCAACATATAAGAACGATTGTGAAGGATCATGTGACATTGAAGACTGAAGTAAAGGCTGCTGAAAACACAGCTTTAATATCACAAAAGTGAATTACATTTTACAAGTTATTAAAACAAGAAAAGTTAGTTTTAGTTTTTTTTAGGCAGACACAATGTAGACACTTTGCACGCTGCAGGTTGCAAAATTTAAATCAATTTTGATGGCTGTTTAAACATTAACCTCACTAAATATTGTTAGATTACAGAGCATAATTTTTATTTTATTTTTTGTCTCTAGTAAAAACAATAGACTTGTTCCAAATCACTTTATTTGATGATGTGGTAACACTTTAGTATAGGTACCAATTCTCACTATTAACTAGTCGCTTCTTAGCATGCGTATTTAAAACATATTGGCTGTTTATTAGTACTTATAAAGCACATTACCATATTCGACATCCCCAATCCTACCCCATTCTTAAACTTCACATCTACCTTACTAACTATTAATAAGCAGCAAATTTGGAGTTTATTGAGGCAAATGTCATACTTAATAGTTTGTTAATAGCAAGAATAGGACCTTAAAATAAAGTGTGACCGATGATGTTTACATATTTTGATCAATAATCAGTGCAAATAAGGCATCATGCAAGGTTAACTATCTTGTCATTTAGACACTATTTCAATATTTTCACTTTAATGTTTTCTACCTCTTTATAATTTTCTCTCTTACGTCTTATTCCATGTATATTTTCCTCTCAATCACTAATCCACAGCATTGGTGTTTGTATCCTAAATGAACTTTCCAGTTAGTTAGCTTTCATTTTTTATGTCATTCAACGACATTGCAATCATTGAGGTAGTTAATCGAATCCCCATCCTTTATTAAGGGCAATGATTAAGGGCTAGATTTAGTATACCCACGTGGGAGCAACTTGATTACATAGCAGCCGTCGTGAATTAGCACCACTAGATTAGCAGGGAGGTCTGTATGTGCTCATCTAGTATCCTCAACCACACAATTATACACCGAACACACTAATTACTCATCCACGCTCTGCAGACTCCCGTGATGTCACTGAGTACACTGAGATATGCACTAGGTACTTCATCTATTGGCAGATAAACTTTTAGCTACTGAATGAAGTGAAAATGTTTAATGGCCTTAATTATTTCTTACCGACCATGAAACTGTGTTTTGCTTTCTTTTTGTTTCTAAGCCAATGGCAATATTGAGTTTTTTTTTTTTTTTTTTTTTTTCTCCTACAGGTTATTGAGTCACTCACAGCACCATAAAAGATGAGCCATTCTTTCACACATTGTGAGTTTATTCCTATTGTTTTGGTCGCTTAATGTGAAGAATATCTGTGTTGCCACACAAAGTTCAGGAAAAAGTCAAACTTTAGGCAAATGCCTGAGGTTCCATAGGTTATAACACAAGCCTGAAGAACAAAAGATTAAAAACAATAAATAAATAAAAGGTCTCACAGCAGGGATAAAACCATACAAAATGCACATTAAAAGTATAACTAATCTTATAAATATGCAACAACAACAAAAAAAATCTTTGCTAAAAGCTGGTCAAATTAAGCAGATGCCAACATGACGCACCTGCATATTTCATACCAACCAGCTGAAAAAATCTAGATTGAAACTAAAATGTAGATCCTCACCAAAGCCAGTTTATACTCTCCTGTTAAAAAGAAGTGTGCTTAAATGCACTGAATTGTACTTGTAGTGTGCTTAAAATCTTAAAAGTATATTTTTGTACTTTCAGATAATAAAGTATATTAATGAAATAGAAGTGTACTTAAAGAGAGTACACTTTTATGATTGTTTCTTAATGCACTTAAGTAAACTTTTAAAAAGTGTAAAAATAAAAGTTTTATTTTAAAATGCATTTTTAATTATTTTGGATGTTTTAACAATCTATTGTCATGCTTTAAAGTACAGTTCTTTTGATGTTGACTAACATACACAAAGTACTTGAGCTTACACTTTATTTTAAGGTGTCCTTGTTATAGTGGAATTATACATTTAAGTACTGAGTAATATTAATTAACTACATGTACTTACTATATGGTTAGGGATAGGATTAGGGTTTGTCTTAGGTTTACTTGTATGTAATTATACATAATTTATTGTTATTATAATAGTAAGAACATGTAATGTAACAAGGACACCTTAAAATAAAGTGTTAATGTACTAGATTATAATTTTAACTCTATTGTTATTCAAACTACAAATGTACTCAATTTAATCTTTCTCATTACAAATGTGTATTTACAAATATATTTAAATACATGCTATACAAGTTTCAGTAGAAATTACAATATTTTAGTTTGTAATTTACCATACATGCTTGTCAGTACACTTTAATCATATTCAAAGATAACAAGTAATTCTGGACTTGTATAAAGTAACTTAAATCTTACTTAAGCGGGTCAAAAAAAAAAGCATACTAATTGCATTTAAAATGCATTTAAACGAAAATACATTTTTATTTAACTGCATGCAATTAATTAAAATATGTAAATAACATGCAAATGTGTGTCCAAAAACACTTACAATCAGTTGGCACTTAAGTATATTATTTTAAAGTATATTATTTCCATAATAAGCACTAGTTTTAAAGTATTCTCAAGTAAACAACTTTTTTTACAAGGGCTGAGTGGTAGTTTTTGACCCTTTCTACTGGAGTGATATATTAAGATGCACATATGCATCTAAGGGTACTAAAAAGGCCTCCGTTCTGCAGCCCGTTATAATGCCCCAAAACGAGGGTGTTTGTAGGTTGCAATTATCTTCGAACTGTTTTGTCGTTTTAAAAGGGATCCTTTGAAAAGACATAAGTCCCTTCAGCTGCCTCAGACAAAAGCCGATTCTTTTTTTTACTTCACCACCATTACCTCTCCCACACTCAGTTTTATTAACACATGAGTTAGAATTGATCGTTTTGCTTCTCTTTTTCTCACCATATCACTCGCAAATCCATACTTTGGGTCTGTTTTTTTTTTCTCTTTTTTTTTTGATGAATATATTACCATAAATTTAGTCAAATCCACACATGGATGTCGCTTCTAATGAGGCCACATTACCATTTCAGACAGAGCAGGCGCTGGTTTTATCTTCTGTTCATGGAGACACGCTGCCTCAAAGAGAATGGGAGAAGCGAGCAGTAGAGGCTCTGTCATTCTCAATAAAGCGTGATGGTGTTTATCAGGGAGGATGGTTCCCTTTGCCAATTGTTAGCCTTGCGAGCAGAACCCAGATCTTGCACTTTCACCGATGCACGCTGCAGTCAGCTACTGTGGGCTTTTCAGCCACGGCTAGCTGCGTTAGCATGCAGGTGGCAGCGTTTGGGACTTCAGTGTGCTGGAAACAGCAGATTTGAGTTGACCCAGGTTACTGAACACAGGTTGAACCAGCTGACGACTAATGACCCAAAACAGATTTCTCATCTCAATTTAAGAGCATTGTGGTTCAAACCCATTTTTAACTGTTTTCAGGGTCATCAAATTGTCTGTCAAATCAAAAGAGGGTCTGGATCTGCCCTTGGGCATGAAAAGCTTTTTATCTTATGACATAGTATTTTGTCTCTTAAAGCTCTCTCTCTGAGCACAAGTGCCGCAAAACCGACATTTAAAAAATGCCATAAAATATGCGTAATTTAAAAGAAGATTGTGATTGTATTTCTACTTTTCTTTTAAAGTAATAATTCATCAGAAATGTATATATTTATATAGTTATTTTTTTACTCACCCTCACGTTATTTCAAACCATTATGACTTTCTTTCCTGTGTAGTACTCAAAAGGAAATATTTTGAAGATTCTACTAACTGCTCTTTGTTAATTTTGAGGCTTTCAAACTTCAAAAAGGAAGCAAAGCTTTACAAAAATATCATTAAATTGGTCCGTATGACTTGTGCACTGTATTCAGAATCTTGTGAAGTCATATGATGCTTTATGTGAGAACAGACAGAAATGTAAGTTATTATTCACTGAAAAAATGTCCCCTCCAGAGAGTCATTAACAGCATCACCGTAGCGCCATTTTGGAGAGTATCCACTGAATGCAAACAGTGTATGCTGTTCTGTGTCAGCCGCACCACACGGTGACACGAAGGAGACGAATTGTTGAATAAAGTCATTATTTTTGTTTTCTTTGCGTACAAAAATTATTCTCGTAGCTTCAAAAACTTACGGTTGAACCCCTGATGTCACATGGATTATTCTACCTGGTCTGATGGCATTTACGTACCTGGGTGCACTTTTTAGCGTGACATGATCACTGCAGTTTCCAAAATAAATGAACACTTTCACACAAATTTACAGAGTTGCGATTAATAAAGCGTAATTTTTATCAAGCTATGACTTCAAAACAATATTAATATGCTGGGAGATTTGAAAACTGATGCTTTTGAGCATTAGCATCGCACACATCCAGCTTCATATTTATGGGTTTTCATAGACGATAAGTTTGTTTGGTAGCTCACGGAGTACGGAGACGGACTTAGGAGACGAGAAGCACCGGTTCAAATCCTGTGTAACTAGGGTTCGACAAAGCAGTTAAAATCTGCGTAAAAGGAAGTTCAAATGGCACAGTTGCATCAGCTAATACGTCTTTATATCAGTTTTGCATTTGTTAACACTATCGGGTCGGTTTGGGGCTGGATTTGGTGTAGGGCATATTTCCAACACGATAGAGCATTAATTTTTAGCGCCAGTCCCCGGATATTTGACTTCTGAACCGCAGCAATACGTATCTGAAGCAACGTAATAAAAAAACAGCAATACGTACCAATATCTACGTAATAAAAACGTGTCAGGGTTCACATATTGAACCTGTGTTTTAGCGCCACTCAGTGGACATTTCTATTTCAAACTGCGGCGAAACGTGAAGCAAGGTGCGTAAAACGGTGTCGCACAAAAAGTGCGCAAAGGTACGTTTTTTTATGAGACCAGGTTGGGTCTGTCAAAGTGCGCTGTCATAATTCTGACAAGCATTTATGGTAAACCACATTGTACTTTAATGTCACTTCTGAAATGTGTATGTTATATATTTAAATATATTTGTAATTACACATTAGTAATGATGAAGTTCCAATCAGTATATTTAAAATATATTAACTTTAAATGTAATATCAAATAAACTCTACAGGTTCAAATGAAAGTAAGTACTTTACATGTGCATTAGTATGTTAGTCAACACATCAGAATAAGCATACTTCTTTAAATCATAAGAGAATATTATTAAAATGTGTTTCAAAATATACTTTAAAGTAAAACTTTTAATTTGACAAAACTTTTAACTTTTACAAAGTGTACTAATCTATATAATCTAAAATCGCCTTTTACTCAGTACTAAGTGCACACTTAATACAATTAAGCACACTTCTTTTTTTCACAAGGGATGCCATTGAGAGTTAGACCTAATTTAAAGATTTTCAATGTCTAATGAATATTCTGTTTCCTAATCAAGCTGTTGTATAGAATAAGAAGATATGGTGCATTTTCATCAATATATGTTGTTTTTGAATCCTTTTTGAAGACTGAAAGCCTTTGCACTAAATTCCTTGTAAATTAAATAGTGTCCAGCACATTCTTCAAAATGTATTTTTTTGTATTCCTTTTTGCAAATCCTAACTAGTCCCTTGCAATGATTTTTTATCATTTATCTCACTACATACTTAAAAAAAAAAAAACCTAGATCATCTTCAAAATTTTCCACTGAAACAAACGTCATTAGGAGCATACGAGTTGCGACAGATGCTGACACAATGTTTTGTTTCTCATAGCCCTTTCTCAGAGGACTAGTGCCGCAAAAATACCATTGCCATAACTGATGTCACCCATATGCGTAATTTAAAAGACTTGCAATATTTCGCGCTTCCACAGATGGTAGACAGATGGAGGCGTAGATCAATGACGAGGTCTGTGACTAGTCTCAGATCAGAGAGTCTTGAAAAATGGGACACCTGCACGGGACTCGTTGTTTTCACCCACAGATGAAGATATTTTACACTTTATCACCTTTTAATTATCAGCAGTCTCATGAAAAGCCTCTTTGTCTGTAAATGCTCCATGGAGAACAAGGGTGGCAATGACACCGGAAGGTTTGGCTGTAAATCATTCTCTGAGAAAAGTGAGAAAAATGTCTCTTTGGTGGGATTTTAGGTTGTGTGAGGAAAAGAGGAAATTAAAGGGAAATTCTTAGTGAGGCTCTAAGTGGGCTGGAGAGTCTAGACTATTTTAGGATCAGATTAAATTTTTCATCATGGGTCAAAACCTTTCTGAAGGATAAACTAAAACACCCACTGGCCAGACCTATGGTCAAAGGGTGAATATTTTAAACTCTTTCTGAATAGTTCAGACTGGAATGAAAGTTCTGTCGGCATTTACTTACCTTTGTCTCAAATCTGTACGACATTGATTTTATTCCAAAGAATGCTCTTAAAATGCCAAATGTATGTTTAGGATGTTTATGAACATACATTTGCTTGAAAGATCAACTTTTATGAATGTAAATTATGATCATTGTAAACTTATGTTTTACCTTGAAAAATATATTGAAACACTTTTATGATTAGTATTCAAGGTGTAAGGAATATGAGCTATTACTTTTTACTTGATGGTTACACCACATGACACGAGTCATTAAATTACTAAGGTAGTTTTCCTGGCCACTATGCTGGCCACACGATTTTCAATTCTAAGCTTGTCGCAAATGATTTTTTTGCCGAAAAAATGCTCTGTTGTGTGGTGTCATTACGATTATTTAATAATCAGGAGAGCCAGCTGACAATGTTGATTGTCCTCCATGTGTTTCTCTTCTCTAGTCACCTTTGATCTCATGTCACTGTGAAATCGCTCCTACAATCAACAATTGTGTGGTCCCACAGTCTCACAGTCTGGTTGAATTGTCTAGTGTGTGCATTCAGAGGATTATAAGTCTAAAAATCATTTGAAACTGTCTTCATGTCTGTGGTCTCCCATGGTTTTACAAGTCCAAGGCCTTAGATGGAAAAGGGCATCAGAAATAAACAAAAGAAAACAAACAATTTTTTTTTTTAATGTTTCTTCTATAACCTTTCAATTAGACCTAGATCTAGTTCTGCAGCTAGCATTAGCATTGCTGTTCTTTCTGTTCTGTAAGTAACGACAACACGATAGTGTTAGACATTGCACTGCATCTGTCGACATGGTTCAGCAAAATTTTAAGTAAATTACACTACTAATGTGTTTTTGAGAGTGGTCTATGCAATAATTAACTCCCTTACAACAACAACAACAAAGAAAAGATGCAGCTTGGGCATCATTGCATCAATACTCAGGATTTCCAATAATTGAATCTTACCACGTGCTTACCGAACCGATTTTTGTGTCCAATTTTCACTCCTTGTATGACCAAAGAACATACGTCATTTCAGCAAGATGCATTGAGTGTTACGACCATTTTAAACTAAAATACTATTTGTGGAAACTATATGAGCAGAGTCTTAATCTCATGTAAGTGTACACCAGCATGACTCTTCACAAAAACACTATTTCTTAATTTGTAAAACTTTTAAAATTAGCACCAAACCTGCACCATGAAAGAAAAATCTTAAGGGAAATGTACCCAAAAGGCACTGGACATAAATATAACTCTAGGTTGATGCTGGACATGACGTCGGACAGACGTTACATTTTGGTTGAGAATGAAAATCGGGTTGACGTCAGTAATTGACACCAATTTGATGTTTACTTAATATTGAATTTTGGTTACACAACCTAAAAACCACAAATGTCAACGTTAGCTGATGTCGGTGTCGGACAATCAAATTAACATTAACATTAGACACTGAACTGACATAAAATTTTAGTCACCCGACATCGCAACCAAAATTTAACCAAATATCAACGTCTTAACATTGTGTGCCTGTAAAATTATCTGTGAGAGAGACAATATCCACATGTTTTAATGCATTTATTATATCTCCACTATGAAGCAACCTTTTTGTCAATATTACAATCCTTGGCAAAACAATCATGCTGATAAAGCTTCCATTGACTCTGACTCAGATTCTGACTGTGGACGAGTCAAAGAAAGAGCCGATGTAAATAGTTAAAATATTAGCTAAAGTATTTAGTGAATGCCAGCTAGTTCTCCTGGCAGAGCAATGACCAGTTCAGTTCATCCTTTATTGTCTTCATAAGGAGAAATTTGTCTTAAGCAATCTTCTCCTTATGGAGACAAAGACAGAAACGAAGCTGCTGTCCACTGTGCTCTGTGACAGGACGAATCACTCATGATGACAGGCAGTACAGAGCAGAGAACTTCTGTCTATATATAACATGCTCTGGTGTCAATCTCTTGCTCTCGCTGCCGGAGCCTCGTGTCTAATCACTCCATAATCCCGCACGCATAGACCACCGCAAGAACAAATGGCTTTTGTCACTTGTTTGGCACACATCAATTTCCTCATGACAGAATACTTTTCCCTTAATCCTACCACTTTGTTAAATGTACTGTAACAAGGGAAAGATGCGAGTCCTAATGCCATTACTTGTGTTCAAGCGGTTACACTCGCTCTTATTCCCAGTAGCTCTTTCTAGGGCACAGGAGCCCCTTAAAGTAGTTTTATTTCCTCTACAGAAGTGAGCCAAAGCACTGCCACTAAGCTTCTTATCCCGCTGCCCTGGCCTCACCCCTCGGCTCTCGTGATTAGGAGCCAGAGAGGAAGTGAAAGAGAGAGAGAGGAAGTTTATAAACTGTTGGAGAGAGGTCCATCTGTTAGAGCTGGAGACAGCAGCTACCATATGATACCCCGTCGTGGGAGAATTGCCCTCCTCTCTGTGAAGATGATGGAAAAATAGAACATTCAAGGTATTGTTATACCTTACCATGAAGTATGTATATGCTAAACCAAGAATATTTTTAAACCTCATCGTAAGTGACTGATTTGGTACATGCTACACGAGCAGCAACTTCACATTGCATGCAAAAATAACTTATTGGTAAGCTAAGCCTAAACATTTATAAAATATTAAAAATGATCTGTGTTGCCAAGTCTGTGGTTTTTCCTCAGAATTGGGCTGCTTTTGCACTGTTAC
This sequence comes from Acrossocheilus fasciatus, assembly GCA_036784905.1. Taxonomy (NCBI): domain Eukaryota; kingdom Metazoa; phylum Chordata; class Actinopteri; order Cypriniformes; family Cyprinidae; genus Acrossocheilus; species Acrossocheilus fasciatus. The sequence goes on along the minus strand of CM071939.1, from coordinate 7,057,285 downwards.
CACGGGCTGATTTTTAGTCTGCGGGTTTAAAGCGATCTTTCTCCCACCCCCTGGAACGCAATTTCGACAGAGGGAAAAATGTGATTGGGCTAGTTTTGAATTGGGATGGTTTTGTTTCGCAGACCTGGCAACCCTGGAAATAATCCATTTTAATTATACTGTTTTTATTAATGCTTTTCAGTATTGATCGAAATATGAAGTTATTTGTAATAAAACATTTATTTTGCCTCATCCACTATCTTGATCATTATTATCTCACTGAGCCCAGCACAATGTATTGTGTTGTCTTCTCTGCAAATGATACATGCAATGCTTGTTTGGCAGAGCACAACTAATAGTACTTAATATTAAAGTTTAAAATTAAATTTAATGCAATTTAAATTTTCTAAATAAATAAAAAATAAACTTGATAATATTTATTTATTTATTTGTAATTTTTTTTACTGAGTTTTGACTTACTGTGGACTAAAAAAGGAACAGAGAAAATATAAGATTTTATATATATATATATATATATATATATATATATATATATATATATATATATATATATATATATATATATATATATATATATATATATATATATATATTATTCCATTGACCCTCAAAGTAGCTAGATCAATATAGATGTTTAGATATTATGATTAATGCGTTTAAAGTCAGCTGCTAAATTTTCATTTTAACATGCATTGAAATATTTTCTCAAATCTATTATTATTATTATTATTATTATTATTATTATTATTATTATTATTATTATTATTATTATTATTATCTGTACTAGGTGGTGCGCCCTCCACAGATCTGCAAAAATGCCAGGGAAGAGACTAATGGGAGTCATACAACAATGTGATCAAAGAGTCAATTTGCTCAGTGTTGAGGGGGGGGGGGATCATTGTGCACATTGTTATTACTATGTGGAATTAGGATGTTCTGATTTGATCAAAGATGGTACTGAACTGTGAGAACCACTACTCATCGCTCTATTTCTACGCTTCTACAATGAAGTACAGCAGGATCTTCAGCACTCGTTACGCAAAGCCCTAAAGCACTTCAAAGCTATGAAGACAAATGATAAAAATGAGTGTGGGATCGTAACATATTGTAATACTGAATCAAAATACACTAAATATATAGATAATCATAATATTAAAATATCATGGTCTACTGATATAATATTGTATCACCATGCAGATCCCTGCAGATGTCCACCACACTGCCCACACACACACACACACACACAGAAGATATTTTGTGGGCATTGTACTCCAATGCTTCACATATTGCTGCTTGGCCACACACACACACACACACACACACACACACACACACAGTATATTGCGGAGCATAGTCACTATGCAATTATTTCTCCCCTCCCACAGAAGCAAAAAAAAAATTGCCAAAGG